>CALYLW010000325.1:243427-433427 GCA_944989445.1 Ampullaceana balthica | reverse complement strand
ATCAAAACTCCAACATGTTAGGCGGACGTTTGCGCTCATGTCCGGTCAGGTAGAAACGGTTAAAAAATTTCCCACATGCACTTGCCCCACAATCTGTCATTACAATACCAGGGCATTCAGCGCTCTAGGCCATTGTAGTTCACTGCAATTTGTGAAAAAACCACCAATGCCCTTGGAACCGGAAGTGACCTTAAGACACACGAGCTCGCGGGAGGAAAAAAAAAGTCCTTCCCAGGACTAATGGGAAAACAAAAAAACGAGGGGAAAAATTGGGGAGTAGGGAAAGAACAAAAATAGCAATAAATCTCTCAGACAAAGGAGTCATTATAGCAGGGTGGCAGTTCTTTTTTTTTACCTTTTTCATGGAGCGCCCTCCTCATTCCCCCTCCCCGTGGCAAAAAAAGGGGTAAGGTTGTCGCTGTCACTGTCTATTGTCTCCCGCTAGGACTTAGGACCAAACAAATTTGAGTGATTCATTAGATGCAGATTTCAAGGTTAACTAATATTTTTTATTACAAATTTTCAACGAATGTTCGTTTACCTTTAAAATCTGTAAGGCCCGCAACTTCTCAAACAGTTGCCAAGAGTTGTCTCCGTGAGCGCTGGTCTGCTTCACAATGACTTACTTCAGAGAAGTTTGTCGTTACGTCACCATAGCTTGTAGTCAGCCTGCCACCATTTCATGAAACCGCGGGGAGCTATCATCCCATTGACTGACACCACCTGAGTTATCATGTCCTTGACTGACACCACCTGAGCTATCATCCCATTGACTGACACCACCTGAGTTATCATTTCATTGCCTGACACCACCTGAGTTATCATGTCATTGCCTGACACCACCTGAGTTATCATGTCATTGACTGACACCACCTGAGTTATCATGTCATTGCCTGACACCACCTGAGTTATCATGTCATTGCCTGACACCACCCGAGTTATCATGTCATTGCCTGACACACCTGAGTTATCATGTCATTGACTGACACCACCCGAGTTATCATGTCATTGACTGACACCACCTGAGTTATCATGTCATTGACTGACACAACCTGAGTTATCATGTCATTGACTGACACCACCTGAGTTATCATGTCATTGACTGACACAACCTGAGTTATCATGTCATTGACTGACACCACCTGAGTTATCATGTCATTGACTGACACAACCTGAGTTATCATGTCATTGACTGACATCCCCTGAGTTATTATGTCATTATCTGACCACACATGCCAACCATCTAATAACAACATTATTATATTAAGCGACCACACCTGTCCTGACCCTTCTATTAAATGACCACACATATTCTGACCCTGTCATTCAGTGACCACACCTTTTCTGACCCTGCCATTAAGTGGGCCACACCTATTCTGATCCTGCCATTAAGTGACCACACCAATTCTGACCCTGCCATTAAGTGACCACACCTATTCTGATCCTGCCATTAAGTGGGCCACACCTATTCTGATCCTGCCATTAAGTGACCACACCTATTCTGACCCTGCCATTAAGTAGCCACACCTATTCTGACCCTTCTATTAATTGACCACACCTTTTCTGACCCTGCCATTAAGTGACCACACCTGTTCTGGCCCTTCTATTAAATGACCACACCTATTCTAACCCTGCCATTAAGTGACCACACCTGTCCTGACCCTTCTATTAAATGACCACACCTATTCTGATCCTTCCATTAAGTGACCACACCTTTCCTGACCCTGCCATTAAGTGGCCACACCTGTTCTGACCCTGCTATTAAATTACCACACCTATTCTGACCCTGCTATTAAATGACCACACCTGTCCTGACCCTTCTATTAAATGATCACACCTATTCTAACCCTGCCATTAAGTGACCACACCTATTCTAACCCTTCTATTAAATGACCACACGTATTCTGATCCTTCCATTAAGTGACCACACCTTTTCTGACCCTGCAATTAAGTAACCACACCTGTTCTGACCCTGCTATTAAATGACCACACCTATTCTGACCCTGCTATTAAATGACCACACCTATTCTAACCCTGCTATTAAATGACCACACCTATTCTGACCCTGCTATTAAATGACCACACCTATTCTAACCCTGCCATTAAGTGACCACACCTATTCTGACCCTGCCATTAAATGACCACACCTACTCTGACCCTGCTATTAAGTGACTACACCTGTTCTGACCCTGCCATTAAATGACCACACCTATTCTAACCCTGCCATTAAGTGACTACACCTGTTCTGACCCTGCCATTAAATGACCACACCTACTCTGACCCTGCTATTAAGTGACTACACCTGTTCTGACCCTGCCATTAAATGACCACACCTACTCTGACCCTGCTATTAAGTGACTACACATGCTTTTATCTAACTGCACCAAGACGTTTCGCTGCTCAATTCTTGCTGTAGCCTGTGTGTCACGTGATCAAATATAAATCCCAACAAAACCTAACAGGAATGCGGAGAAAAAAAATCATCCGGGTGTGTCCTAAAATCAATGTCCCCGAGTTCTCGAAGCCCCGCGTGCAATCAACCATGACAGAGCCATTGATTCCGAGCTCGCTAATCTACTCACCTCCCGTCGTCACGCTTCAGTGGTTAAGGGCTTAAAAGGTATGGGCGTCCTTCAGGCGTGATCGAAAAACAACAGTATTGTAAATCCTTCGTGTTTATACTCCACACGCTGGATACTTCGCTCGCTGTTGTTTTCTCTGCATGCTTTTAAAAATGAATTTCTTCTTGTTCTGTTTTTTTAAAATTATTTTATTTTATACACATATATTTTTAAAACTCATTATTTCTTTAAGAGTAAGTTCTTCAGGGTCTATGATTACAATATTGATATTAGAATGAATGAATCGAGTGTCATTTTGTTGTTTTTGTTGTGATATAAACGGCCCTGACACACTTCCCACACCCTGCTCACAATGAAACAGCCCACGATCTTCATTGGAGTTTAAAAGGATGTGATCGTTACGTATAAATTATTTAAAAGGTTTAAAAAAGACATTGAAAACAATGAAATTAAGGTCGGTTGTTTTTAAATCCCTGATATTAACTTCACCGCCGTCTCTCTCTCTCTCTCTCTCTCTCTCGCTCTCTGTCTCTCTCTCTCTCTCTCTCTCTCTCTCTCTCTCTCTCTCTCTCTCTCTCTCTCTCTCTGTCTTGGATTCGCGGTCGGTCAGTCGGGCGGAAAAAATAAAAGTAAAAATTACCCACTTCCCGTGATGGTATCGAGCTGATATTTTGCACATAGACTCGCGGCACCTAACAATGCATCGTATCAAAATTTCAGTTCGGTCGAATGTACCGCAATTAAATTAATGTACTTTAATGTTTATCTCTATATAACTATAGGTATTTCAATTTTACAGCTTGTAATTGTTCGGCGTCCACGTGCCACTTGAGTTCACGCCACTCATCGATGTCCACACCCCTTCCCCCTTCCCCCGGTTTTAAAGCCAGGGGGAGATCAGTCGGTTTCAGTCTGAACATGTTTGTCGCGTTTGAACATAATCAATACTTTCCGTTATGCCTCATATATAAGGGAGTTATAGTCAAAAACTTTTTTAAATTCCGAAACGCCATGAAACACGTGGGATTGAGTAGGGGCAGTTGAACTATATATCAGTCTCGCAAATAAACACATCACCAGTTGAATTTTAATAGTAGTGTCGTAAATTATACACAATTGATCTGGTTTCAATTTGCTAAGTCCGTTAATGGTCAACGTATAGTGACGGATAAAGAAAAAACAACGGAGATAAGATTTTTGAAAAGATGTTATTGTGAAACGCATTAGCTTTATGTCGATGTAAGTAAACGATATAGCGTTAATATTAAAAGAAAGATAACTCAATTAGTCATAGTATAACTTTTTATCCGACTCACGAACTATTAAAAATATAATCAATATACATAATTTGCAATGTATGTCCCGTTTGTCCCGTCTGTCTGTCCTTGACGCTACTAATTTTAGAAAGCAGCGCACCAAATTACTGCACCAAAAAAAAACTGTTTTCGAACGTTCCGTATAGAATTGTTCAATATAAAATAAATAAATAAAATACATGAAAGTTCTGTATTACATTAATTTTATTCTGATAAGTATTTTTTCAAAATAAATAGATTTCAGCTGAAATGTAATTATTTTGAAAACTTCCGACATTTTTTACGGGTAATTCACTAGTATAATAGCACTGACTTCTGTTAGTGCAACATTTAAATAAAGACGTGTCACACAACTCGTGTTTCCTAAAAGTCTTCTTAACCATCAATCAAAAGACCAGGGGACTAGGGGTAAAATGTAAACAGTTTCCCCGACATGCCACAGGGCAGTGGTTCTTTTAACCTGAGTCCGATCGAACCCCAGGGGTTCGGTGAGTCACTCTCAAGGGTTCGGCGGAGGTCAAGACTAAAGGGGTTTGGAGAAGAAAAAAAATCACATTTAATTTTCCAAATTAAGATGGGTTCGGTGCATGCGGATTTGAAACTGGTGGGACTCAGTATCTCCAAGGAAACTGGTGGGACTCAGTATCTCCAACAAGGAAACTGGTGGGGCTCAGTATCTCCAACAAGGAAACTGGTGGGACTCAGTATCTCCAACAAGGAAACTGGTGGGGCTCAGTGTCTCCAACAAGGAAACTGGTGGGACTCAGTATCTCCAACAAGGAAACTGGTGGGGCTCAGTATCTCCAACAAGGAAACTGGTGGGACTCAGTATCTCCAACAAGGAAACTGGTGGGGCTCAGTATCTCCAACAAGGAAACTGGTGGGACTCAGTATCTCCAACAAGGAAACTGGTGGGGCTCAGTATCTCCAACAAGGAAACTGGTGGGGCTCAGTATCTCCAACAAGGAAACTGGTGGGGCTCAGTATCTCCAACAAGGAAACTGGTGGGACTCAGTATCTCCAACAAGGAAACTGGTGGGGCTCAGTATCTCCAACAAGGAAACTGGTGGGGCTCAGTATCTCCAACAAGGAAACTGGTGGGGCTCAGTATCTCCAACAAGGAAACTGGTGGGGCTCAGTATCTCCAACAAGGAAACGGGTGGGGCTCAGTATCTCCAACAAGGAAACGGGTGGGGCTCAGTATCTCCAACAAGGAAACTGGTGGGGCTCAGTATCTCCAACAAGGAAACGGGTGGGGCTCAGTATCTCCAACAAGGAAACGGGTGGGGCTCAGTATCTCCAACAAGGAAACTGGTGGGGCTCAGTATCTCCAACAAGGAAACTGGTGGGGCTCAGTATCTCCAACAAGGAAACTGGTGGGGCTCAGTATCTCCAACAAGGAAACTGGTGGGGCTCAGTATCTCCAACAAGGAAACTGGTGGGGCTCAGTATCTCCAACAAGGAAACTGGTGGGGCTCAGTATCTCCAACAAGGAAACTGGTGGGGCTCAGTATCTCCAACAAGGAAACTGGTGGGGCTCAGTATCTCCAACAAGGAAACTGGTGGGGCTCAGTATCTCCAACAAGGAAACTGGTGGGGCTCAGTATCTCCAACAAGGAAACTGGTGGGGCTCAGTATCTCCAACAAGGAAACTGGTGGGACTCAGTATCTCCAACAAGGAAACTGGTGGGGCTCAGTATCTCCAACAAGGAAACTGGTGGGGCTCAGTATCTCCAACAAGGAAACTGGTGGGGCTCAGTATCTCCAACAAGGAAACTGGTGGGGCTCAGTATCTCCAACAAGGAAACTGGTGGGGCTGAGTATCTCCAACAAGGAAACTGGTGGGGCTCAGTATCTCCAACAAGGAAACTGGTGGGGCTCAGTATCTCCAACAAGGAAACTGGTGGGGCTCAGTATCTCCAACAAGGAAACTGGTGGGGCTCAGTATCTCCAACAAGGAAACTGTGGGGCTCAGTATCTCCAACAAGGAAACTGGTGGGGCTCAGTATCTCCAACAAGGAAACTGGTGGGGCTCAGTATCTCCAACAAGGAAACTTGTGGGGCTCAGTATCTCCAACAAGGAAACTGGTGGGACTCAGTATCTCCAACAAGGAAACTGGTGGGGCTCAGTATCTCCAACAAGGAAACTGGTGGGGCTCAGTATCTCCAACAAGGAAACTGGTGGGGCTCAGTATCTCCAACAAGGAAACTGGTGGGGCTCAGTATCTCCAACAAGGAAACTGGTGGGACTCAGTATCTCAAACAAGGAAACTGGTGGGGCTCAGTATCTCCAACAAGGAAACTGGTGGGGCTCAGTATCTCCAACAAGGAAACTGGTGGGGCTCAGTATCTCCAACAAGGAAACTGGTGGGGCTCAGTATCTCCAACAAGGAAACTGGTGGGGCTCAGTATCTCTAACAAGGAAACTGGTGGGGCTCAGTATCTCCAACAAGGAAACTGGTGGGGCTCAGTATCTCCAACAAGGAAACTGGTGGGGCTCAGTATCTCCAACAAGGAAACTGGTGGGGCTCAGTATCTCCAACAAGGAAACTGGTGGGGCTCAGTATCTCCAACAAGGAAACTTGTGGGGCTCAGTATCTCCAACAAGGAAACTGGTGGGGCTCAGTATCTCCAACAAGGAAACTGGTGGGGCTCAGTATCTCCAACAAGGAAACTGGTGGGGACTCAGTATCTCCAACAAGGAAACTGGTGGGGCTCAGTATCTCCAACAAGGAAACTGGTGGGGCTCAGTATCTCCAACAAGGAAACTGGTGGGGCTCAGTATCTCCAACAAGGAAACTGGTGGGGCTCAGTATCTCCAACAAGGAAACTGGTGGGGCTCAGTATCTCCAACAAGGAAACTGGATGGGGCTCAGTATCTCCAACAAGGAAACTGGTGGGGCTCAGTATCTCCAACAAGGAAACTGGTGGGGCTCAGTATCTCCAACAAGGAAACTGGTGGGGCTCAGTATCTCCAACAAGGAAACTGGTGGGGCTCAGTATCTCCAACAAGGAAACTGGTGGGGCTCAGTATCTCCAACAAGGAAACTGGTGGGGCTCAGTATCTCCAACAAGGAAACTGGTGGGGCTCAGTATCTCCAACAAGGAAACTGGTGGGGCTCAGTATCTCCAACAAGGAAACTGGTGGGGCTCAGTATCTCCAACAAGGAAACTGGTGGGGCTCAGTATCTCCAACAAGGAAACTGGTGGGGCTCAGTATCTCCAACAAGGAAACTGGTGGGGCTCAGTATCTCCAACAAGGAAACTGGTGGGGCTCAGTATCTCCAACAAGGAAACTGGTGGGGCTCAGTATCTCCAACAAGGAAACTGGTGGGGCTCAGTATCTCCAACAAGGAAACTGGTGGGGCTCAGTATCTCCAACAAGGAAACTGGTGGGGCTCAGTATCTCCAACAAGGAAACTGGTGGGGCTCAGTATCTCCAACAAGGAAACTGGTGGGGCTCAGTATCTCCAACAAGGAAACTGGTGGGGCTCAGTATCTCCAACAAGGAAACTGGTGGGGCTCAGTATCTCCAACAAGGAAACTGGTGGGGCTCAGTATCTCCAACAAGGAAACTGGTGGGGCTCAGTATCTCCAACAAGGAAACTGGTGGGGCTCAGTATCTCCAACAAGGAAACTGGTGGGGCTCAGTATCTCCAACAAGGAAACTGGTGGGGCTCAGTATCTCCAACAAGGAAACTGGTGGGGCTCAGTATCTCCAACAAGGAAACTGGTGGGGCTCAGTATCTCCAACAAGGAAACTGGTGGGGCTCAGTATCTCCAACAAGGAAACTGGTGGGGCTCAGTATCTCCAACAAGGAAACTGGTGGGGCTCAGTATCTCCAACAAGGAAACTGGTGGGGCTCAGTATCTCCAACAAGGAAACTGGTGGGGCTCAGTATCTCCAACAAGGAAACTGGTGGGGCTCAGTATCTCCAACAAGGAAACTGGTGGGGCTCAGTATCTCCAACAAGGAAACTGGTGGGGCTCAGTATCTCCAACAAGGAAACTGGTGGGGCTCAGTATCTCCAACAAGGAAACTGGTGGGGCTCAGTATCTCCAACAAGGAAACTGGTGGGGCTCAGTATCTCCAACAAGGAAACTGGTGGGGCTCAGTATCTCCAACAAGGAAACTGGTGGGGCTCAGTATCTCCAACAAGGAAACTGGTGGGGCTCAGTATCTCCAACAAGGAAACTGGTGGGGCTCAGTATCTCCAACAAGGAAACTGGTGGGGCTCAGTATCTCCAACAAGGAAACTGGTGGGGCTCAGTATCTCCAACAAGGAAACTGGTGGGGCTCAGTATCTCCAACAAGGAAACTGGTGGGGCTCAGTATCTCCAACAAGGAAACTGGTGGGGCTCAGTATCTCCAACAAGGAAACTGGTGGGGCTCAGTATCTCCAACAAGGAAACTGGTGGGGCTCAGTATCTCCAACAAGGAAACTGGTGGGGCTCAGTATCTCCAACAAGGAAACTGGTGGGGCTCAGTATCTCCAACAAGGAAACTGGTGGGGCTCAGTATCTCCAACAAGGAAACTGGTGGGGCTCAGTATCTCCAACAAGGAAACTGGTGGGGCTCAGTATCTCCAACAAGGAAACTGGTGGGGCTCAGTATCTCCAACAAGGAAACTGGTGGGGCTCAGTATCTCCAACAAGGAAACTGGTGGGGCTCAGTATCTCCAACAAGGAAACTGGTGGGGCTCAGTATCTCCAACAAGGAAACTGGTGGGGCTCAGTATCTCCAACAAGGAAACTGGTGGGGCTCAGTATCTCCAACAAGGAAACTGGTGGGGCTCAGTATCTCCAACAAGGAAACTGGTGGGGCTCAGTATCTCCAACAAGGAAACTGGTGGGGCTCAGTATCTCCAACAAGGAAACTGGTGGGGCTCAGTATCTCCAACAAGGAAACTGGTGGGGCTCAGTATCTCCAACAAGGAAACTGGTGGGGCTCAGTATCTCCAACAAGGAAACTGGTGGGGCTCAGTATCTCCAACAAGGAAACTGGTGGGGCTCAGTATCTCCAACAAGGAAACTGGTGGGGCTCAGTATCTCCAACAAGGAAACTGGTGGGGCTCAGTATCTCCAACAAGGAAACTGGTGGGGCTCAGTATCTCCAACAAGGAAACTGGTGGGGCTCAGTATCTCCAACAAGGAAACTGGTGGGGCTCAGTATCTCCAACAAGGAAACTGGTGGGGCTCAGTATCTCCAACAAGGAAACTGGTGGGGCTCAGTATCTCCAACAAGGAAACTGGTGGGGCTCAGTATCTCCAACAAGGAAACTGGTGGGGCTCAGTATCTCCAACAAGGAAACTGGTGGGGCTCAGTATCTCCAACAAGGAAACTGGTGGGGCTCAGTATCTCCAACAAGGAAACTGGTGGGGCTCAGTATCTCCAACAAGGAAACTGGTGGGGCTCAGTATCTCCAACAAGGAAACTGGTGGGGCTCAGTATCTCCAACAAGGAAACTGGTGGGGCTCAGTATCTCCAACAAGGAAACTGGTGGGGCTCAGTATCTCCAACAAGGAAACTGGTGGGGCTCAGTATCTCCAACAAGGAAACTGGTGGGGCTCAGTATCTCCAACAAGGAAACTGGTGGGGCTCAGTATCTCCAACAAGGAAACTGGTGGGGCTCAGTATCTCCAACAAGGAAACTGGTGGGGCTCAGTATCTCCAACAAGGAAACTGGTGGGGCTCAGTATCTCCAACAAGGAAACTGGTGGGGCTCAGTATCTCCAACAAGGAAACTGGTGGGGCTCAGTATCTCCAACAAGGAAACTGGTGGGGCTCAGTATCTCCAACAAGGAAACTGGTGGGGCTCAGTATCTCCAACAAGGAAACTGGTGGGGCTCAGTATCTCCAACAAGGAAACTGGTGGGGCTCAGTATCTCCAACAAGGAAACTGGTGGGGCTCAGTATCTCCAACAAGGAAACTGGTGGGGCTCAGTATCTCCAACAAGGAAACTGGTGGGGCTCAGTATCTCCAACAAGGAAACTGGTGGGGCTCAGTATCTCCAACAAGGAAACTGGTGGGGCTCAGTATCTCCAACAAGGAAACTGGTGGGGCTCAGTATCTCCAACAAGGAAACTGGTGGGGAGTATCTCCAACAAGGAAACTGGTGTGGCTCAGTATCTCCAACAAGGAAACTGGTGGGGCTCAGTATCTCCAACAAGGAAACTGGTGGGGACTGAGTATCTCCAACAAGGAAACTGGTGTGGGCTCAGTATCTCCAACAAGGAAACTGGTGGGGCTCAGTATCTCCAACAAGGAAACTGGTGGGACTCAGTATCTCCAACAAGGAAACTGGTGGGACTCAGTATCTCCAACAAGGAAACTGGTGTGGCTCAGTGTCTCCAACAAGGAAACTGGTGGGGCTGAGTATCTCCAACAAGGAAACTGGTGGGGCTCAGTGTCTCCAACAAGGAAACTGGTGGGGCTCAGTGTCTCCAACAAGGAAACTGGTGGGGCTCAGTGTCTCCAACAAGGAAACTGGTGGGACTCAGTATCTCCAACAAGGAAACTGGTGGGGCTCAGTGTCTCCAACAAGGAAACTGGTGGGGCTCAGTGTCTCCAACAAGGAAACTGGTGGGGCTCAGTGTCTCCAACAAGGAAACTGGTGGGGCTCAGTATCTCCAACAAGGTTAAGAAACACTGCCCTGGGGAATGGACGTATATTACCTTCCTAACATTCCCTGACATTTCGGTGCAACAAGTTTCTCAAACTAGTACTCACTTGTGTCGACCACAAATCGGAAAACTACACGATTCTATACTTGAAATATTTTAAAGAAAAGATAACCATTAAAAACTTCGCACTTTATATTTTTTTCCCCCCCTCGGAAACAAATGTTAAATGAAAATCAATATTATTTTCCGCAGTTACCACAGTCAATTTTAGGTCTTAATACCCCAAGGGAAAGAATCTCAAAACTTGTTGCCCGTCGTGTTTAGACTTAAGGGGGAGCAACTCTGTCAACGGGTCGTTTTGGGAAGAAATTTAATTGTCCGTCACCGAAATTTTTTAATGAATTGAATTTGAACGCATTAACCTCTGGTAGACGTGAGGGTATGAGATGGTGGTCTCCACGCACGTGCGAGTGAGTAATGTGATCCCTCGGAGAAGAAAGGCTCGGAAAAGAATGGATGGCGCTAATGAGTACAGGGCGGGCGTTGAAAAAAAACTTTAGGTCAATGGAGAGCAGGGGGGGGGATTATTGGACAGGCAGGTGAAGGTATTCTATTGTTGAGGGTTGGGGGTGGCAGCTCCGTATGGCCTTCTATAGGTGGGGAAGTGTGAGGTAAAGGTCTGTCTAATGTAGAGGTAGTCTATAGGCGTGAAAGCGGGAGGGAATGGATGGCCAATGTAGTCTATAGGTGATAAAGTGGGAGGTAAGGGGCTGTAAAAAGCAGTCTTTACATGGAAAAGCTGATAGGAAGGGGCTGGCAAGTACAGGGATGGAGGAGGTTGGGTGTTTTAAGGGAATTTTTTACAATATGAATTGGAAATCTTCTATCTGTGGCATGTTCCCTAGTATTGACCAATTGTAATTCAAAACTTCATAAGTACATCCGTTTTACTTTTTTTAAAATTCGATTTTTATGTTTCGTACTCTCACGAAGGCTTATTGTCGATACGTTAATTGCTTTGTTGTTTCTTTTTGAGACTCTTCTACCCCCCGCTTGTTTTATTAATTCCTTTCTATCTATTCTGACTGAAGCCTCCCCCCTTTCAATAAGACCGTTAACAACTTCAAGTCAGGCAAGACACAAACTTATAAACAGTGAAAATTCTATCAATAGCATTCATTCATTCATTCATTCATTCATTCAAACAAGCAAAAACAACAACAAAAAATTGAAGAAGAAATATTATATGCTTTCCCATTTAGTATGAGGTAGGTTACAATTTCGGTTTCAAAGCATGAAAACAAGGGCTATCAAGACTGGCTCTTCCCCCAGCGGTTCTCAACATCGACATGGTCAGCTATAGTTGGTTTCCCAAACAGTTCTCGCACCACTGTCTCCTTCTCACACCACTCCACTTGGTTCACCCAAGCGCGGGATCCACAGCAGTTCCGCTTCACGCTCAAAAATAGCTCACATACAAGTGGTCTCCCGTGGCTTGTAAATGGAAGAGCAAAATAAACTGTCAGCCAACATCTCCATGTTTGTAAAGAATTTTTATATGTTCAATAACCCTACTGTATATAATAATATGTTTATGTATTGAATTATTACTGTTCCTCCGCATATAACGGGGGTCGAGAAACCATGGCTCGCGAGCCAGATGCGGCTCTATTGATGGCTGCATCTGGCTCTCAAAAAATGTTCGATTATAAAAAAAATTCCAGTTTATTCAGACTCCTTTGAACTGCATATTAATTTCATATAAAATACAGCATAACAATGTTATTAAAGGAATTCAGAGCTGTAATTATTGTACCATCAGTGTTGAAGCTACACAAAATGCTCACATTTACTTGAAGTGTTAGTTTTAAGCATACTGTATGGCTCTCACAGAATTACTTTTCAAAATATGTTGTGTTTATGACTCTCTCGGACAAACAATGTGCTATCTGACGGTAGGAGATCAACGTGCTATATATCCAAGCCAGTTTCAATCTTAGTTCAAAACTTAAAGTAACTTTCTCGTTTCTAACTCTAAGAATACCATAGTTATTGCACACTTTAATTCGTATTCGTTGGATCAAAGACATTCTGAGATTAAAATTTAAAATGCATTAGGCATAATTATTAATAGATTATTATCAATGATTAAAATTTTATTTCACAATTCTAAGTTAAATTAACATCAAAACGATGTTAAGCAATTCTCCCCCTTTAAAAGTCATTTTTCTCTCCCTTGAAAATTATTTCTGTAAAATAATAAAATAAAAATAAGTTGTTTTACTTATATTATATCTTCTCCACGCTTTCTTCATTCCCCCACCCCAAACCATTGCATTCACGTGACCTAGCTGTAGTCATGTGATCAATTTCAAAAATTGAACGACGCACGTGCGTTTAATCATTTCTTTTGCGTCATGAGGATTTAAACGGCCTCAGATACTTAAACGGTGTGGTATACTGCCAATGGGATCACGTTAGCTAAACGGCCTCAGATACTTAAACGGTGTGGTATACTGCCAATGGGATCACGTTAGTGTGGTATACTGCCAATGGGATCACGTTAGTGTGGTATACTGCCAATGGGATCACGTTAGTGTGGTATACTGCCAATGGGATCACGTTAGTGTGGTATACTGCCAATGGGATCACGTTAGTGTGGTATACTGCCAATGGGATCACGTTAGTGTGGTATACTGCCAATGGGATCACGTTAGTGTGGTATACTGCCAATGGGATCACGTTAGCTAAACAGAAGTCATGACGTGGTGATACGTCGGCTTGTAGACTGGTCCAAGGTACTTTGATGGCCTAGTTAGAATACCAATCACAAACTGGCAGACATCGATTGGAAAAGGCGTGGAACAGACGTATCATGCCATTATAAACTGTATACTGTCATTTATTTCTCTTTTTAAACGAAATTGTATGCATTCATAAGTCTCAACTATATATATGAGAGAGAGAGAGAGAGAGAGAGAGAGAGAGAGAGAGAGAGAGAGAGACGTATTTGTTTATATATATATATATATATATATATATATATATATATATATATATATATTAGGGCTGCGGAAAATAACGATTAATTTCTCGAAAAATCGTTACAAAATTTTAACGATTAAATTATTTTTAACGATTACTCGACCCATCACCATCACTTACAAATTATTGGAAGTCTTAAAAAAAATAATTTAAAAAAAAATAAAAAATAAAAAATACCGGCCGATAAATAAAAAATTCCCTGACGATTACACGAACATTTTGGTTTGAACTAAGGACTGACGGGAATGTTCAAAATGTTGATAAAGTCTTCCTACCATGGTTCTAACACTTCAACTACTTATCAAACGAAATGAAAAGCGTATTAAGCTAATGGCAGTAATGGAGTCTGCCTATGAGACAGGAAATAACTAAAGCTCTTCTGATGAATTACTGCGTTACAAAATGGAGATGAAAGTTCCTGAATCCATTAACCCTCTACAATGGTGAAAACTTAATCAATACCGAAATCCGAAAGTGTCATTCCTTGCCAAGACCGTTTTGTGCATATTAGTTACCTCCGTTCCATGTGAATGATTGTTGAGCTCGGCTGGTTATATTGTCAAATATACCCGCTCATCACTTGAACCAAATAATGTCAAAACACTTGTCTTTTTGCGTAGTTGGTTAAAAGACGACATATAAAGGAGCCATTCCAGTGTTATTTAGATTTTTCAACAAGAACGTGTAATAAGTGTTACTTATGACATCATAAATTTTAATTTTTGGCTTTAATCGAAATTAACGATTAATTAATTTTTAATTTTGCAAAAGTTAACGATTAAATTTAAATTAATCGTTAACAGCCCTAATACATGAATATATATATATATTAGGGCTGCGGAAATTATCTATTAATTTCTCGATTTATCGTTAAAAATTTTATCGATTAAATATCTATTAAAATAATTTTAATCGATAAAAATTCGATTTTAAATTTAAGAAAATATTTATAATATTTTTTTTAAAGTTTAGTAATTAATAATAAATTATTACTTATTAATAATAATTTATATATATTTTTTTACGTACCAACATCTCCCACGTAATATTAAAATTTATTTTTATTAATTTACGTTGACCGGCAGACGTCAACTAAAAAATGGCTCACAGCCAGAGCCATCTTTACAACATTTTGCCCCCGGGCAAAGAAATAGTGTTGGGCCCTTCCCCCACATTAATAAAAAAAATGAATATATATAATATATATAAATAAAAATATTCCCATGAGGCCCGTATGCTGGTGGGCCCCCGGGCAAATGCCCAACGGGCCTTTGCGTTAAGATGGCCCTGCTGACAGCATCAGCGCAGTTAAATTTAAACATATAACTAGAAAGTTGAGCAAATATGTTGTTTTTAAGCGTACTGCGGATGGCAAAGTCGAAGATGGTGAAAACGTTTACTGTTTCCACTGCCATAAACAATTCTCTTTTAAAGGATCAAATACATCGCTGACGTACCACCTTCAGCACAAATCAAGTATCAACATATTGTCATGAAATTTAGTTCAAAATATTCTTAATTTTCAATGTCCGTGAGAAATGTTCAGTTTAATGACGTCATAAATTTCTATTTTTGGTTTTAATCGAAATTATCGATTAATTAATCGATAATTTTTCAAAAGTTAACGATTAAAATTAAATTAATCGATAACAGCCCTAATATATATATATATATATATATATATATATATATATATATATATATATTGGAGGGGCCCTGATACATCTTGTTAGACTGTTCTGCCTAGAACACTATATTCTATTTTTTAACGCTTCAAATGATACCATTACGTGTGCTTCCGTGCGATAAATATGCATGTACCGCAGGACCTGAGGCACCCTTATTTATCTTGTTAGACTGTTCTGCCTTGAACACTCTATTCTATTTTTTACGCTTCAAATGATACCATTACGTGTGCTTCCTTGCGATAAATCTGCGCGTAAGTTCATGTGTATCGCGTATAAATGTAACCTATTATTAATCTTACCTAAAACTCAAAGTAACGTTTACGGTGAATACACTTACTACTAACAACAAAATAATTATTTTCACACTTAAATATAAATACATTATTGAATTGTTGTGACAAAGCAAAGATAATCAAATTATAAAATTAACTAGTTAAAATTAAAAACAAACTATCATAAAAATTAAATATATATAGGATATAATTAATATGTTATAAAACGTATTTTAAAATGTATTCGCTTATTTCCTTCAAATACCTTTTTTGTCTCCCTTGTAAATTCTCTCTTTTAAAGTCCATTTTTTTAAAACTTAAGTTATATTCTTTCAAAAAAAAGCAGCTTAAAGCAGTATTAATGCAAGGATTGTGTGCAGGGGGTTCGGCAGGGGTTGGGGGTAGTAAGACTGCTCGGGTCGTGGTAAGTTATATTAGGGCAGGGGGGCTGGTGGTGGCAAGGAGTCACGAGATGGAGCAGCAAGTATTTAATTGTCGCTGAACTAGAATTTTTTTAAAAACCGTTATGCCCCACTCACCTCACTGCCAACCCTCACCACTCACGCGGGACGGAGTATTGACAGGTATATCGGCTGTTCACACCTTCAGCTTTGGCTTCGTATTGAACTGAGGCTCGTCCAATTACCGTACACCTTTCTATTGGATTTGTGTCGTCCCTTGTCCCTTTACTGTACACCTTTCTATTGGATGTGTGTCCTTCCTTGTCCATTTACTGTACACATTTCTATTGGATGTGTGTCCTCCCTTGTCCATTTACTGTACACATTTCTATTGGATGTGTGTCCTCCCTTGTCCATTTACTGTACACATTTCTATTGGATGTGTGTCCTCCCTTGTCCATTTACTGTACACATTTCTATTGGATGTGTGTCCTCCCTTGTCCATTTACTGTACGCATTTCTATTGGATGTGTGTCCTCCCTTGTCCATTTACTGTACGCATTTCTATTGGATGTGCGTCCTCCCTTGTCCATTTACTGTACACCTTTCTATTGGATGTGTGTCCTTCCTTGTCCATTTACTGTACACATTTCTATTGGATGTGTGTCCTCCCTTGTCCTTTTACTGTACACCTTTCTATTGGATGTGTGTCCCCCTTGTCCCTTTACTGTACACCTTTCTATTTGATGTGTATCCCCCTTGTCCCTTTACTGTACACCTTTCTATTGGATGTGTATCCCCTTTGTCCCTTTTCTGTACTCCTTTCTATTGGATGTGTTTCCTTCCTTGTCCCTTTACTGTCACCTTTCTATTGGATATGTGTCCTTCCTAGTCCTTTTACTGTACACCTTTCTATTGGATGTGTGTCCTTCATTGTCCCATTTCTGGTATACAGATCTGAAACGTTGCATGATCGTGGAACGCCTTACTTTAAAAAAACACTTTCTAACACCAGAAAGAGAGAACTCAATCAATGCAACAAGGTTTGGAATAAGCCGAGAAAAACAGTCACCAAAAACAGCCAACATTTTTATTTAACGTATCAGCAATGCAGCATCCAGACATCAATCAGACAGTGACCTGATTGAAGACTGACAACTTTATTACCGTTGTACACCTTCACAAACTTTGCTAATTACTGCAAACCTAATAATCTCACACAACTTAAGTCATAGGCTACGATATAGAATCCAAAAACTTCTAACGTTTGAGTATACTTTTTAATTGTCGAACGTATCAAATCCTTTACCACAAGAAATCGTTCGATCGCCATGCCGTTATAATAAACGTCCAATGGCACGACACGTCATGCAGTTGTGTCGCTTGGGTCAGGGCCACACAGAAAAATTTGGGGGGAGGGGGATAGCTGTTCTGATAAAGTCAAAGAAAAGATTACCCTTGGACGCAACTGCCCCATTTGCGCTTGATTTCTTTAGAACGCCAGCGATCTTCAAAAGTTCAGTCACCAATGATTCTCAAATTAATATCACGAGCCTCCTGTTTAAAGCTCAATTCAAAATGTACTGTTTAGTTATTTCAGCTCCTCTCCAGAGCCTCAAAGTTTATCCAAGGCTAATGGCGTAATATGAAAACAATTTGAACCCAGATCAGATAGCAAACTCCCATTGTGGCGATATAAACGCTGGCTAACAAGAGGAGCAGATAGGTCTAGTGTGTGCCTGCCTGCCATCACTGATAGGTCTATAGAGTGCTTGCCTTCAATTATATGCTAGAAATAACCTCGTCCCACAGCGGCGCGGTGAACGTCACATCTGCTAGAGTCATGTGACAAATCACGTCATTATGGTAACAGTCATTCACTAGTTAGAATGAAATTTTATTTTAAGTGCGCGTGGCGCAATATCTCACGACAATGCGTGCTGAAATGCGTAGATAATTACTACTATTGGTGAAATAGGACTTCAAGAATCAAAACATCTTTTTCTTCACCCCGCTTGCTGTCTCGACGCATATGCTGGATCATTTATTGAATAAAACGCTTTCGTTACATGTCATTACATTCACGACTTTACATAATCTGTACACGTTGATGGGCTGTATGCCGGATTTACAAACCGTGGGAGAAAATTCAATACTTTTCAATTTCAGCAACACAAGACGTGTGGTGTTGGGTGTCACTTACTGTTTGCTGTGGGGATAATCTTCCGCCTGTAACATTTGTCAATCAAGGACAGGGCCCCACCACTGCTACATTCACTAAACTGACCATCACTCCCACTGTATACACCACGGGTCTCCAAACTTTTCTGCCGGAGGGTCACATTAGCTGTCAAACAGCAGTTTGGGGGCCAACCACACACAGTTTTGTGGTAAACCATAGGTAAAAATAGTATCTTTTTTGGAGATTAAAAGGTCTCCAGGGGCCGGATGAGGGCCTCGCGGGCCGCATCTGGCCCGCGGGCCGTAGTTTGGAGATCCCTGGCATACACACTCGAAAATGGTTTTAACCGATGAAAAACATATTTTATTTAATATTAACCTAATACCGATGTTTGCTGGATTCTGGCACTACTGCTGGAGAACGAAGAGCTTGGTGTCCATTGGTCGAGCTGTGTGTTTTGGGGAAAATACCCCAACTTATGTAATTCTGTAACATTTGTTACTGGACCACATGCTATGAGAGCTGAGACAGCAAAAACATCATATTTCAATACGCAATGTTATTGTCTTCATCCCGTCTTTTGGAAAATAAATGTAAAATTTAAAGCTGACAAAATGTTTGCATAATTTTAAGTAAATAAAGTTGTGCGCCTGTTTTCGTCTGGGTCAAAGTCACTACTCAGACCCGAATTAACCTAAGAACTATTGCGAGGGACAAAAAAGACGGCTCTTATAATCATAGATTTCCGCCATTAAACAACAGAGCCTATAGAACTGAAAACATGACGCCTTAAAGTCAATGTTGACAGCAACACAAACCGTTGACTCGCGTCATAGCCGACACACCGTATCCCCATTGTCTTAAATGCGAGTTGAAGTTTGACAGCCAAGAACTCGCCAAGGCCTCGACAATTTCACGTCATCGATTTTTACCTCCAACTCCACATGACTGACTTTAGACACCCCACCCCTCTTCCGCCACCCATCTCTCCTCTTTCCACTTTCTAAAATCTTGACCTATAAAACTCGCTTCAGTCCAATGTACCAGCATGCCGCGCGTTGTTCTTGTACTCAGATCCCTTGGGCCAATGCTTCTCAAACGTTCAAGGAGATACCCTGACAGGAACTGTCCACATTTCTTGTGACTATCGCAAAGTCTCTACCCGCCAACCTTTCGATCAAGAAAGTGATTTTTACAGCATCAGCCAAAACAGCTGCCATTTCGGTTATCTGTATTTGATACTTATATGAAGACAAACTTGTCTGTAATTACTTATGCATGAAGACACACTGGTCGGTTATAACTTATGTATGAAGACACACTTTTGTAATATAATTTAATTCTGATGGCATTGTCTTCTGTTATACTGTTTTTGTGAGGACGCACTTGTCTGTTAAAACTTATGCATGATGACATTTATGTTATAACGTATGTATGAAGTTACATTTTTTATGTTATAGCATATGTATGATGACACACTTGTATGTTATCAAGTATGTATGATGACGTACTTGTATTTTAAAACCTATGCATTCTACATTTTTACGTTATCCCTTAAATACTTTAAAGCATTTTTGCCGCAAAAAATAAACCAACATATATATAATGAGCTGTTTTAGACAATTTCCAGAATGTTCTTCCCTATACAACACGCTGTTTATTCGTTTTCAGACCCAACCTTACTCTTCATCCTAAATGAAAATCATTTTGAAACATTTCCATAATATTGTAATTTTCAGCCCTAATTTTCCTTGTAATTTCCTGGCCAGAAATATTTTGGAAAGATTGGCTTATTTCCCCTTAACTAATAATAGCTTGTCTCGTGTAATTCCCAGTGCGCCCTGCGAGCTCCAACAGACGACCATCAGAGCGACACTTCAGGGGAGACCACTACTAGCGACAGTGGACGGGGAGGAAGCGAGGAGGACATACAGCTGCCTCCATTACCGGAACTTAGCGGTGAGCTACATTCAGTCCTCTATTAATTTAAACCCTCTTTAAACCCTCGTCCACCCGGTGTTTCTTATCGGTGGGAGGGAGAGGGCAGAGAGGGGGAGGGGGGCTAATAGAGGAGAGCACAGTCTGGTTGTGGTTATTTCTCGGCCGCCATCAAATTTGCTACAATTTTCTTTCAAAATGTAATCCTCGAGTTCTGTTTACACCCTTTCCCTTGTAATGGCACACACTCTAAGACAGACACTTTTTTCGAAATCTTCCAAACACCTACTTTTTAAAAGTCTGTTAATGTGTTATTTTTCCACACATTTGGTCATCAACTAACTGGTTAGCTAAGGTTGTTAGATTTGGTCTTCGATGGTTTTCCCACACATTTGGTTATCAAATAACTGGCTAAGGTTGTTAGTTTTGGTCTTTGATGGTTTTCCCACACATTTGGTCATTAACTAGCTAAGCTTGTTAGTTTTGATCATTGATGGTTTTTATCTATATTTCATAAACTTCCTGGGAGTAATCTTTAATCTAAAAGTCGTGACCTAAATATATGAAATTAAACTATTAGTGTTAGATGGAAACATAAAGAAGGTTAACAAAAAAATTTCTGCTAGATAGAAGCTTCATAATGGTAAACTTTCTATACTAGATAGATAGAAACAGGAAGTCAAACAACGAATGCTTGATGGAAATTTGATTATGATAAACAATCAATGCTAGATGAAAAAATGATGAATGGTTGTATGTTTAATCGGAACATCAAATTTATAATAAAATTTATTATTATTATTTATTATTATAATCATTATTTTTGCTCTAAACTATTATAATTACCATTTCCTCTACTTTCAGAAGACACTTCTAGAATCATCTTCAAAAATCCAGGCGCCGGGCTCAAGGATTCTCGCTTCGTTCAGTCCGACTACCCCGACTACGACGACAGGGAAACCATCGCCTTCCAGACCTTCTCGCCCAGAACGCTCCCGGTCGGCATGGACCGTAGGGACAAGACTGCCTACGGGGGGCGGGACGTCCACACTATGGGTCACACGGGGAGACCACTCAACGAAAAGCATCGTCCGGCGCCCCGACAGCTCGGCTACATACCAAGCGTGCCGTCAAACCATTCGTCCCCCCTCCACTCTCAGTCCAAGACCCTCGACACCTTCTGGGCCCCCGCCGGGCCCGGCCACTACCCGGACGACATACCGGAGAGGAGCGACTCCAGCCTCGGGAAGAAGGTCACATTCCAGCCGGGACTGACCACACAGAACCTCAAGACCTGGGAACTGGCCCAGAAGATGAACCTCCAGCCCGAGGCGCCCTACCGTGGGGCGCCGAGCTTCCAAGGGAGCAACAACGCCGGCCACCACCGCACCTACGGGAGCCGCCCCAAGTCTCAGGACGACGACGACAACACGACGACGTCGGGGAGCTACACCATCAACCCGGAGAATGACTTTGATGACTCACTTCCGGTTCCGAGCTACTCGCTGGCGTAACCACGGAGATTTGGTCACGTGATATTATTGACACTGATAGAGTAACATATCTGTGCCAAGGTTCTGTGGAGAGCACATCCACACAATGACATCATGGGATTAACGGATTAACGTGGACGGCCATGACTCGAGGAAGTTGTAAAATGTCAGAGCGGCATGCACTTGTGTTATCCCAAAAGATCCGCAGATATACTCTCGTGATGTGATGGGACATCAGACGAGCAGCTCCGGGTCGGGGATGACGGCAAGCGTTGGTATCAAGCCCGAAAGATTAGTTCCCTATTTTTTAAAGGGGAGAGGGTCAACTCGCTGGACAATGCGTAACTTTGAGTTTGTGGAGTTCACGGACATAAGCTGGCCCAGATATATGGCATGACCTGTAAGAGAGCAGCAGACGTTAGTATAACTGATAGTGACGCCATAGAAATAAACCTTGAAACCGTCGCTGCTGGTATTGAAATGAACAAAGCTGAATGTATGGAGATTTAAAATCAAACAGGATTTAAATTTTGAATCTACTTATATTATCAACATGTTTTCTGTTCAAAGATAACACACGTTTCCTCTTTAGTTTTATCCACTGGAGTGTTCATCATCTGGTGGGTAGCAGTGAACAGTTGACGTTGTTGATATCGGGAGCCTCACTCCTTGGTTGACAAGTCCTGCATATCAGTATCAAAATGAATAAGTTCCATAATTAACCATCATATATCAAGGAGATTTAACGTTCTTGAACAATTTTAGCCGTCACGAATTTTAACATATCACATTGATCACAAACAATGATAAAGATCTAAAGATCTAGAGATGAACAAAAAGATCATTGCTTACAACTATTTCAAGTGAATTGCAAATTCATAAACCTAAAATCAGATCATTTATTCCACTATGGTTATCAAATGGTCAAGAGGTCATGAACCAAACACAAGTTGAGGGTGTGTGAACGACATGTTCCAAGAGGGACAAAATGATGGGTGATTATATTTTCTTGACAGGTAAAAAAATGTCAGAATTCGATATAAGACCATAATGATAGACCATGACGCAAAGCAACAGCATGAATTCAGAGAGCTGTCTATATATACGTCAATAGATCTATAAGTATACAGGTTTATAAGTCAATAAGTCTCTTCTTCTCTTTCTGCCCTTTCCTCCACGATAAACAGCAGTCGATCACTGTCAACGACTGCAGTCTACCCAACGATGTAGGGCATCAATACAGTTCTAGCTTAACACGGGTCTGTCTCTCCAGCATCTTCCACGAACAGCCAAGTATATTATTGGTGTCTGCTTCCTCATCTAAACACCAAGTGTTCCTTTGTCGTCCTCTTTTCACCCTTTGCGTGAGGTTTCCAGTTCAGGGTTAGCCATGCCGTGTTGGAGTCACGTTTCCTTAGCGTACCTCCAATACAATGAGCATATCGTTTCGAGAGAATCACTTCCTCTATACGATTCTGCCTTATCCGCTGTCACAGTTCCAGGCTGGTAGTTCTGGTCATTAGATCAGGACTGTGGAGACAAAAAGAGAACATCAATATGACAGCAAAACATCAACCAACGTAATTTGAAGCAAACACCAGCCAGCGGCGATGTTAAATACACTGAGAACTTATCGAGAAAATATTTGCAAGGTCAAAGGTTAGGGGCTTTCAACCCCTTGTGTGGCTTGGAATATAAGGGTTGCTCTCAAAACAATGACAACAGTGCCCCCTGTCGCCGTCATCTTTTCATGGTTTAAAAATAAAAGGAGCACACATAAATTACCGCTATATAAATATAATATAAATATATAACCTTGACCATCCACTTGCAGTTCGAATGCACTGACCTATGGTCAAAGACGGGATGAATCTGTGAAGTCGTCAAACCACGAAGGGGAGCAACTCTTTTGTTCTCTCTTCTGTTTGTTTCAATGCCAGCCAATTTAATCTCACCATTCTAATAGCTCTAATATCTCATCCAGAGTCCCTAAATTCAATACTAACCAGCCGGAAGAGTCAAACACGAAACAACGGAACACATATTCTTGGACCACGTTTTCAAACCGCCTTGAACTTATAAAAGACTCTCTCCGACCAATGTTTCCTTTAAGCTGAGCGGCCGCGCCGAGACCTCACCGACGCCGCGCAGTAGTTTAGATTTATCGCGCAGCAAATTTTGTAAATTATTGCACAAAAATGGATGCTGTGCAACTTTGCATGCGGGTTTTTTTTAACTTTGCACACGGACCAACGAACCTTAGAGGGAACATTGCCTCCGACCATCCTGAAAACAGCCCTTTGTACAAACATCTTTGGAATAAACCCAAAGATGTTTCGGACGCGACGTAAGTCGCACGTCACACTAAAGACGCCGAGGTCATGACGTCACTATAACCGCTCCAGAGACAAGGCAAGCAGACGACCGCTGGTCTCATTTCTAACGTGCCTTGTGCATTCTTTCTTTCTCTTATCCCGGCAAACTACAGGAATTTTGGGTCATGCCAAATTTTGTTTTTAAATTGATGTATTCTGATGAGAATCTTCATGTAACAATTTATTATGTTTTGAACAATCATTTATAACGTGTGTGCGTGTGTCATTTTTCAGCCGAGTTTTCCTGATTGTTATTATTATCTACAAGAGATTGTGTGTACGCTGTGATGACGTATGCAGACCCTGTTATATTTTTATCCACTGCAAACGAAAAATCCAGTCGTTGCAAGTAAAATATAATTAATTACATACATGCACGAGTGTGAGAAGATGGCCTGCAAACAAGTGTACACGTGTGACATAACAGTATACAAATATGTTTGTGATTGCGACCGAGATGGAAAATCGCACCACTTCACTACTTAAGATTGACGTCTTTATGACTGGATTAATGTTATGGGAAAGATGTATAAATGAGAACAGTATGGCATGTGTACACAGTTTTCTAGATGGCGTGTTTATGTCTGCACTATGGCCACATATCAAGTCATTACAAGACTCGGCTTCATAGTTTACTTTATGTGCCAGCAATGTCTGTAAAGATTCTGATATCTTCAAGGTGTGTTTATGGGCGGCTGTTTGCTTGAGTATTATAAGATGAAATCATGAAGTGTTTAATGTATGCTCATCTAAACAAAATATTAAATTTACTTCTGCTTTTTTTTTCTTACCATGTAACTTGCTTCAAATGAATATTTATTAAAGCAAAGATTTAAATTCAAATGCTGTATCTTGCATTGTAAAAAATTAATTTGTTTGTTTCTTTAATAAATGATGTAAAGAGGTTTAGTCTTTTTAATGTTTAAAATCCCTCCTTTTCTCAATACTGCAACATTGTACAGACAACAAAACAAGATCAGAGAACTGATACGTTGTTTTATTAATGTGTTTGTTAGTGGGTACGTGTGTGTGGAAATAAATAAAGAGAAAGCGAGAAAACAGAGGGAAAGAGTGAATGAGACTGCGAGATGATAAACATCAGAGTGACAGATTGAAAGAGAGTGAGTGACAGAGAGACACTGAAGAGTTAGAGAGTGAAAGAGAAGACATGAGACAAGATAATAATTTCGTTTCTCTACTGTGAATTCTTTGTACACGGTCTCCCTGCGTCTGATGTTTGTCCATTAAAAGTGACTCACAGGCCTTTGTCTTGTTGAACGGAATGCGATGCGCACGAGTTTTCGCACCACATTGAGTGAGTTTGCTCTACGAACTACCGTAAACCTTTTAAAGTGTGTACATAACGGTTCAATGTTCAGTGTTTGTCACCATTAAAGATTTTTACTTGTGCTATTTGAAAACTTATCGTTTCGGTTCTTTTTAGTTTGCTTGTTTATTTGTTTCGTTTTCTGATGTATTTGTGTGTTTGAACAAAAACAACAACAAGCAATCAAAGACCAACAAACAAACAAACAAAGACCAACAAACAATCAAACAATCCAATCGATTTTCGCCAGTAAACTGGTCTGACGGGGTACTGTCATAAATTTGGAGGAAATTATAAAGTGGAGAGGAGTATAGCCTGAAGAATATCATCGTCATAACATAGAATGGCAAAACTGTTAGATAGTAGCAGAGTTGTTTGATAAAGGCAGAATTTCTTAATAATGAATGAGCTGTTAGCTCTTGACAGAAACGTTATATATTGACGGTGATGTTAGATAATAAATTAAGTCTGCTTATGTGACATCTACTGACATGACTGTAATACGGCCTCTACTGACACGACTGTACTATGACCTCTAATGACATGACTGTACTTTGACCTCTACTGAGATGACTGCACTTTGACCTCTACTGACATGACTGTACTATGACCTCTACTGACATGACTGTGCTATGACATCTAATGAAATGACTGTACTATGAACTCTACTGACATGACTGTACTATGACTTGTAATGACATGACTGCACTATGACCTCTAATGACATGACTGTATTTTCATCCATGATGAGCCAAGTGTGGATGTTTTATTATACAATAACAAGCCAGGTGAGCTACGTAGTGATTAGGTTTTCTCTCAAGTGTTTCACGCTCCATTGAAATTTTGTGTAAGTAGAAGTAGAAGACTGCCCAGGGAACCCAGGAGTGTAACATTTTAGAATAATTGATTTTTAAAAAATATTATAATTTTTTTTTGAAAGGGCAAACTGGCAACAAACTTCATGCCACAATTTTATTTAGAAACTCGACATTAAGCCACCAATTAAACTCACAGTTGTTGGTCATTGTCATGTACACTGCAGTGTCATCGGTGGACAGTCTTGCTGGAGAGGCCAGCCTCCTGTGAATGTCATTGAAACATAGTAGGGATACACAGGGGTCAAGCACTGAGCCCCGAGGGACCCCCTACCTAAACACTAACAAAGGATGAGATTTTCCCGTCTGCTTCTACCGAAACCGACTGAACTCGTTATGAAGAAACTATAGATCCAGTCTGAGTGCTTCTCACAGCCAGATTTTTTTAAAATTCAAAATTAACAAACAAAAAAATACGTATTGTTTTTTTAAAAAAATATTATTATTGTAACAAGCGAGAAATATTTAATTATAAATTGGAGACAGATTTGAAACTAAGGTAAACTACCTGTAAGGAATAACTAATATATAAAATTTTATTATTTTTACAGGTGATTATATTCCATTTTGTCTTTCATATTATATCAACAATTAGTTCACCACGAATTTTCCAATATAGGCAATGTCAATGAGGCAATTATCACTTGACTAACCACCTCAATAAACTTTCAATTATTTTATTTTAATTACTATTACAAAACCAGTAAGCGACAGGATACAATACCGATGGTTTGAAATCAGCTGTTGTTATTATTGCGGCTTTACTTGAGAGCTACACAGTTTTCTTCATATCCCGTTTGGCTCAGAGATTATTTGTCTACACCTTTAAAATGGCAAATTTTCTAGAATGTTTTTTTTCCGGCTCTAAATGACGTTCTGTTTCCGTTACATTCTGGTTTAGAACAGTATAAAAACCAAAACGCACCACTGTTGAGGTGAGTAGTGGATTGTGGTCATCAAACGAACGCATTTTGTGTTCTGGTGTTTGGTTCTAATCTTCACCATCCCTTATAGACAGATCGCCATGTCACGATGGACATTCAAAGATTCAAGAATTAAGTTACGTTCAAACTTGGATGAATGACGCGAGCAAGTGTATGCTTGTGTGTGCAAGTGAACTTAATCATCTGAACATGCTGCTGTCTTGTTGTTTGCTGCAAGTTTCAACCACCAGAGTTGATCTTTGTGTCTGAAATTGTAAGGTGTATGATTTTTATAGACCAATGGTGGCCAAAATGTGGCTCGCGAGCCGCATGCGGCTCTTCTGTGTTTACTTTGCGGCTCGAGAACAATTGATAAAATTAAAAATTTTCGTCTGAAATATATGCTGTGAAATACGTTTTAGCAGGAAAGCGATTAAGAAGAAATATCTGTCAACGGGAAATAAAATACGGTCCCGACCTTTTTTCCACAGAACATGAAACAAAAATCTATTAACACTAAAAGATTTAGGTTCTTTGAATGAATCAAGGAAAACACGACCGCACCCCTGAGAATTTAAAGGGGTTGGTATTTTGTGTTATAAATAATATAATAGTCGAAGTCACTCACTCACTGGATGTGGAACGCTGAGGAACGATGTACAACAGTCTATATCAGTTAAAAAATCGTGTGGTGATTAGCACTGTAAATTTTTTTTATATGACGTCATTTTTTGATCTTATATTTTAAAATACAAGGTGTGCATCGGTGTGCAAAATGATTATAAATTAAAGATGCGCTGTAAAAAAATATTATTTGACGTCATTGTTTTAGTTCATATTTTAATTTTGGAAAAATGAACAATGTAAAAAGAGTATTTGATGATGGTTAATTATAAAATACTTTGTGTACACTCCAGGAATTTTAATAATTCGTATTTATCAAGCAAGGATAAGTTACTTGGGCTTTTGACAAAAAACAAAGTGGGCGCCGTAAGCGCCCTACACTCCCTATTATAAAATACTTTGCGTACATTTCAGAAAGTTTAATATTTCGCATTTATCAAAAAAGGACAAGTTAGTTGGGCTTTTAAAAAAAGTGGGTGCCGTAGGCGCCACAGCGCCCCAGCACAACCTAGTTAATAATAACATCCCCAGCTTTTATTATATGACAGGACGCTAACTTCTTCGCTTTGAAATACACCATATTTTTGAGTGACCGTTTGAGACAGACGAGCTAATGTTGTTTATCTACCCCCCTCCCCCAAACCATACTTAAAAACACATAATCTATTATTGGGTTTTAACAAAAATAATTTTCAGTCATTCAAAGATTTTCACTGCAATAACAAAAATAAATGAACCTTTAAAAAAAATCTGGACAGTAACAATGGGTTGAAAATATTTTTGGCTTATTTAAATTATAAAAGTTGAAGGGAGCGATTGGTTTGTAAGTGTTTGGTGATGTAAACTGTTAAATTTATTGTTTCCGTTTCGATAAAAATCCACAAAATATGGCAACAAGTTGCAGGAAACGAAAATATAAAGAAGAAAATAGAAGCTTTCTACCAGAATGTGATAGGATTTTGCATTTATTGATAAAGACAGTGAGCCAACTGTTAGTTCCTTGTTCCGGTCAGTGACAGTGAGCCAACTGTTAGTTTCTTGTTCCAGTCAGTGACAGTGAGCCAACTGTTAGTTTCTTGTTCCAGTCAGTGACAGTGAGCCAACTGTTAGTTTCTTGTTCCAGTCAGTGACAGTGAGCCAACTGTTAGTTCCTTGTTCCAGTCAGTGACAGTGAGCCAACTGTTAGTTCCTTGTTCCGGTCAGTGACAGTGAGCCAACTGTTAGTTCCTTGTTCCAGTCAGTGACAGTGAGCCAACTGTTAGTTCCTTGTTCCGGTCAGTGACAGTGAGCCAACTGTTAGTTCCTTGTTCCAGTCAGTGACAGTGAGCCAACTGTTAGTTCCTTGTTCCAGTCAGTGACAGTGAGCCAACTGTTAGTTCCTTGTTCCAGTCAGTGACAGTGAGCCAACTGTTAGTTCCTTGTTCCAGTCAGTGACAGTGAGCCAACTGTTAGTTCCTTGTTCCAGTCAGTGACAGTGAGCCAACTGTTAGTTTCTTGTTCCAGTCAGTGACAGTGAGCCAACTGTTAGTTTCTTGTTCCAGTCAGTGACAGTGAGCCAACTGTTAGTTTCTTGTTCCAGTCAGTGACAGTGAGCCAACTGTTAGTTTCTTGTTCCAGTCAGTGACAGTGAGCCAACTGTTAGTTTCTTGTTCCAGTCAGTGACAGTGAGCCAACTGTTAGTTTCTTGTTCCAGTCAGTGACAGTGAGCCAACTGTTAGTTTCTTGTATCAGTCAGTGACAGTGAGCCAACTGTTAGTTTCTTGTTCCAGTCAGTGACAGTGAGCCAACTGTTAGTTTCTTGTTCCAGTCAGTGACAGTGAGCCAACTGTTAGTTTCTTGTTCCAGTCAGTGACAGTGAGCCAACTGTTAGTTTCTTGTTCCAGTCAGTGACAGTGAGGCAACTGTTAGTTCCTTGTTCCAGTCAGTGACAGTGAGCCAACTGTTAGTTTCTTGTTCCAGTCAGTGACAGTGAGCCAACTGTTAGTTCCTTGTTCCAGTCAGTGACAGTGAGCCAACTGTTAGTTTCTTGTTCCAGTCAGTGACAGTGAGCCAACTGTTAGTTTCTTGTTCCAGTCAGTGACAGTGAGCCAACTGTTAGTTTCTTGTTCCAGTCAGTGACAGTGAGCCAACTGTTAGTTTCTTGTTCCAGTCAGTGACAGTGAGCCAACTGTTAGTTTCTTGTTCCAGTCAGTGACAGTGAGCCAACTGTTAGTTTCTTGTTCCAGTCAGTGACAGTGAGCCAACTGTTAGTTTCTTGTTCCAGTCAGTGACAGTGAGCCAACTGTTAGTTCCTTGTTCCGGTCAGTGACAGTGAGCCAACTGTTAGTTCCTTGTTCCAGTCAGTGACAGTGAGCCAACTGTTAGTTCCTTGTTCCAGTCAGTGACAGTGAGCCAACTGTTAGTTCCTTGTTCCAGTCAGTGACAGTGAGCCAACTGTTAGTTCCTTGTTCCAGTCAGTGACAGTGAGCCAACTGTTAGTTCCTTGTTCCAGTCAGTGACAGTGAGCCAACTGTTAGTTCCTTGTTCCGGTCAGTGACAGTGAGCCAACTGTTAGTTCCTTGTTCCGGTCAGTGACAGTGAGCCAACTGTTAGTTCCTTGTTCCAGTCAGTGACAGTGAGCCAACTGTTAGTTCCTTGTTCCAGTCAGTGACAGTGAGCCAACTGTTAGTTCCTTGTTCCAGTCAGTGACAGTGAACCAACTGTTAGTTCCTTGTTCCAGTCAGTGACAGTGAGCCAACTGTTAGTTCCTTGTTCCAGTCAGTGACAGTGAGCCAACTGTTAGTTCCTTGTTCCAGTCAGTGACAGTGAACCAACTGTTAGTTCCTTGTTCCAGTCAGTGACAGTGAACCAACTGTTAGTTCCTTGTTCCAGTCAGTGACAGTGAGCCAACTGTTAGTTCCTTGTTCCAGTCAGTGACAGTGAACCAACTGTTAGTTCCTTGTTCCAGTCAGTGACAGTGAGCCAACTGTTAGTTCCTTGTTCCAGTCAGTGACAGTGAGCCAACTGTTAGTTCCTTGTTCCAGTCAGTGACAGTGAGCCAACTGTTAGTTCCTTGTTCCAGTCAGTGACAGTGAGCCAACTGTTAGTTTCTTGTTCCAGTCAGTGACAGTGAGCCAACTGTTAGTTTCTTGTTCCAGTCAGTGACAGTGAGCCAACTGTTAGTTTCTTGTTCCAGTCAGTGACAGTGAGGCAACTGTTAGTTCCTTGTTCCAGTCAGTGACAGTGAGCCAACTGTTAGTTTCTTGTTCCAGTCAGTGACAGTGAGCCAACTGTTAGTTCCTTGTTCCAGTCAGTGACAGTGAGCCAACTGTTAGTTTCTTGTTCCAGTCAGTGACAGTGAGCCAACTGTTAGTTTCTTGTTCCAGTCAGTGACAGTGAGCCAACTGTTAGTTTCTTGTTCCAGTCAGTGACAGTGAGCCAACTGTTAGTTTCTTGTTCCAGTCAGTGACAGTGAGCCAACTGTTAGTTTCTTGTTCCAGTCAGTGACAGTGAGCCAACTGTTAGTTTCTTGTTCCAGTCAGTGACAGTGAGCCAACTGTTAGTTTCTTGTTCCAGTCAGTGACAGTGAGCCAACTGTTAGTTCCTTGTTCCGGTCAGTGACAGTGAGCCAACTGTTAGTTCCTTGTTCCAGTCAGTGACAGTGAGCCAACTGTTAGTTCCTTGTTCCAGTCAGTGACAGTGAGCCAACTGTTAGTTCCTTGTTCCAGTCAGTGACAGTGAGCCAACTGTTAGTTCCTTGTTCCAGTCAGTGACAGTGAGCCAACTGTTAGTTCCTTGTTCCAGTCAGTGACAGTGAGCCAACTGTTAGTTCCTTGTTCCGGTCAGTGACAGTGAGCCAACTGTTAGTTCCTTGTTCCACTCCGAACATGCTATCAAACGTTTGACAAACCTGTAATGGCCACAGCCATTCGTCAGAACCTTATACGCCATGTCGACACGATGACCGGAAATTAAATTACCGCGAGAAGTCAGTTTAGTCACCGCGCGTGCTGTGGTGCGGTGCTGAGAGTGTTGTGTTCAAGCCATGGCTCAGTGTTTGCTGTAGCACTCCAACGGTGTTTTACTTGTGGGTGCTAAATGTCGTAGCCTTGACCTGCAATAGCAACAGATCGAAATAGAACTAGCATGGTCACGTCTTCACACTGTCATGTTCCTGTCTTAGTTGTCTTGATCCTGTCATAAGTTTGCCTTGGTCCAGCAATAATATGTGTTGGTCTTGTCATAGTTCTAGTTACGCCATTGTTTGGATCAGTTGACTTGTAATGAAATGTTATTGTATTGATTTTAATAAAGAATTTTCTTGACCGCGCCCCCCTGCTTATATTTTAGTAAGCTCATGCTACAGCTACAGGCAATGAAACATTCGTGGGCGGATGAAAGGGGGTTCGAGGTATGAATAAGGCGGAGACCGTTGGGGGTGGGGCGGGTGTTATAGATGCGTAGCTGAGCCAAATCAGTGTAAGTCCTGAATGAATTGTCTTTAGAGTCAACATTGACCGGCTCTCGCGATCATAACGATGTCCACCCTTTAAAATAAAGTTACTCTAAAAAGAATAAAACAAAAAAAGAAAAGAATCCATGGTCATTGGTCCAACTGCAGTCTTATAAATCTCCGTAGAAAGCCGCTGTGATGGCGGATCATTAATCATAATAGTAACTAATCTACCGTACAACCCCGTCGCCCGAGCGTGTACTCTAGCGGCACTTGTGTCCACACTGACCAGCGCGGGCCATTAACGTGTCCGGTGGACGGATTGATGGCCGCACCATCTGTGATGTTCGTGTGGGACCTTGACGGTCTCCCATCATGGTTTCGTCGGACATCATGTCCGTCCGGCGCCAAATGTAGTGGCGGTCACTCCCTTTAATGTTGCTGGGGAAAATGTTTTCCCATGGGTCGTGTGGGAGGGGGGGGTAATGTAGCACTCTTTGTGTATGAGGATTTAAACAGACAAGACATGCACATAATTTGCTAACTTTATTGCCACCAAAAGTGCTCCTTGCTTGCCCTTCGCGAAAGAGACGTTGTAATTTTAAAACGGACGAGGAGTCCAGCACTGAAAGACATCGGTCCTTGTTCTACACAAACACATACAGCGTAGGTTTGTTCTACACAAACACATACAGCATAGGTTCAATTGTACTTCGAGTTGAACGTGTTATATTCCAACTAAATGTTTGAAAGTGTATGTATAAGTTTTTGTTTATGTATATCGTTTGCTTCTAGTTTTTTATGGCGGTTCCTTGACGCACACATTTCAGCGTTAAACGAAGATGTCTTGCAAACCAAACAAAGGTACGCAACTTATGCTGGCTGGTTTTAAGACCACGCAGCATTTTAGAATTATCGCTTAGAAAATTTTGTGAAACATTGCACACAAAAATTGATGCTGTGCAACTTTGTACACGAGTTGTTTTTTGTTTTTAATTTTCACACGGACCAACGAACCATAGAGGCAACATTGTTTAAGGCCCTCCGAAATTGATGGCCAGAGCGCTTAACAATCAAAATCTATTTTTTACGCTACTTTATATTTTACTTCATCAAGTTTAAGTTTTAAAATTTGCAATTTTTCACGCTAAAAATAAAAAAATTTACAAAGTATTTTGACAAGACTTAACACGTTCCAGTGGAAGTTGATAAATATTCTTTAATTAACTTACTACGTACTGCATTACCAGAAAACATCACATTTTAACTTACTTAATACTGCAGTATCAGGCAAAATCACTTATTAGCTTACCATATACTTTAGTACGTCACACACATTCATCAATAAAACACTCCATGTCGTGTCCCCAGTCCTCAAATATTTGACTAGTTGAGTTTAGACAAAGCGCTTTCATTTCTCCCCAGTTTTATAGATCGATACATTTTAAAGTGTGCTGCGTAAACATTTCTTTCAAAAGTTCTAAGAGCATATCGTCTAAGGTTATGGTCACGTGGTAGGATGCATGGGTACAGACCTGATGGAAGCGAGTTTAGTTCCTGGGGTAAATTTTTAAAAATAAATTTATATATATAATATATATATATTTACTTATTTATTTACATATTTATTTTCAAAATTATGACTGCTGTTTTATAACTGCTGTTTTATAACTGCTGTTTTATGACTGCTGTTTTATGACTGCTGTTTTATGACTGCTGTTTTATGACTGCTGTTTTATGACTGCTGTTTTATGACTGCTGTTTTATGACTGCTGTTTTATGACTGCTGTTTTATGACTGCTGTTTTATGACTGCTGTTTTATGACTGCTGTTTTATGACTGCTGTTTTATGACTGCTGTTTTATGACTGCTGTTTTATGACTGCTGTTTTATGACTGCTGTTTTATGACTGCTGTTTTATGACTGCTGTTTTATGACTGCTGTTTTATGACTGCTGTTTTATGACTGCTGTTTTATGACTGCTGTTTTATGACTGCTGTTTTATGACTGCTGTTTTATGACTGCTGTTTTATGACTGCTGTTTTATGACTGCTGTTTTATAAAGTATTGGTGTATTTTGCTGGCAGAAACGGTTAATCTGGAGAAAATAGTTAGGTCATCATTTTTCGTTAGTTTTCTAGCACTAAATGGTAGAGTATCACTTGGCCTTTAATTTTTTTAAAAATTATCTTATTTTTAAATCCTTTATAATATTAACTCGTGGTGCCTGCTTGAGGCCTTGCTTGAATGCAGAAAAAATTTTGGATCGATTTTTAACCCACTTCCTCGTAAACTAACGAGCCGAAATTTTGCAGTCAGACTCGTGCCGATTATAAAAATGATCTATCAAAATTTCAGATCGATAGAATGTACTGTTATTAAATCAATGAATTCTTAGATTATCTCTATTTATCTCTATGTAGCATGTTACTTTTTGTGCTTGAGCTTCGTGGTGCGTATTATATTAAACAACCTTTTTAATACATTCCTGTCACGCTGTGCGGTGTGTATTAGATTGATGATATTAAAAAAAAATATTTTCCCGATCGGTGCGCATTATATTAAACATGTTTTATGAGACATAAATAAAATTTTGCATTTTTGGATTATCGTGGGATGTGTATTATAATGAACATTCTTTAAGTTAAGTCTCGTATATAAAGGATTTATAGTTTTTAAAAAAATTTTTTACAAGTTATTTTATATTTTGTGTTAAATCTCCCGTAGATATGACGTCTGCAAATAAAGTGTTTGAACACACCAAAACCTGGATGTTGAACTGCTCGAGCCTGGGTGCGATGGCATGTCCTATCAATACATGTGATGGGGGGTGTAAATCTTGTTAGACTCCTATAAATGGAACAGTCCAATGTCCTTCTTACCAATGACGTGTTTAGATTAGAGCCGATCAAATAAGGAATGACGCCGATGAACGCCCGCGCCGTGTGAGTTTAAACTTCCCCAATGGAAACAGGTTGAATTAAGACAACCCCTCTACAAACGATGTAGTTTGTATAGACGGTGAAAAAATTGTTTGATTTGTGGAGAGGGGGGATATCAACAATCAAGGTGGTAGGGGGTAGGAAGAGGTGGGAAGGGACGGGGGATATACTGTTATTTGAGAACCTCTGTGGTACGATCAATACGCAACATTATCTGATTGATTCCGTTCTGTATTTTAAAGAATAGAGTAACCCTCAAACGTATATAATATCTTATCTTCTTATCTTATCTATACAGACGCTCCTTCTATGCAGAAGATAGTTGCGTCCACAGACCATGACAGATGATCTGTTGGCAAGTGATGCAGCGTTCACAGGCCACGGCTTTGTGGGTTCCACGCATTACCCAGCCGCCTAACTAGTGTTAGGTACCCATTCCGACCTGGGTGACTCAGGGACGCCCTAGGCCCCGGGAACAAACCCTTGCCTTTACACGGATTCGAACCCGTGACCATCGGTACGCCAGTCGAGTGCGCTGCCACCGCGTCCCCAAATAAATATTTTTACGAGTTATTTATTTTAACTATAACTATAATGAATAGTATTTTTGACGCTATGCACATGTATGCCGGTCGAGACGGCTGTTGGAGAGGAGTTACTACATGCCACCGAACGGTTGCGGAACGTCCTTGGACGGGCTTTGTTGCTCGTTTATCAATATTATGCTGGTAATTTCAGAATAAACTTCAATCCTAGTTAAAAACTGAACATAACTTTCAAATGGTTTATCACTGGTTATATTCTTTAAAAGTTATAATAATTACAAGTTCGCGTGAAAGGGCAAATGTATTCTAAAATAGGGCTAATAAGCCACCAGTGGGCACACGTGGCGGCCTAGCACTGGACTAATATGATGAGAGTGGTCATCGTGGCGGCCTAGCACTGGACTAATATGATGAGAGTGGTCATCGTGGCGGCCTAGCACTGGACTAATGTGATGAGACTGGTCATCGTGGCGGCCTAGCACTGGACTAATATGATGAGAGTGTTCATCGTGGCGGCCTAGCACTGGACTAATATGATGAGAGTGTTCATCGTGGCGGCCTAGCACTGGACTAATATGATGAGAGTGTTCATCGTGGCGGCCTAGCACTGGACTAATATGATGAGAGTGGTCATCGTCGACTACAATGTACGAGCAACAACATTATAAAATTTAAAGATATTGAATTTACTAACCACTAACCATCACGGCTTTAATTCGCGGTCAAGACTTTTCACCAAGTATTTTCCTTTGTAGCCGCTATGTAGCAGATAGGCGACTAAGAACTTTCCACTAGTATATCATGCAACAACGGATGTGACATATCACTTCTTTATTTACAATAACGAGTGATACGTTGTAAAGAGAAAAAAAACCCTTCTATTTTGAATGAATTTCATACATGCATTAACAGAGGCGAAATTCACCATTTTACTTCTACAGAACACTGCATTATATCAGAGTTGCATTCAGAAACAGAACTGCAGATTCAAAGAGACTTCTACTCATCTCTTATCTCTAGCACAGGGTCCTTAATGCGCATGTTTACAAAATGCCATGCTTCCTATTTCACGTTGTATCACGTTTTTCCCCGCGAAAATTGTAATTATTTAATGCTAAATGTGATAATTAATAACTGGTTATTATAAATATCTAAAAATAAATAGATATATTAATAGACGACCTTCCAAGTACAATGTAGTTCTCTCCATTATCTCACTTGATATGTCTTTTTTTCCTCTCCATTCAGTTTTTAAAATATTCTTTTCAAAAATATATTGTTTATATTCCTAACGTAATTACTGAGATCATAGTTTTTCTATAACGACTCCCCCCTCCCCGCCCCAACTATACGACCCACCGGATCGTTGGCTGCCCCTCCCATGTGTTGATAAACTGCCCCTCCCATGTACACACGGTTATTTTCCTCCACTGAAACCCTCGGTAAGGCTCCTGTTTGGCGAGCAAACCTCGCACGCTCAAGAACAAAGGGGAAAGTACTCGTATGTCCCTCACCAATTGGATTTTGAACTCATTTAATGAGAATATCGGAATTTCTATCAGAGCCCCTGTTTGCTCAGTTGACAGCAACGCCGTCGGCGGCCGGGATGACGGTGTAATGGTGGATGGGTCAAGGTCAGGGTGTAATAGTCAATTAGCGCGCGAGAGGGTTTCGCCACCTCATCTCGTGCTTGCAAACAGGATTCAAGAAAACCAAATACTGTACTGAAAGATCCACACAAAAAAACCGCCAAGATATTCTGTATCAAAGGAAGTTTTCTAGCACCTACACACCCCTTACATATCAATTGGTATAGATTCCTTCAAATAGCGAATAGCTTTAGCCAGCTTTGCAGCTCAATTTTAACATTGTATTTTGATTACTTCTCTCGTTTTGTACACGTGGTAATTTTGACGAGGGCTGAACCGTTGGCAAGTTTAAATTGTTCTTATTTTAATCTTAAGCTACGTTTATTAGCAAGAGAAATGTTTGATCGTTAATTTGGAAAGTAAATTTTGAAAAGATTTGTTTTTAGTGCAGTTTTGAAGGCCTATTAGTAGTAGGAATGCTCTTTTTTTGGGGGTGTAATGGTATAGAATTCAATTCTTTTAAGGGCACACAAAGGGAAAGACATTTCGCAAAATATTTTAGTGCGTGTCTTAAAAAAAATACACGTGTCTGCAGAAGAGCGTAGCTAAAGGGAGTGTGAGTAGACTAAGAGAAGTTCAGTTAGATAGCACAGACATGAGTCGGAAAAGAATTTGTAGCAGGGAATAGAGAGTTTGTGATCAATTAGTGCTTGCACAGGGAGCCAATGAAGTGAAAGAAGTAGTGGAGTGATATGTTCGTGTTCTGACAACGGAATTTTGAACTTTTCATTGTTTTTCGATGTATTTTTTGGTGAACTAATAATAAAACATTATTTGGAAATCCAAGGTCAGTATGGATAAGAAAACAAAAAAAGCTGACAGTCCCAATTACTCTAAACTAGTTTTCTCAAATTTCATATACAGAGATCCCATTATGAGTTTCCAAGTTGAGGTGACTTTCAACAAGAAATAACAGTTTGAACTTTTCGCTCTGTCACGCCTGCGTTGAGAAGTTGAGTTATTTCATTTCATTCGCTTTTTTAAAAGGTAAAAATTGTTGGTTCAGTATTTTTATATCAACTGACCTCTGCCCAAATACTCACTGACCACAGTCTTCCCACTAATCACCTCCACACTCAACTCCTCTTCACTGACCTCTCATAACTGACCAATACCTCCTCACTGACCACCTCCTCACTGACTACCTCCTCACTGACCACCTCCTTCCTGGCCACCCCTACCTCATTGACCACCGTCTCCTCATCGTTTACCTCCCAACCTTCCGACGCCCATCTTTTCTCCATCTCTGCGCCTATCTCGTCCCTCTCCTATATCTGCATACTCTTAACTGGTCATCAGGCATGCGCGGACATCCCCTTTGTCCGGCCGGACAAATGGCGTGACACGTGTTGAGATGGACATGACAGGATGAGTCAGATGATGGCAGGGGAGATGATCGAGTGGTGAGTCGTTGTGAGTGTGTGTGTGTGTGTGTATGTGTGTGTGAATCTGTCCGTCAGTGTGGCTGTACGCGGACTAACTAGATTATTGTTACAGCAAGGAGTCTTAACAAGACGCCGTCTGGATGGGGCATGTGCGTTTGTAGAGATGCACGTGGGGTCAGTCTTATGGTCATCTACAACTCAAAACTGAAAGGTGGCTGCTATGGTGACAAGTAATGGCATGGGGGGGGGGAGGAAAACAATCTTGCAAAGTCCAAACACACTTCCTTTACTTGAAAATTTCCAATATGCAAACACACTTCCTTTATTTTTAACTTTTCCTTATGCAAACACTTCCTTCACTTGTAAGTTTTCAAAATGCAAACACACTTCCTTTATTTGTAAGTTTTCAACGTGCACATTTGTCTTAAAACATCCTGTACTAGTGAGGTCTTAAATGGATTCACTTTCAATGAACAACAAGAATAACAGTGCAGGGCAATAATCCAATGAGAGGTTTTATAAAATATTTCAGTCATGTCTTGCGACATCAACGATAGCGGTAGACTCTTCTCCAAAACTAAGATGTACATTCTCCGGTTTTCTTTTACATGTATGCTTCAACGTGTTGTCTCGTAAATATCCCCGGGGCGCCATCTGGTTTCTGCAAATTTATTCATGGGGGCGTCAATACGCAATCTACAGCCCAAACAAATGTAAAGGGATTAAATTGAGTTGAACGGGTGCTGGTCGATACCGCGATACCGTATCGAATGAGTGGTGTCCCCTGCTAACCCCGGGGCCTTTATACCAGTAGGTAATCGGGTAATTATTGCGGCTTTAAAAATTAAAAAAGAAAAGAACAAAAATATCGAATTTCGGTAAAGGAGGCAAACTGGCAACAGTGCGTGACACAGGAATTAGCCGTGTGACTTGTTTTAATGAAGACTTTTCAGTCATATGCAGACATGTTTCTGGTGGTACCCAGACAGTTTACAAATGGGTGCAGTGAATGAACATGGGTGAAGGCCCTCCAGACAGCGTCCCATAAATTTATCAACGCGTAATGAAGTTGATAATTAAGAAATGGACGGTGAACTAGTGGACGATGAAAACAGTAACAATAGTCTTAATAATTATTTAAAAAATGATAATAATAATAATTATATTTTGAAAAAACTTTACCAATACGATGACATTATATTTAAACTGAGACATTGGTGGTCCTTCACTTCAGAAACGATTTGACGTGGGGGGGGGGTGGAAATTGTTAACCATAACATACATTGTGGACCATAACATAAATTGTGGAACATAACATAATTTGTGAACCATAACATAAATTGTGGAACATAACATAATTTGTGAACCTTAACATAAATTGTGGACCATAACATAAATTGTGGAACATAACATAATGTGTGAACCATAACATAAATTGTGGAACATAACATAATTTGTGAACCATAACATAAATTGTGGACCATAACATAAATTGTAGAACATAACATAATTTGTGAACCATAACATAAATTGTGGAACATAACATAATTTGTGAACCATAACATAAATTGTGGACCATAACATAAATTGTGGAACATAACATAATTTGTGAACCACAACATAAATTGTGGACCATAACATAAATTGTGGAACGTAACATAATTTGTGAACCATAACATAAATTGTGGAACATAACATAAATTGTGAACCAAAACATAAATTGTGGACCATAACATAAATTGTGGAACATAACATAATTTGTGAACCATAACATAAATTGTGGAACATAACATAATTTGTGAACCATAACATAAATGCATGAACTTCGTTTAGTGGAAGGAATAAGGTTAAGGCTAGCTGGATTTGAAGTTTTTTTTAACACCCCCCCCCTTCCCTACCACCAGCTTATAATTACTAAGAGCATGAAAGATAAAAACAGGCCATTAAACATAACAATAGTCCATAACCTTCTAGCAACATTATTCCGCCAGTACATTCGTGTACACACAGGCTGGTACGCAATTCTCGTATGCATGCACGTCCACAGAAAACATTGAATTCTCAGGCGCGGTCCTGGAAATACCCCCCCCATAACCCTCGCCCTAATCCTTTCCCTCCCCTGACCATTACTCAGACGTCAGCCCACATTTATAATCCCGCAGTGGTCCTCAAACTCTCCAATAGTTACCCACCAGCAGGGATTTCTTACACCGCGACATGGATTCGACTATTTTACAAAATCATTGACACGTTTTCTGTTTCTTTCTTTCATTTGTTTTGTGGTCAATTTCTTTAACTGGCCGGGCCGTCTTTCTATCTGTCTGTTTGTCATATCGTCTGATTGTGTGTCTATCAGTCCATTTGTCTGTTGGTCTGTCTTTATATCTGTATGTTAGTCCGTCTGTTTGTCGTCTGTATGCATGTCTATCAATCTGTCTGTATGTTTGTCTGTCTGTTTGCTTGACTGTCGGTTTGTCTGTCGATATGTCTGTTTGTTGTCTGTCAATCTTTTCGTTTGTCTGTCGGTTAGTTTGTCTGTCAGTCTGTCGTCCGTCCATCTGACTGGATTCTTATATGAGTTTAATTTATCACACTTCTTGGATAGCAAGAAAACATAAACTTGGTGCAGATGTTCATCTCCAATTTTCCCTTTAAGCTGCGCGGCGCGCAGATATCTAACAGAAGCCACGCAGCAGTTTAGAATTACCGCGCAGCAAATTTGGTAAAAGTTTGCCCAACAAAATTGGATGTTGTGCAACTTTGCACACGAGTTGTTGTTTTTTTTTACTTTGCACACGGACCAACAAACCTTAGAGGGAGCATTGCTAATCACTGATTTTATTTGAAACAAAATTGTATGACTTATCCAGGAATCGGTTTTAGGTCAAAAAGTAAATTGAAATGAAGCTCTCAGCTTAACTTCTTCCCCCCTCGATGCGGTCAAGCTTGGACACGTGAGTTTTAACTCATCAATCTGTTTGAAATCGTGTCAGCTAACTTGCAGGAATTTTTGTTTCAAATTCAAATGTCTGGGTTTTGTTTAAGTCATTGAAATACTTGCATTTTAAACTTGTCACTATTTAATACGCCACAAATATGTTTTAGCCAAATGATTTCTAAAGTTAATTCTTTTTTTTTATTTAAATTATTTAACTGTCACAAGGAATCGGTGTTTAGATTTCTTAGCTTAAAAGTTCAAATTAACACCCAAAAAAAAAGAAATCGTTTTAAAATCTCAGCATTATGTTACTAGTTTAGCTTTGTATTTTTTACAGTTTTATCCAGAAGGACATATGAGTTGAGATTGGCAGCAATAAAGAAATTAATTAATTGAAGGATGAAGGTGTAGTATTATAAAAAAAGAAATTTTTGCTTTGATCATTCTTTAATCTTGGCCATTGCCTTCGCCTATTCGTACCGCCAGTGCTGATCGGTGCTCGTCCACGGACCACACATCTCTAAGACGTCGAGGGCCGGTGCTGGCCCGTGGACCACCCATCTCTAAGACATGGAGGGCAGGTGCTGGCCCGCGGACCACAAGTCACTAAGCGCTGACGCCATTGTGATGTTGTGCGATCAGCCCCGTTCGTTACAGGTTTTTACGTGTTATATTACAAGAATCTCATAGCATGAATCTCATCTTTCTTTAATGCGCGGCGGATCTTGTTTGCATGCAGTATATGAAATTTTAATGTCGCCTCCTCATTTAATATTCCATTTTAACGGGAAGCATTGCCATTAGTTTTTTAAGCAGTTTTGTTAGAACTAAAAACAAGGTTAAGACAACGAGTCTTGAGACAATGCCAAGTGATGGTAGTTGGGGTGTGCAACGCCTGAGACAATGCCAAGTGATGGTAGATAGGGTGTGCAACAAAAATTTTGGTGAGTCAATAGTCTACATGCATGATAGCATTTTAGGAGGTAATGGCATGGACAGGAACAAGAAGTTCATTAGATAGAGGGGGAGATAGAGATAGAAATAGATAGATAGATAGATAGATAGAGAGAGAGAGAGAGAGAGAGAGAGAGAGAGAGAGAGAGAGAGAGAGAGAGAGAGAGAGAGTCAGAGAGAGTCAGAGAGAGAGAGAGAGAGTCAGAGAGAGAGAGAGTCAGAGAGAGGGAGTCAGAGAGAGATAGAGTCAGAGAGAGATAGAGTCAGAGAGAGAGAGTCAGAGAGAGAGAGAGAGAGAGAGAGTCAGAGAGAGAGAGAGAGAGTCAGAGAGAGAGAGAGTCAGAGAGAGAGAGTCAGAGAGAGAGAGAGTCAGAGAGAGAGAGAGTCAGAGAGAGAGAGAGAGAGTCAGAGAGAGATTCAGAGAGAGAGAGAGAGTCAGAGAGAGAGTCAGAGAGAGAGAGAGTCAGAGAGAGAGAGAGAGAGAGAGTCAGAGAGAGAGAGAGAGAGAGTCAGAGAGAGAAATAGAGAGAGAGAGAGATAGAGAGAGATGTAGTGAAATAATTTTTAAATGGATGAAGTGAAAGGCGGTTTAGAATTTGGATGTGTTTTTTCCTGATGGTAATTGTTTAGTGAGTTAATTGATGTGACGTTAGAATCGATTCATTGCTGTCGTGATTGTTTAGTGAGTTAATTGATTTGACGTTAGTATCGACTGATTGGGGTGGTGATTGTTTGTTTAGATTGAAAGACTTAGAAATGCTTTCAGTGATTTGTTATTTTAATAAATTAATTAAAATGAACATTTGGTGTTGGACCAAAAAGTTTCGTCGCATCTATTATTGAAATAAGTCAGGTGGTATTGAGTTGTCTGTAATAAATTATTTTAAAAATCTTGTATTTTTTATGAAATTATTTATTTATAGATATGTGTAAATGTATTGATGTGCAGCATGAACGATCTGTCAACCAAGATTTACTAACTGATTTGTGATTGATTATTAGTTTATTACTTAATTAACTTGTTTAAATGATCAGCAGATGACTGATTGCTTTGTATTTTATTTTTGATTACCAGATACTGATTGATGAATCGTTTATTAATTAATTAGTAGTTTTTAGGCCTGTTAACGATTAATTTAAATTTAATCGCTAACTTATGAAAAATTAACGATTAATTAATCGTTAATTTCGATTAAAGCCAAAAGTAGAAATTTATGGTGTCATATGTAACATTTATTAAAATACTTGTCGATAATCGAAATAACACTGGAATGTCTTCTTTATATGAAATCTTTTAACCAACAATGCAAACAGACAAGTGTATTGTCATTATTTGGTTCAAGTGATGAGCGGGTCTTATTGACAATATAACCATCCGAGCTGAACAATCGTTCACATAGCTTTAGCTTGTCTCTGCTGAAGTTTCTAATACTGTAGTGGATGTTTGGTTTGCAGGTGATATGTAAGCGAAGTGTCAGAACCATGGTAGCAATGTTCACTTTAAAGGTTGGTCCACACCTCTCAAATGCTCGCGAGCATTTGAGAGGTGTGGACCAACCTTAAGCAGCGCGACTGCGCAGATATATGACCGACGCCACGCAGGAGTTTAGAATCACCGCGCAGAAAATTTTGTAAATTATTGCACACAAAAATGGACGTTATGCAACTTTGCAAGCGATTTTTTTAAAACTTTGCACACGGACCAACGAAGCTTAGACTTAGAGGGAAAATTGCATGGTAGGCAAACGATTTCTCTCAATGGACACAATAACCTTTATCAACATTTTGAATATTGACGTCATTCAATAGTTAAAAACCAAAAAGTTCGCGTAATCGTCCGGAAATTAGTTTACATTTATTGACCGAAATATCTTAATTTTTGACATCGAGTACATTTATAAGTGGTGAGTCGATTAATCGTTAAACAAAATTTAATCGTTAAAATGTATAGAGAATGCTCGTGTCTAACAACATGAGTCGAAATCCTGAAACGCGTAGGTACCAAGATTTCATGCCGACCATGGCGTCAGTTAATTTTGCAGATTTTCTCAAAACGCACTAAAAAAACCAAAAATAATGAATAGTTTCATTTCAATATTTTAATTCCAATTGCTTATTAAGCGTTACCTCGCTCCGTAGTCGGAAAATAAGACCATCTTGACTACGACAAAAAGGATGACGGTCATTTCCAGTATTCATTGTTTTGAGAGACGTGATGGGCTGTTCTTTAAGGGAGAATGGATGTAAAAAGGAAGGAAATAAATTCAATGAATGAGCTCTGATTAAAGTGTGGCCAAATTTTATGTGATTTTGGGCACATTTAGCCTCTTCCTCAAGTAATTAATTTCGTATACCTTAAGGGACCGTCCATAAAGTACGTTACGCTATTTATGACAATTTTTACCCCCCCACCCTGTCACAAACTGTCACAAATCTAGGACCACCACCCCCCCCCCTAAAGTACGTCACACTTTCAAACACAAATTATGTTTTTATTAACAAAATAATAAAAATTTAATATAAAACAGCGTGACGTCACACATGGCCGGACACCCCCTCCCCCCCTGTCACAAACTGTCACACTTTCTCACACCCCCTCCCCCCTCTGAAGCGTGACGTTCTTAATGGACGGCCCCCTAATTTAGTTCGTAATCAACCGTAACTTGAACGAACCAAATATATAGAATGTGAAATATAATTTGCCCATAATAATAATTTGGAATTTAAGCTTCATAACAATTAAAAACATTAAAATTCTATAGACTTATAAATTAATGTTGTTCTTTTTATGAATACCTTGATACAATATATTGCATTTTGACTACGTAAGTCCCAAGATGTTGCGCTGATTAAAATAATTTTAATTAGACTTAATATTCAAGATTTTAGTGAAATTTCCATAAATCTAACATTGCTTACAAATATAATCTTATTTTGAATTTGTTTACTAAATCTCTGTTTCTACCACGTCATAAACGTTGGAGCTTGTATTTCAATTTCATGCTTTGTTGTTTTTTTTAAAGTAAATTTTTTGTAAATTGTGAATGGCTTTTAAAACAAGCCAGATTAAACCTCTTGATAAATAAAGTATAAAATAATAAACTCATAATCTAAACAATAATTAGAATGTAAAAATAACCGTAGGGTTTATCTGGATGAAAATTGCTCTTGTGCTTGAGTTCGGGCAACTGATGCAGAGATCGTGACAACAAGAGAACCTTTTTTGCTGTGTGGTATTATAGTATATTCAATGGTCACTTATTCGATGGACTGGTTTACCAAACAAGTTTCAATCAGCATTCAAATACAGATCATGGACTCTCTTAAAAATAAGCCCAATCATTTTGATGTTATTTGCTTTTGGAACCACCACCGAACCTTTGTGTTGCCACAATTACATTGAGTGAGTGAAACAGCTTGCCATCTGAGAAAATTAAGCCGTTCCCTCATTGGTGGCTATCTTATCTTATCTTATCTTATCTTATCTTATCTTATCTATTACAGACGCTCCTAAAAAAAATTTTATCAAGCTAACCCGTTTGTCTGGTTCCCAAATATTTATTTAAACTATAAACTAGTGACAGAGTTTTGAGGAATTTGTCAGATTTCATTTGAAAATAATAAAAGATATATAATTTGAATGTATATTAAATAATATTCAATAGTTCAGTGTTAAGCTGCATGTAGTGGTTTGTATGACTAAATATTCGAATGTTGTCCATTTATTTTCAGCAATATGAAAGTAATTGACTTAACCAAAATTAAAACAAATCTTTTTATGTAAATTATTTAAAGTATTTTAATTTTTAAGTTAAAGAGGGGGAAAAGACAAATAAATCGGTCAATGCAAACAGATTTAAGAAAAAAAATTTGTGGTGTTAAAATTTTCAGATCTCTAATTTCTCATCCATATTGAAAGAGCCCCAATTCAATACCTCTACACTTCACACACAAATTGAGGCCTCCAATTTTTTAATTTACAGGTAACATCGAACATTCCATCGTTTACTCTATCTAGCATGATGCAGTTTTCATCTCCCTCAGCATTGTTGGGCTCTCCAGTGGTCCAGGAGAGGAATGCCATGGGTTTATTGTTTCTCTGGTACACCCACGTCCCCTCGCGTCCTTGATCCGTGCCAGCTATCAGAGCTCCGACTCGGGTCTCATTTTTCACAAAACTTTTCAGGAAGTTCAACTCATTCTTATCATTGACTTCCACCAGGTATCCACAGATGGCTTGGCACTCTGCCGACGCGTTCTTGTCGCTGGAGTACACCGCCTTGGAAGTGTAATATGTTCTTCCATTGTACTTTTTGCCCTGGCTGAAGTTGTTGTTCAGAGTTTTTTGGTCTGGCGGGCAAACAGCTGTTGAATTCTTGCCCGCTGTTGAATTCAATTCAAAATTAAAGTGTATATTAAACGATGTAATCTACTTTGAAAACTTCAAAATCTGAACGACAATGAGGTTCATGGTCAAATATTTTTAAAAAATGAAAGATCCATCAATGATTAAAAGTACTATTTGTAACTCATTGGAGATTTTGTGCCAAGTAAAGAGTGTCGCGGAGCGTATTATATCGAACAACCTTTCTGTCGCGCAATGAGGTGCGTATTTTATTGACAACACTTTTTATAAACATATTCCTGATCGGTGCGCGTTATATTAAACATGTTTTACGACACAACTGCAATTTTGTATTTTTGGATTGTCTTTCGCTGCGTATTATAACGAACATTCTTTTAGTTTTGTCTCGTACATAAAGTATTTATAGTCAAAAACTTTGTTTTTTACGGTTTTTTTTTATTATCCCGTATAAAAAACTTTAAAAAATCTTTTGATGTGGTCAAAAGCAGTTATAAATATTAACGTTGTTCAAAAAAGATGTTATATAATAATTCCTTTAAAAATACATACCAGGCTTTTCAATTATTATTAAAAATACAAACTGGTTAAAACTTGTATGAATTTTCTTTATTGTGTTAATTATAAACAGCAAGAATATAAAAAAAAATCTTCTTCATAAAATTGTTTGATAACTAGTCTATTACTTCTAAGGGTTTCAAGATTGAATAGACTAAACAGACAAAACTTTGAATAGACTAAAGAGACAAAATTAATGACAGAGTCAGAAATACTTTTATACATTTCCAGATAGCAAACGCGAACATGATGTAGCAGAATCATTGGTTTATTTAGAACTGAATTATTAAGTATGCGCCATAACAATTATTCTAATGTCAACCGTATAGTAGTTTTTATTAGTATTTGTTCATTATTATTTGAAACTGAACGTATTTTTTCTGTGTGGTGCATAGGCCAGACAGCTCGATATTAAATGATGACTTTAACTGAAATGGAAACTAAGCTCTACAACTGATGTATGATGTGTTAAATATCTACACTGTACAACTGATGTATGATGTGTTAAATATCTACACTGTACAACTGATGTATGATGTGTTAAATATCTACACTGTACAACTGATGTATGATGTGTTAAATATCTACACTGTACAACTGATGTATGATGTGTTAAATATCTACACTGTACAACTGATGTAATATGTGTTAAATATCTACACTGTACAACTGATGTAATGATGTGTTAAATATCTACACTGTACAACTGATGTATGATGTGTTAAATATCTACACTGTACAACTGATGTATGATGTGTTAAATATCTACACTGTACAACTGATGTAATGATGTGTTAAATATCTACACTGTACAACTGATGTATGATGTGTTAAATATCTACACTGTACAACTGATGTAATATGTGTTAAATATCTACACTGTACAACTGATGTAATATGTGTTAAATATCTACACTGTACAACTGATGTATGATGTGTTAAATATCTACACTCTACAACTGATGTATGATGTGTTAAATATCTACACTGTACAACTGATGTATGATGTGTTAAATATCTACACTCTACAACTTATATTGTTGTTGGCTTCCTTATGTCTCGTAAGACGACGGAATTTTCTATGTTCCTGTGGATTTTGCGCGCATGGCTTTGCAGCTCCTTCTGTGGCTGTACAAGCCCACTGGCGAATGGCAGCCTTTGCTGCACTTCTGACACTGAAAGTTACTATTTGTGGTTGGCTGATTTACTCTCCTATTCCTCTTAAGGGGATTTACGCGTGCGACCTGTTGCAGGTTTCTTTCTCCTGCTTCTAGCCCGGCAGTCAACGCCTGTCTCCATATGTACCTGTCCCCAGCGAGGTCCTCCCAACTATTTATGTCAATGCCATTCGCTTTGAGATCTGTCTTGCGGACATCTTTGTAACGGAGGTGAGGCCGGCCTGTAGTCCTCTTTTCTTTGGCTAGCTCAGAATAGAGGATGTCCTTAGGGATTCTGCCATCCTCCAATTTGCGCACATGTCCCAACCATCTGAGCCGACGCTGGTGGAGAAGAGTTGTCATGCTTTGTATTTTTGCCTGTTGTAGCACCTCATTGGTGGTGACATGGTCCTGCCAGGTGATTCCCAGGATGCGCCGGAGACAGCGCATGTGGAAAGCACTCAATCTCCTTTCTTGTCTGGAGTATAGGGTCCAGGATTCACTGGCATAAATTAGGGTGCTTAGCACACTTGCACGGTACACAGTAATTTTGGTTCTGATGGTCAGCTTTTTGTTGTTCCAGACTCTTTTTAAGAGCCTGGCCAGAATTGTGGAGGCCTTGCCGATCCTTATGTCTAAGTCGGAATCAAGGGACAGGTTTTTAGTGATATTGGAGCCAAGGTATTTAAAGTGTTCCATGGCCTCAAGTTGGCAACCATTGATGGTGATGTTGGGTGGATCAGCATCTGGGGCCATCACGTTAGTCTTTTTGAGGCTGATGGTTAGGCCGAAGTCGCTGGCGGCCTTGGCAAAGTGGTCCATTAGGCTTTTCAAATTGCTTCATTGTGAGTAGCTATGGCAGCATCATCTGCAAAAAGCATGTCCCTAATGACTGTTTCTCTTATCTTCCTCTTTGACTTCAGCCTGGCCAGATTGAATAGTTTACCACCAGAACGGGTATGTAGGTAGATCCCCTTGGTTGAGGTCCCAAAGCCATGTCTCAACAGGCAGGCAAAAAAGATGCCAAAGGGTGTCGGGGCGAGGACACAGCCCTGTTTGACTCCAATGAGGATATCAAATGGAGGGGAAGTTGATCCGTCATACTGCACCGTGCCTTTCATCCCATCATGGAATGACTGTATAATGTTAAGCAGTTTTGGTTGGCAGCCAACTTTTGCCAAGACTGTAAGCAGACCATCTCTGCTGCCCAGGTTAAAAGCCTTTGTTAAATCAATGAAAGCAAGATAGAGGGGTATGTGTTTCTCTCGGCACTTTTCTTGAAGTTGTCTTAGAGAAAAGATCATGTCGATTGTAGATCTTTCTGCCCGGAAGCCGCACTGTGATTCAGGATATACTCTCTCAGCAAGTCTTTGCAGTTTCTTTAAAACAACGCGTACAAAGACCTTACCCACGATGCTAAGGAGAGAAATGCCTCTGTAGTTGTTACAGCCACTTCTGTCTCCTTTATTTTTATACAGGGTGACTATGTTGGCATTTCTCATTTCCTCTGGTACTGCTCCTTCTTCCCAGCACTGGCAGAGTAGGCCATGCAGGTGTTTCGGCAATACACTGCTGCCGCACTTGATGATCTTTGGTGGGATTCCGTCCTGATCGGGGCCAACAATGACTGGTTTGAGGCCAACAATGACTGGTTTGAGGCCAACAATGACTGGTTTGAGGCCAACAATGACTGGTTTGAGGCCAATTCTGCCACATTCACCCCTGCCGTAGAAGATAGACGAAGTGCCCACCAAAAATACAAGCACTCCCCAAACCCACAGACACTGCAGGCGTACAGATTAGCCAGGAGCAATGGTCAGAGATTAGCTAGGCAATGCGCAAATGACTACTGGCTCCAACTCTGTCAGAGCATCCAGCTAGCGGCCGACACCGGAAAATTGGGGGGGGGGTGTATGACGGCATTAAAAAAGCCATAGGGCCTTCTAAGAAAGTCATAGCCGCACTGAAGTCCTCAACCGGAGAAACAATCCGCGACTAGCCTAAAAAATATGGACATATGGGCGGAGCACTATTCAGAACTTTACTCCCAACTAAATCACGTAATCCAAGATGCCATCGATGCCACTCAAAGCCTCCCCTCCCCCTCATGGTAGAAGTGGACGACATGCCCACCCTGGCAGAACGACTGATATAGGATGTGTTAAATATCTACACTCTATAACTGATATATGATGTGTTAAATATCTACACTGTATAACTGATATAAGATGTGTTAAATATCTACACTCTATAAACTGATATATGATGTGTTAAATATCTACACTCTATAACTGATATATGATGTGTTAAATATCTACACTCTAAAACTGATATAAGATGTGTTAAATATCTACACTCTAAAACTGATATATATGATATGTGTTAAATATCTACACTCTTTAACTGATATATGATGTGTTAAATATCTACACTCTATAACTGATATATGATGTGTTAAATATCTACAATCTATAACTGCTAAGTGCAGGTAAAACATCTAAAACAGCCAGGTAAGTAATACCTGACATATATCGTCATGTTCAATGATGACGTGTTACCACAGGAATTATTGATACTTTTTCATGGGCAACATGATTTTTGTATATTAACTTCACCGTCTTGTCTCTCTCTCTCTCTCTCTCTCTCTCTCTCTCTCTCTCTCTCTCTCTCTCACTCTCTGTCTCTGTCTCTCTCTCTCTCTCTCTCTCTCTCTCTCTCTCTCACTTTCTGTCTCTCTCTCTCTCTCTACTCACTCTCTCTCTCTCTCTAACTCTCTCTCTCACTCTCTCTCTCTCTCTCTCTAACTCACTCTCTCTCTCTCTGTCGTGGGTGGGCGGAAAAAAAAGAGTAACAAATGACCCACTTCCCGTGATGTTATCGAACTGAAATTTTGCACATAGACTCGTGTCACCTAACAATGCATTGTATCAAAATTTCAGATCGATCGAATGTACCGTAATTAAATTAATAATTTTTTAGTTTATCTCTATATAGCATGTGTAGCCGGGTCACTGGAGTTCACTCCAGCCATCAACGAACACATCCCCGTGTTTTACAGCAAGGAGAGCTCAGTCACGTTCAGTCTGTAAATGTTACCCTAGAGTGTCGCGTGGTGCATATTATATTGAACATAATACTTTTAGCTATGTCTCATATATAAGGGATTTTATAGTCAAAAACTCTTTTTTAAATCCCTTATATTAACTTCGCGGCCGTCTCTCTCTGTCTGTCTCTCTCTCTCATCTCATGGGCTCGGCGGGCGGAAAAACAGAAGTCAAAAATGACCCACTTCCAATGATCCGATCGAACTGAAATTTGGCACACTGACCCGTCTTACCTAACAATGCATCGTATCAAAATTTCAGATCGATCGAACGTACCGTAATTAAATTAATGCATTTTTAGTTTATCCTTTTATGAGGTATGTAATTTAAAATCACGATTTGTTATTGTTTTTTTGCCACGTGAAAGTTTGAGCATTGAGGCGACCCAACGAAACGACGGTGCGCTTTTGTTTACATTTTACGTGTCACTCTGAGCTCGGTCAAGCGAATCGGTGACCAGACTTTTCCCCTCTCCCCCTCCCCACCCCCCACCCCTCCCCCCCTAGGGTTATGAAGCAAACTTGTGTTAAGACAGATTCAGTCTGTAAATGTTTGAAAATAATCAATACTGTTAGTTATGTCTCATATATAAGGGATTTATAGTCAAAAACTTTGTTTTTACGGGTTTATTTTATTTACGGGGTTTTTTTTTAAACTCATGGGCGTTAATGGGGATGATGTCTAGTTGATCAGCAACGAACTACTTACCTTGCACAGCTGAATAAATGCCAAGCAGAACGCAAAGGAAGACTAGGGCCTGCATCTCAGTAGTGGTATCAGGTGACGTGTGGTAGTACCAAAGAGCTCTGACTTCTGTAGCGTCGTTCGTTAACAGCAATCACCAAACTCCACGTGCTTATATAACGAAATGCTCAGTTCAATCAAATGGAACGCCAGATGATACGTGAAACTACTAACGCCATGCGGTCTAAAAAAAAAGGTACAGAAATAAATATCATTTTAACAACTAGCCTATGCAGATCCCTTATATATGCGTGCCATAGATTATCAGGCTTAAAATATTTTTAAAAAAAGGATTTAGAGAATCATGTTTACTGGATAGAATGAAAATACTTCAAGAAGCCGTGAAGTAAGCTCACGCTTTTTTGAGAAACTGATAGCTAATTTTTTTTCACATTCTGTTGCACACAACAACAACAACAACAAAATATATATATATATATAAAAAATTAACATACCGCCATTTAATTTGAGATCGCTATAATATATTAATAGATTTTTTTAGTTTTACCTGAACAAAAAAGCATACGTCAATACGTTTCTTTTTCACCTGTGATATTAAAGTTTAATTTTTTACATGTGTGTGAAGACTGTCAGTTATTTGACAACCTGTGTACTCGATTAAAGGAATTCTTTTACTGGCCAGCTGGTAAATCCCTTAGGTAGATTTCACGGATTTTAGAATCACGTGTTTCAGGTTTATATTTGATGCGTTCGTGTTTTCAAATCACCTCCTGAAAATACACGCTGTTAATGTCAGTAGTGACATGTCAGTAGTGACATGTCAGTAGTGACATGTCAATAGTGACATGCCAGTGGTGACATGTCAGTAGCGACATGTTAGTAACTTAAAGGGACGGCAGTAAATTACTTCATTAATATATTTGTTTAAAAGATGTGTAAGTAGCTATAAGTTTATTTTTGACGTCCCTTTTAGCTACTTATGTAGAACTCTTAGTATCGTTATGTACAACATTATTTCTCACCACATGTTGAGAACTATTAAGCTTTTAAAACAGCTGTTGGTAAACGTGTGTACATGTATGTTAGCGTTAACCACTAGGGACAGGTGCCTTAAGTTCACATGTGAGTTATGAAGACATGCACAGTCGTGAATATAACTTTCTTAACTTTAAGTGAGGAGGCTGTGCGGCGTACCGAGAGTCGCGGATCGTTCATGCCGCGATTTGTTCCCGTGGCATTAAGGCAGTGCTGTCCAACCTTTTTGACCCCGCGGGCCACATTTTTTTTCCTTATTAGGCCGGGGGCCGCAATCAATTAACGTCTTAAGAAAATATTAAATGGATAAATACTTCCTATCTTATGTAACTTTGTCTCCTCATCAATACGAAAAATAACATGAATAAAAACTGTAACACATCTCTAATGTGATATTTGGCTTTGAACTGTACTTGCAATTTTCTTAATTTGCGGTTCGTATTCTGTAACTGCTGCTCTTATTAAGTTTTCCAAATGCTCATCAGTCAAAGCGTTTCGTTTTTTTAGATTTTATATTATTCATGATGGAGAATCCAGCTTCACAGACGTAGGTACTACCAAACATGGTTAATATTTTTCTACAACTTTTCGATAGTTGCGGAAATTCGTCTGCAGAAACATACGTCATCCAGAATTCAGTTGGCGACGAATTCGTATGTTTATCACGAAGCGGCGTGTTATGCTGAATCTCGATGATTTCAAGCTGCACTGCACCTTCGTCTGCTCCTAATATGGTCATTTTCGAGGCTATATTAGAGACATCACTAGTAAAAGGATTTTCTACAAAAAGCAAAACAGGTGTAAGATTTCGAATATCTTTGAATCGATCTGTGAAATCCAGCTTTAACTTTTCTAATAAAAGATAGAATCGCTCATTTGTGACAAGCTCTGGAAGTTGTTGAGCAGCCTTGGCAAGAGCTGGGAAGTGAGTAAAATTTGACTGATTTATTTGGGTGATGAAAAAATCGAGCTTGGATTCAAAAATACTGATTTCTCTCATTAGCGTTGGTAAGATTTGAAAACGTCCTTGCAATTTTAAATTTAATTTATTCAGGTGATCCGTGATGTCGGTTAGAAATGCTAATTTTACCAAAAAATCTGGTAGTTCTATATAATTTAACAAATCTTCCTTTTTTTAGACCTGAGAAACAGTTTTACTTCGTCAATTAGGTTCCAAAATCGTGACAGAACCTTTCCTTTGCTCAGCCAACGAACATCAGTATGAAGAATAAAATCCCCAAAATTGTTATCATACTCTTCTAACAAATTCTTAAACTGCCTGTGATTTAATGGATTAGCTCGAATGAAATTAACACTTTTCACCACAACATCCATTACATTTTGCAATTTGTCATCCTTCAACTTTGAGGAAAGAGATTGCTGGTGAATTATACAATGATAAGATTGAATGTCTGGAAAATCATTGTCAGCCTTCAGCAAACCAATGAGTCCAACTTTCCTTCCTATCATTGCTGGAGCACCATCCGTTGTAACAGAAATCAGCTTCCTCAAATCGATATTGTTGTTTAATAGAAAATCCTTCAGTGCTTTATATACATCCTCACCACGGGTTGTATTTTTTAATGAAATTATTGTCAGTAATTCTTCTTTAAAGGTCTGCCCCTTGTCAAACCTAACCCAAACTATAAGTTGGACCGTGTCAGTGATATCACATGATTCATCCAATGCCAGACTGAAACCAGAAGCGTTTTTTAAATCCGTAAGCAACTGCTCCAATATATTCCCGGACATACTTTCAACACGCTTTGCCACAGTCTGGTGGGAAAGCTGAAGATAAGATATTTGTTTCTTTATATCTTCCTTGTTTTTAAACTCAGAAAATAAAGAATCAGCACATTCTTGAAAACAAAGTTTAACCGTTTCACCATCCCGATACGATTTTTGTTTCTTCGCTAACAACCAGCTAATTATTTTAAAAGACGCTTCAGTAGCACAATCACTTGAACTCAAAATCCGGCGGAAAACATTTTGCTTGCCATTTAAATTCTTCTTTAAAGAACTAACTTTGTCTTCTCTTAGCTTTGTTCCTTTCGGATATTCGTTATCAAAATCGGCATGCACTGACTTTGTGGTGTCTCTGCAGATTTGACTTTTTGATAACAGAAATAGTAGCCTGACAAATCAAACACACTGGCTTTTCATTAAACAGAGAAAACAAAAATTCGAGTTCCCACGAAGAGTTAAAAGTGCGATTCTCTTCTGTAACTTTTCGTTTCCTACTCGCCATATTGGCTTTCTCTTTTTAGAAACAAATGTCGTTTCAAAAATCGTTCCTGTTATCTCTCAGAATTTTTTCATAAGTGAATTGCACTGATACCACAAACGCAGCTTTTATTCTGTTTTCTACTATCAGAATGGTTCACACTCTCGAAATGAATACCAGTTACTGGTCTTTTTCCTTTTAAAAATACAGGATGGACATTTATTCAACCCCACCACCCCCCACCCCACCGCCCCCCAAACCCAGGCAAGTTTATTTCTATTTGTTCACATTCCTATGCAGTGACCTGGGAATATCATATAACACCCTATGTGTCATTTTGATTATCCTTGTTCCGACACTGACCAGGTAGCTACAAATAAAATCCTTCGGGCCACCGCTGACCCCGCTATGACCCCGCCCTGACTGAAGCAACAGAAAGACATTCTGGATGGTTGTATCCCAGTATCGACGTATCGGATTTCAGCTAAGCCCAAGTTGCCCCATTGTTCACGTGAAACGCCAAGGACATAAATCTATCAAACCAAAAACCGCTTTTGCGGCACCCCACCCCGTCTTATTAAAAATGCCACATTTCTCAGGTAGTCTCTAATAAATTATCAAAAACAATGAATCACTAAGTAGTAAAGATAAGAAGAATTTTTACCAAGATATGGCGGGCCATTTTTGACAGGTCCGCGGGCCGCATGCGGGCCGCGGGTTGGACAGCACTGCCTTAAGGTGTGCCTCGTGTCCGCTCAGCTCGCATGGTTACCTAAAATTATTTAGGGTAAAGTAAAGGCAGCTGGGCATTGTAAAAGACACACAATCCTTTAATATGTAGTAGGTGCAGAACCTTCTGAACGCCGCTAAACGTGGCCTACAGGCCAGACGGTCTGAATAGGGAACTCAACTATTTTTAGACAAATGCATTGATGAATATCATTGCATGTCGTTATAGCATCCCATGAAAACTATTTTTTTTTAAATAACGTAAGAAGGAAAATAAAGATGAACATTATTTGAAATTGAAATTTCATTTCCCTAATAACTTTTTAGTTTTTTCAAAGTGATTTTCTGGTACCTTTCAAAAGTTCAAGTATATATATATTTGTCTTCTGAAAATAGTATAATCAATTTTTGAGAAAAATAGAAGGTCATATAATAAGATGACGATTTTCCAAAGGTGAAATGCTGCGAGCCTGATGGCCCAATGTCACACAGTCAATCTCAAAGAAACATGACTGTTGGTTTCTCACAGTGCGATCCGCATATCCACTGCAGACATCTCTGTCAGTTAGACATCTTAAAAGTATTACCCTAACATGTTTCCTTTAAATAAAAAAAAAGTAAATTATTTTATATTTTAGGTAACGCTTAGTTAATTTTGTTATAGTGATACCTCGCTGCTAAAGATGGTCAGACTTTGTTTCCCGGGGCACCTTCTTTTTTGTACCTTTTCGAGTGATGCCCTTGGAGGACCTGCCCTTTCAGGCTCTATGATGGCCTACCCAAATTATTTATCTAATCCTTATATAATAAAAGGCAAGTTTCTGTCCTTTCTGTCCGTTCTGTCCGGTCATCTATAGCGATTGGTCCCTCAAACACATGACTCCTACAGCCAATCATATTGAACACGTTTACGCCATTTACGTGGACGTTCAAAACGAGTTATTTTTGTTGCAGTATTTTTTCCAAGACTTTATTTTGAGTTATGCGCGTTGGGATTTATAGCAAAAAGCTCTGTTTTTACGAGTTATTAATTATAACTATAATGAATAGTATTTTTAACGCGATGCACATGTAATGCCGGTCGAGACGGCTGTTGGGGGGGGGGAGTTACAACATGCCACCGAACGGTGGAGGAACGTCCTTGGACGGGCTTTGTTGCTCGTTATTAATAAAATGGTTTAATTTCAAAATTCACTAGTTATAACAATAACTAGATAATAAAATAAATTAAAAACTGATCCTACGTTTAATTGAAAAATGTCAAAAATGTTTTCGTTTATATCCCTTAAAATATCATTTTTCTCTCCCTTGAAAATTCTTGTATCAAAAAAAATTTTTGACTTAAATTTGTATAAGTAAGTCGGTGTAAACGAGAAACTTTTTTTGTCGCTTAAAATAGTAACATTAGTTTTTCACAAATAATAGTTTTAAATAGAGAAATTTCTGAAACTAGGTTAAAATATGAACGTGATTATAGTGCATTGCAAGTATATTGTTTAAAAGAGCTTTATGTAATACTCTTATATTAACTTCACAGTCTTGTCTCATTCTCTCTCTGTCGTCATCTATCTCTGTCTGCCTGTCGTATGTGGTCGGTTGGGCTGAAAAACAAAAGTAATGAAACAACCCCGTAAAAACAAAGTTTTTGACTATAAATCCCTTATATATGAGACATAACTAAAAGTATTGATTATGTTCAAACGTGACAAATATATACAGACTGAATCTGTCTTAACTCCCGTTTGCTTTTAACCTGGAGGGGGGGTGGGAGAATGGAAAGGTCTTGTCACTGATCGCTGTACCTAGCTCAGCGTGACACGTAAAATGTAAACAAAAGCACGCCGGTACACCTGGTTAAAGCACGAGATGTGTTCACCTCTGGCTGGCGTGAAGTCAAGTGACCCGTAAAATCTAAACGATAGCGACCGTTACATATAGTTTATATACATAAACTAAAAATGCATTAATTTAATTACGGTACGTTCGATCGATCTGAAATTTTGATACGATGCATTGTTAGGTGAGACGGGTCCATGTGCCAAATTATAGCTCGATCGCATCACGGGAAGTGGGTCATTTTTTACTTTTCTTTTTCCGCCCGACCGACGTACGAAGAGAGAGATGACGACAAGATTTCGAAGTTAATATAAAGGATTTAATAAATCAAACCCGTAAAAACAAAGTTTTCTACTATAAATCCATTATATTTGAGTCAGAATTGAAAGTATTGATTATGTTCCAACGCAACAAATATTTACAGACTAACACCGAGTGATGTCCCCTGTCTTTTAACGGCGGATGGGACGTGAGGGGGTGATGGCGTGAGGGGGTGTTGGCACGACGGTCGACGTCTAAGCGTCAACTCAAACTCACGTGGAAAAAAACAATAACAAACCGTGAATTTTAATTACATACGTTATATAAGGATAAACTAAAAATGCATTAATTTAATCACGGTACGTTCGATCGGGTGGTCGGACACTTCGACCCCGGACGATTCGACCCCGGACGGTTCGACCCTGCCAGTTCGACCACAGGACGTTTCGACCCCAGGACGTTTCGACCCCGGTCTGTTCGACCACGGACGGTTCGACCCCGGACGATTCGACCCCGGGCGATTCGACCCTGGACAGTTCGACCACAGGACGTTTCGACCCCAGGGTGTTTCGACCCCGGACGTTTCGACCCCTAGTATCAACACCGTATACTTTTTTAATATATTTTTTAAAAATATACTTTTTAAAATTTATTATTTTTAAAATTAATTTTTTGTATAAAAATAATTTGGCTTAAAATTATTATCCGTTAAAAATTATATACAGTTTGAAATTGTTATTGACAACCAGTCAACATTCATGACAACCAGTCAACATTCATGACAACCAGTCAAATCATGACAACCAGTCAACATTCATGACAACCAGTCAACATTCATGACAACCAGTCAACATTCATGACAACCAGTCAACATTCATGACAACCAGTCAACATTCATGACAACCAGTCAACATTCATGACAACCAGTCAACATTCAATGCGAATTCATGAATGTGATCAATGTGCCATTCCTCTGAGGTAGAAAGTCCATCCAAACCTATCCTACTCCACCCCCCCATCCGATGTAATCGGACAAAACAAAGACAATGTGGTGAGATAGTCCTTTCTAAAGGTGCCTACCTTCTCTCTGCCCCACTTACTCTATTTACTCTCGCCAGCACACGGCTTGCTGTGGTGGTCACTGAGTGTAGCCTTCGTAACATGGGTTTATGAAACCCTAGGAGGAAATGTAAATAACGATGACGTAATGTTCAGTTCGGTCATAGGGTCCAGCAGCTTGAATGTTATTGTCTGCTAGGCGGCGGTATAAACTATTGAAATTTATGAACTTTAAATACTGACAACTTTGTACGTCTTATTAAAATCAGTATTTCTGCTAGGGAGGTATACACGTGTTAAGCAACACAAGAAACAAGTGAATGCAGAGTGCGCGGGTTTGTAATGGTTTCAGCGCCTGCGTTCAGCATGTCGACACTTAAAATATAAATTAAAATAACAATTTTAAAAAAAAACAAGAAAAAAGGGAAAAAAACACGTTCGTTTGTTTTTGTTATCACGGTGGAAACCTTTGAACGACTTAAATATAAACATTTTTAAAACCCAATAATAAATTAGGTGATTTATAGTTTTGTGTTCAGTTTGGGAGTTTTTACATTTTAATGGATAATTTATCAAAAATTAATTTTTTAAAATATTTTTTTAAAAAGAATAAATAAAAACATTTCACAATGTAGAAACGAGGGTCGAAACGTCCGGGGTCGAAACGTCCTGGGGTCGAATCGTCCTGGGGTCGAACTGTCCGGGGTCGAATCGTCCGGGGTCGAAACGTCCTGTGGTCGAACTGGCAGGGTCGAACAGTCCGGGGTCAAAACGTCCGGGGTCGAAGTGTCCGTAATTCGTTCGATCGATCTGAAATTTTGATACGATGCATTGTTAGGTGAGACGGGCCCGTGTGCCAAATTTCAGTTCGATCGGATCATGGAAAGGGGGTCATTTTTTGTTTTTCCGCCCGCCCAAGACAGAGAGAGAGAGATGACGACAGACAGAGACGGCCGTGAAATGAATATAAGGGATTTTAAAATGACCCACTTTCCGTGATGCGATCGAGCTGAAATTTTGCACATAGACTCGTGTCACCTAACAATGCATTGTATAAAAATTTCAGATCGATCAAATGTACCGTAGTTTAATAAATGCATTTTTAGTTTATCTCTATATAACGCAATGTCAGTGCTGTTAACTCAAGTTGCCAAATTTTCCCAGGCAGGAATAAAAAAATTCCCAAATTATACTAAAAATTCCAAAATGCATTAAATTCTGTTGGCGAAGCAATCTCACATATTCCCATATTTAAGGCAAAATCCTCATAAATTCCCATTTCTATTCATTTGCCTAATTTGGCTTTAAAAAAATTCCCACGATTTGGGAAATTTTCCCAGGAGTTAACAGCACTGCGCAATGTGTCCGTCTGTTATTGTTTATATTCACGCGTCACTGAGTTCACTCCAGCCATCCACGACCACATCCTCGTGTTTTACAGGAAGGGAGTTCAGTCGCGTTCAGTCTGTAAATGTTTGTCGCGCGATGGGTGTTACATTGAACATAATCAATACATTTAGTTATGTCTCATATATAAGGGATTTATAGTCAAAAACTTTGTTTTTACGGGGTTGTTTAATTAAAACAATTAATCTTACATATTATTTCTTTTAGTTGCATCCCTTAAGACTCTATGAAAAGATTTTTTTTGTGTGTAAAAGTGACCGGGCAACAGAACCTGAGCTGAGTGAGCCCTTGAAAACGAAACATAAGACAATCGACTACATGTAAATAGAAATTGATTCTGAATAAACTCACATGAATACGTTTTATAAAAAGATATATAAAACTCAACCATTTAATGAACATATTGATATGTGAACCCTGGCTAATTAAACTAATATGTGAACAAGCGAAGAACATGCGACCACATGGACATCTGATCTCACAGACAGTTGAACACACGGACGACTGAACATAGTGTCACATCTGATTAACATAATTTTGTGACGTAAGGTCACGTGTACAAGAGACGCGGGAAGAAAGGAGCATTTCATTGGTTGAAAGTGTTGGGCGAACAGTTGTGTGTAGACTTCCGACAGGGAAGGATGTATAGTGAATAACTCAAGATTTCCACGTTATATTACCTCAAATGATTCTTATGTGTACAATATATATGTATATTAAAGTTGTTTTGGATAAACGAATTCTTCAGTGAGTTATTGTGCACAAGATTAATTACTGTGAGAACGCCTACATAAAAGAGTATATAAAGTTATCGTTACATTGGTGCAGAAGTAAAAGTTCTATGTGAACACTGTACACGAGATTTCAAGAAAGAGGTTTCGTGGAAATAAGTATTGGATATTTCCAAAAAAGGAAAGTATTCTTTAAAATAAGAAATAATAACAGCTATAGTATTTTTTGAATATTCAAGTTCGTAAGAAGCTGTGAATAAACTTTTGTAGTTCAATGAAAATACAAGAAGATTTCAAAATGGCGGCATAATCGGCACGTGTCCGCAGTGTATAAAACTGGATCAGACTAGTTGGTTCTACGTCACATTCGACGACAGTACAAGTATACTACACAGTACTGGCATCTGGGTCTTGTAGGCTTACTGAATGGTGACACACGGTGAACATATATAGGTCCTGACGTCAACAGGTTCAATGCTAGTTGATTCCAGGAAATATTTGTAAACATAACATCGAACCGAGAAGCTATGGACTATTAAATGTGTTGGTGTGAATTATAAATAAAGAAACGGAATTTTTATCCATTCATTGTGTGAAGAGTTTGATTATCGCAATTTTGGATTAATGGAGTGAACTAAATTGTTTAAAAACTACTCAAAAATTGAAATTTTAACCAAGTGACTTTTATTCAAAACGATCGGACCATTTAATAAATTTTGTCAATCTGAGGGAGCGTATATATAAAGTATACCAAAGATCCCGTGTGAGGATTCTTTTGTTGTCTCATCTTGTCAATAACTAGATTTCATGGTTTAGACGTGTCACTTATTTGAACTTAACATTTTGAATTCAAGATTTTTCATTTGGAAGATTTATAACTTTATCAACATATACCTAAATTCCTTACCAAATTGCTTGACTCATATTATTCAATCAAACAAAACATGGATCACTACAAAGAATTCACTGCTATAGCTAAAGAGATCGGACTAAAGGGAAAAGAAATGAGAGATTTCATTGAAGAAAAAGTAAATCAAGAATTAGCTAAAGAAGAAGAAAAGCAAAGAATTGCTGAAGAAAAAGAACAGCTAAGAAAAGCTGAAGAAAAAGAAAATCAAAGAATAGCTGAAGAAAAAGAACAGCGAAGAAAAGCTGAAGAAAAAGAAAATCAAAGAATAGCCGAAGAAAAAGAACAGCGAAGAAAAGCTGAAGAAAAAGAAAATCAAAGAGAGGCTGAAGAAAAAGCAAGAATTGCTAATGAAGAAGAGAGGCAAAAACTCATAAGTGAAAGAGAACTTGAAAAAATGAAACAAGCAACCTTAAAATTACAAATTGAGCTAGGGAGTAGAGGCCACAATCCTGGTGATGAAACAAATAGAAGGTCAGCACCAAGGGATACTATCAAAGTAAGAAAATATGATAGCCAAAAAGAAAAAATGGATGTTTATCTGGATTATTTCGAATCCATAATGGCTATGAAAGGCTATAATGAAGAAGATTGGCCAGCACAACTGATGACTCAATTAACTGGAGAAGCATTTGAAGCTTATAACAGTATAGCCAAAGAAGACAAAAGCATATATAAGAATGTCAAAAAGGCACTTCTATGTCATTTTGGAAAGTCAGAAAATGATTATAGAAGAGAATTTCATGAAATGAGAATCAAGATGGACAAAGATCCACAGATCATAGTACATGAAGCACAAGTCAAACTAACAAAATGGCTGGAACTGACAGCAATAGATACGAGCAATCCAAAGGCCATAATAGACATGGTGTTAATTGACAAGTTTTTAGAAAATGCAACACCAACCCTATTCACATATTTGACTGACAAGAAAGTTCGTACTCAAGCAGAGCTAACAAATGCATTACGAACATTCAAAGACTCTCATCCGAATGTGGAAATGGATAAGAGACAAGACATATTTGCAGCAATACAAATTAAAAGTCAAGAAAAAAGGCAAGGTATGAGAAACCAGAGTCTGCCAAACCAAGGCAACAGACAAACTATTTGTTGGTACTGTAACAAGCCAGGACATATGGCGAAGCAGTGTTACCACAATAAAGGACAACCAAATAGAGTGTCACCTAATGACAGCTCTATCAGAAAGAAAACAGAAGAAAAATCAAGACAAGAGCACTTTGAAAACAAAGGTAGCCAAGCATGGAAAGAAAAATATCATAATTCCAAACATAGAGATTATGATCAAGATAGACAATTATGGAGAGAAAAATATAATCATAATTCCAGACACAGAGATTATGATCAAGATAGACAATTATGGAGAGAAAAATATAATCATAATTCCAGACATAGAGATTATGATCAAGAAAGACAATCATGGAGAGAAAGAAATAATCATAATTCCATAAATAGAGATTATAATCAAAGCAGAAGATCATGGAGAGGCAAATACAATTTTGACTCCAGAAAAAGAAATTATGATCAAACATGGAGAAAGAATGAAAACCAAGACATGAATGATAGAAAAATAATAAAGTTAAATCGAGCACAAAAAGAAACTAGTGACACTGTAGCCACTATTGACAATCAAATATATGATAGAAGAAAAATGAATCAAGAAGAAACGAGCACTTGTGACACTTTAGCCACTATTAAAAATCAAGGATATGATAAAAGAAATGAAGACCATAGTAGCAGTGAAAGAAATGGTACTAAAGAATCTGAAACCATTTGTGTGAAATCATCTGAATTAGGAAGAACAATTGGTTGTGTATTAAGCCAAATCAAAAACTTTACAGATAGAGACAATATTTTTCAGATAAAAGTTTCTGACAGTGACTCATCTGTTCCAAATTCTATTGAACTATCAGGAAGCAAAAATGACATCTCAAAAGCTAAGAAACTGATTCAAGATGCTGGAATTGAAATTATGAATGAACATAATCGAAATCATGGTTGGTGAATTATTGAACATTTAACAGTCTGAAGAAACATTCAAAGCCCATCGATTTGAATTCATACTCGTCAACTGAAGAATGACTATATTGAACTAGGCTATGCTATTAGCCGACTACAAATTTGACATTAAACCTGTGAAGGGAAAGGACAATGTGGTTGCAGACATATTAAGTAGAATGACAATAAATAAAGACACTTTGTGAACTCCTAACTGATAAAACCAGAGACTATTAAAAAGACATTCTGTGAATTACTAAATGATAAAATAAGAGACTGTTTTAACATTAGTCTGTGAATTCCTAAAGGATACAAACAGAGACTGTAATTATATTAATATTTTTATTTGTTGAACAATGGACAAGGAACAGTGTTTGAATTCCATTGGATTATTAGTTAATTTTAATAATATTGAGTATTTAAATATTTTAGTTACACAAAATTACAGATGTGTTGAAATTTTCAGTATCAATTTTTTTCAGCACAGGTAGACTGTTGCAGTTCTACAGATTTTTTCTCATTATTTCTTATGTTTAGACTGTTGCAGTCCTACAGATTTTTTCTTATTGATTTTATATACAGAAGTTGTATGTAAGAAAATGAATGTTCATTGATGATAAATATTTGAAATTTGAATATAGATATAGATTGATTTGATTTTATGAAGACCAAAAATGTTGTATTTCATAAACATTTTTTTTGAAGGATGGGGGTGAATGTCACATCTGATTAACATAATTTTGTGACGTAAGGTCACGTGTACAAGAGACGCGGGAAGAAAGGAGCATTTCTATTGGTTGAAAGTGTTGGGCGAGGAGTTGTGTGTAGACTTCCGACAGGGAAGGATGTATAGTGAATAACTCAAGATTTCCACGTTATATTACCTCAAATGATTCTTATGTGTACAATATATATGTATATTAAAGTTGTTTTGGATAAACGAATTCTTCAGTGAGTTATTGTGCACCAGATTAATTACTGTGAGAACGCCTACATAAAAGAGTATATAAAGTTATCGTTACACATAGGACAATGAGGTGATATGCATCCTGAGGTCATGAAAAATACAGCAACCCGTAAAAACATAATTTTTTTACTATAAATCCTTTACATTTGAGACATAAATAAAAGTATTGATTTTATTCAATATAATACGCACCGCGCGACAGACTAGCATAATATTTACAAGCTACATATAGATACATAGAGATAAACTAAAAATTCAGTAGTTTAATTACAGTACATGCGATCGATGTGAAATTTTAATACATCATTTTTAATATATAAACTAGGGCTGTTAACGATTACTTTAAATTTAATAGTTAAATTTTGAAAAATTATCGCTTAATTAAGTGTTAATTTCGATTAAAGCCAAAAATTAGAGTTTGATGATGTCATAAGTAACAATTATTAAATGTTCTTGTTGAAAATCTAAATAACACTGGAATGTCTCCTTTATATGTCATCTTTTAACCAACTACACAAAAAGACAAGTGTGTTGACATTATTTGGTTCAAGTGATGAGCGGGTCTAATTGACAATATAACCAGCCGAGCTGAACAATCATTCACATGGAACTGAGGTAACTGGTATGCACAAAACAGTCTTGACAAGGAATGACATTATCGGATATCGGTCTTCATTAAGTTTCCACCATTGTAGAGGGTTAATGGATTCGGGATCTTTCATCTCCATTTTGTAATGCAGTAATTCATCAGAAGAGCTTTCGTTATTTTCTGTCTCTAAGTCAGACTCCATTACTGCCATTAGCGTAATACGCTTTTCATTTGGTTTGATAAGTAGGCAATAGTTTAAAACCAAAATGTTCGTGTAATCGTCAGAAAATTTATTATTTATCGGCCGCTATTTTTTTATTATTATTTTTTTTTACTTTTTGACTTCCAATAATTTGTCAGTGATTGGTCGATTAATCGTTAAAAATAATTTAATCGTTAAAGAAATTTAACGATTAATCGAGAAATTAATCGTTTATTTCCTCAGCCCTAGTAGTTTTTGATTGACTGACTTATCGATTGGTTTTTTAAATGTAATTATCAATTACTTTTTACTTGCCTATCTGTTCGATAAGGATATTGATTGTCTTTGCGCTCTCTCGCCTTGTTCCCCCGAGAACTCAATGAACTCATATCAACAACAATCCACGCTACGGAATATTTCATTTAAATTTATAAACTTATTGACCTATTACCTAAAGCATATAACCAAACACAAAAAAAAATTAAATATCGGAATCACAAGCTAAAACATCGAAAACACATACAAAAAGAAAAAACCCGCAAGAAGCTGTCAGCATATTGAAAGATGCTCCCCCACCCCACACCACACGCCACGCCCCTGGCATTGCACCGACTTATATGCGGCAGATTAACCGCACCACCACCATCTGATCGATGAACTACCAAGACTGTTTATTATATCCCTCCGCCATTTTCTGCTCAGCGCCCGGATGTACGATAAGAAAACTCTTTTCAAACGATGACACCTCGGTGTCGTCAAAGTATTCCCTCCTGTAATATGGGGAGGCAACCGATGAAATTGCCAAGGGGAGCTAGCAGTAAAAAGGGGAGAGGGGGGGGGGTATTGCGCTTGGATCTAAGAAAACAGGTTAAGAAGACGATGTAGCATCTTCGTTGTTTCTTTATTTTTATTTTTTTCCCCATTTTTTAATACATTGTATAGTGTGCGACCAGAGAGCTGTTGTCACTAACATATGGTATATACGAATTTATGTAAAACGGGACAGCCAGCTGATAGGACCCCGAAATGTATTTAACTTTGGAATGGTTCCAAAGCAGTGCACTCGTTACTAAGCTTCATTCCAGTAAGTTGTTTAAATCATGTATGAACTGACATAACCTCTAAATATGTTGATATTGTTTTAATTCGTTTATTGGTTTCCTCTTACGTCATTCAATTCCTTGTTTTATCCATCATGCCAAATGACGTCAAGGAGGTATTGGATTTGTTGTGAACAAAGCAAACTGTATTTGTGATCTGTACATAAACACATAGCAGTTTTAATGATGTCTTCTTTCCCCTTTTGACGATAAGAAGTATCTAAAAGAAATACAAACTTTCTGGCTATCATTTGTTATCCTTTAAGCCAGGGGTCTACAAACTACGGCCCGCGGGCCAGATGCGGCCCACGAGGCCCTCTCATCCGCCCCTGGAGACCTTGTAATCTCCAAAAAAGATGCTATTTTTACCTATAGTTTACCACAAAACTGTGTGTAGTTGGCCCCCAAACTGCTGTTTGACAGTTAATGTGGCCCTCCGGCAGAAAAGTTTGGTGACCCCTGCTTTAAGCCAATATCAGTCTCCTTTTTCAGCATCAACTATATTGCCAGTAGTAAACCTCCCATACCCTGCCATAAACCTCCCATACCCTGCCACAAACCTCCCATACCCTGCCATAAACCTCCCATACCCTGCCACAAACCTCCCATACCCTGCCACAAACCTCCCATACCCTGCCACAAACCTCCCATACCCTGCCACAAACCTCCCATACCCTGCCACAAACCTCCCATACCCTGCCATAAACCTCCCATACCCTGCCATAAACCTCCCATACCCTGCCATAAACCTCCCATACCCTGCCATAAACCTCCCATACCCTGCCACAAACCTCCCATACCCTGCCATAAACCTCCCATACCCTGCCACAAACCTCCTATACCCTGCCATAAACCTCCCATACCCTTCCATAAACCTCCCATACTGTGCTCTAAACCTCCCATTCTAACACCACAAACCTCCCATACTGTGCTCTAAACCTCCCATTCTAACACCACAAACCTCCCATACTGTGCTCTAAACCTCCCGTTCTAACACCACAAACCTCCCATACTGTGCTCTAAACCTCCCGTTCTAATACCACAAACCTCCCATACTGTGCTCTAAACCTCCCATTCTAACACCACAAACCTCCCATACTGTGCTCTAAACCTCCCATTCTAACACCACAAACCTCCCATACTGTGCTCTAAACCTCCCATTCTAACACCACAAACCTCCCATACTGTGCTCTAAACCTCCCATTCTAACACCACAAACCTCCCATACTGTGCTCTAAACCTCCCATTCTAACACCACAAACCTCCCATACTGTGCTCTAAACCTCCCATTCTAACACCACAAACCTCCCATACTGTGCTCTAAACCTCCCATTCTAACACCACAAACCTCCCATACTGTGCTCTAAACCTCCCATTCTAACACCACAAACCTCCCATACTGTGCTCTAAACCTCCCGTTCTAACACCACAAACCTCCCATACTGTGCTCTAAACCTCCCGTTCTAACACCACAAACCTCCCATACTGTGCTCTAAACCTCCCGCTCTAACGCCATAACTCTGCAATCCCAACGCCCTAAACTTACCCCCTAGGTTAAAATACACCTTCGTCTGATGTTGTTTTGTTGTTCTTGTTTTTTTGTAACCATATCATGCCGCGTTCATCAGTTTCTATCACTTCACATCTCCGAGCTCAACAAACTAAAATTCGCAGAGGCTCGATGATACAAGAAAGTTAAGCGAAGCAGTAGGTTAGCGTGCTACAGTTAAATGAACATTTATACAACACAATCATCAAGCCGAGAAGACAAGAGTCCAAGGAATGTTTTAATGAGGCGCAATACGTCCTGTCACATCTCTCTTACTTACATTATGACCCTAACACTGCCGTGAGGAACAGCCTCACCAACAGCCTCAACAACAGCCTCACCAAAAGCAACAGCTCGTGTTCTTAGGTTTAACAATTAATTTCCGCTTACAGTTTCACTGAAATTTTATGACGGGTTTAAATTTCAAGCCTGGTGTTTGGTGCGATCTGCTGCTCAACTTCTCGTGAATAATTGAATGTTGAGTTTCAGATAAATAAAGATCATTCATGAGGACAGGTTGAGGGCTAGAATTTTCTTTTAAAAAATTATGACTCTAACCAAAAGTTTTTACTGGGGTTTTAGGTGGGGAAAATACAGGGAACGTAGTAAATGCGATTTGTTTGACTTGAATACTTTCTCTATTTCTACTGTCACTGATTTTACTTTGTTTGTACTAATTTTTTTTCAATGAACGAACATGCCAATTATACTCTGTTTGCGCCCTTTGATGAGCCTCTATTGAGTGAATGTCACAAAATATAATATCTGTTCAGATATTCGATGAACGTTATTTTATCTGTATATGAAAGTGTGTTTTAAAGAGTAGCTTTGATCCGTACTCCATCTATTCCAGATATTTTAGAGACCTCGGTTTAAATAGCCAAATCTCATCTATATCTGGCATAACATTCGTTGCTTGTGAAGCATTTATTGTGTGTTTGTGTGTGCGTGCGTACGTGCGTGTGCGCGCGCGCGTGTGTGTGTGCCAGCGTGTTTGCGTGTGTGCTTGAGTAGGGCTGAGGGTCGGGATGAGAAGTTTGAGAATCACAATGGTGGAAGGACACGCCTCTGACAAACAGAAGTAGGTTGTTGTAAGCCTGCCGTAGTACACACATAAGTTCTATAGACATATTATACACACATAAGTTTCGCACATATATTATACACACGTAAGTTGCACACACATATTATACACACATAAGTTTCGCACATATATTATACACACATAAGTTGCACACACGACATATTATACACACATAAGTTTCGCACATATATTATACACACATAAGTTGCACACACATATTATGCACACTTAAGTTTCGCACATATATTATACACACATAAGTTTCGCACATATATTATACACACATAAGTTGCACACACATATTATGCACACATAAGTTTTGCACATATATTATACACACATAACTTTCACACATATATTATACACACATCACATAAGTTTCGCACATATATTATACACACATAAGTTGCACACACATATTATGCACACTTAAGTTTCGCACATATATTATACACACATAAGTTTCGCACATATATTATAAACACATAAGTTTCGCACATATATTATACACACATAAGTTGCACACACATATTATGCACACATAAGTTTTGCACATATATTATACACACATAACTTTCACACATATATTATACACACATAACTTTCACACATATATTATACACACATAACTTTCACACATATATTATACTCACGCAAGTTTCATACACATTATACGCACATAAGATTAATACAAGTATGATACACACATGCAAACCATATAAAAATTCTACACACATATTTTTCATACACATATTCGTCACTCATGTTTCATACACGTATTATACACACATACGCTTTAAACACATCATACACACATCTATTTCACTCACATAATATACACCAACATATATCACACCAATTTCGATAATTTGCCTGTTTCTACATTTTTTCACAGTATTTTTTATTTATGAAACTTTTCTGTATTATAATAAACTAGACGCCCCGCGGAGTAACATACGCCGCAGACTTGCTCATGGAGAGTTCTTTTACCCCTTTAATGCACTTTTTAGGGCGCCTACGGCGCCGACCTTTTTCAAAAGCCCAACTAACTTGTCCTTGTTTGATCAATACGAAATATTAAACTTTCTGAAATGCACACAAAGTATTTTATAATGGGGTTGTAGAGCGCCTATGGCGCCCCCTTTGTTTTTTATGTTATAATTAACCATCATCAAATCCTCTTTTTACATTGTTCCCCTTTTCTCAAAATTAAAATATCAGCGAAAACAATGACGTCATAGAATATTTTTTTACAGCGCATATTTAATTTGCACACCTTTTGATGCATTGGTGCAGTAATTTGGTGCGCTGCTTTCTAAAATTGGTATCTGTTGCACATGCAGCTTCTTGTTGCCTCGCATGGTCCGACCACGAAGAGAATTATATATATATAGATATTTGTTTTATGGTAATTTAAAGAGTGTATACATTTTATGGGACACTCTGTACTCTATATATTGAACACCCATCAATTCTCATATGCATATGTCATGCAGACATAAACATTCTCATCATTGGAGCGTTTCACTATCAAGTGTTTGAAACAATTGTATTTGAACGAGGAACTTTAAAACGCTATTCATCCAAACTTTGTACCTAGCATTTAAATACACAGTACCTCATACCTTTTGGCTCTATTTTCGAATACATGAAAATAAAGAACTCCCACGTTTACTCATGCTGAATTTAAATTCGACCCCGCATATTATTCATGCGAATGGACTCGTTCCAATTTCTTTGTTTTAATTCGTGCGGCTCTACGTCGTGTTGCGCACGTGCTCCGAGAGTTATCTAAACATATACGCAGAGTTGTCCCAAAAATATCCCAGAGTTATCTCGTCCCCCGTTTCGCCCGGATCGATACTTGTATTCCTACCGGCAGCCAATCACTTACATTAGGGGGGAGGCCCGGACCGACGCGTCATCATCAAGTAATTGCACACCGCCCTGCGGGGATTCCCGATGTGAACCGAGCACCGAGCTAGGATTTGGTGACAAATTATTTCCTTAGTTCACAGAGGCAAAGAACGAGCGGTATGCTATCATAGAGCAAGGGTCAGGGTTCAAACACCTCGAAGGTGGTCGTTCGGACACTAAGAGCCCGGCCACTACCCCGGGGCTTTTCAGCTTGGCCCCGACCTCTGGGATGTTCACCTTGATACAACACTGGCGTTGTCATTCTTCTTGGACCAGGCCCTAGTGGTATTTTATTTTTACTTCTTGACTTCCAATAATTTGTAAGTGATAGGTCGATTAATCGTTAAAAAATAATTTGATCGTTAAATTTTTTTAAACTATTAATCGAGAAATCAATCGTTAATTTCCTCAGCCCTAATCAAAATACAAAATATGCAAACAAATTGTGTGATCAAAACAATAAATCAAATATGTATTAATTGTCTATCACAAATTAATAGAGCTTTAATTTATTGTTTTGAACAAACAATTCGTTTGTGCTGCAGGTTTTTTCTCTGATATGGAGAAGTTGTCTCAACTGCTGAAGATCAAATTGGAGATTCTTTGTATGGCCGTGGTGATAGTCGTGTGGGCGGGCGGGGAAGTGGGGCGCGATTTGTTTTTGAGCTAGGACATATGTTTGCGTTATAAAATAATCAATATACATAATTTGCAATCTCTGTCACGTCTGTAGTGTCTGTCCATGACGCTACTAATTTTAGAAAGGAGCACACCAAATTACTGCACAATTGCATCAAAAGGTGTGCAAATTAAAGATGCGCTGTAAAAAATATTACATGACGTCATTGTTTTAGCTCATATTTTAATTTTCGAAAAGGGAACAATGTAAAAAGAGGATTTGATGATGGTTACTTATAAAATAAAAAAAACAAAGGGGGTGCCGTAGGCGCTCTACAACTCCTATTATAAAATACTTTGTGTGCATTTCAGAAAGTTTAATATTTCGTATTTATCAAACAAGGAAAAGTTAGTTGGGCTTTTGAAAAAGGTGGGCACCGTAGGCGCCCTAAAAGAAGTGCATTTGTTCAAAATAAATAGATTTCAGCTGAAAATTTCCGTCATTTTTGACGGGTAATACACTGGTATATATATATATATCATCAATATACTTAATTTGCAATTTATGTCACGTCTGTCTGTCCCGTCGGTCTGTCCGTGACGCTACTAATTTTAGAAAGTAGCGCACCAAATTACTGCACCAAAAATAACTCTTTTCGAACGTTCGCATAAAATTGTTCATTAAGAAAATAAATGAATAAAATAAAAAATAAATAAAATTAATAAACGTTATGTATTACATTAGTTTTAATTATGATGTGTATTTTTCAAAATAAATAGATTTCAGCTGAAATGTATTTATTTTGAAAACTTCCGTCATTTTTGACGGGTAATACACTAGTATATATATAATGGGTTCCCGTGACGAGATTTGCTCTTAAGGTTAACCCATGTCCTATTATGTATACGTAGGGTTTCATACCGCCAGAAATAGACTTCATTATAAAATCTTGATAGCGGGTAGGTTAAGGAGAAGAACTGAAACTTTCTTAGAGGCATGGGGCTATTAATAGTTTGTCTAAACCACAGAATGATAGAGATACATGCGTCCTTTTTAACCACATCAGCTTGATCAACCATTGGGTACCTCGCCAGACATCAGTCTATTCATACGCCAGTCCTCACCAACATTTTACTTCAAGAAGGGTACCGTATATACTCGTTCTATACCCCGTTCGTTCATAAGCCGACCCCTCCCCCCCCCCTCTTTTGGAAGCGAATAGTATAAAAAGTGTGTAACCCGCTCGTAAGCCGACCCCAAAAATAATAGGACAACGTAAACAAAATGGTACACATTTTTATAAATTATTTTTTGAAATATTATTATTTGAAAATATTTTTAATTGGTGATTATATATGTGTACTGGTACTACCCACTCTTTGTATAATACTTTTCTTTATATTTGCTACCTCTTTGTACTACCTATCTTTGTCTTTGTCCTCTTTGTTAGGCAAAAGTTACCGGTATTTTTTAAATTTTTATGTCTTTAGTAAACAATTGCGAAAGCCCGTACATTAAAATTCGTTGTTTAAAACTAAATTTGTAGAACAATCTATTAAAACACCAAAAAAAAAGAAGAAATAAGGTAAGTGAAGATGTCTAATTATACTTTATAGGTTCTGGTAGAGCAGTCAAATCTTGTAGAATGTAGACAAGGACATTGATGATCTACAATAGCAACACCGATATTCAATGTACATGCAGAAATCACCTATGACCCGCTCGTAAGCCGACCCCCCAACTTTTTCCCTTAGATTTTATCCAAAAAATGTCGGCTTTAAAACGAGTATCTACGGTAGCACTATTTTATAACGACAACTAAAACATTCCTCAGATAATGGTTCATTGACATTAATGCTTCAATTTAATTAATATTTTGAAATAGAAATCAACTATTAAAAAAATATCCACACTCCCCCCCCCCACACACACACACACACTTTTGTGTGAGGCACATAAGAAAAAAAATCGATAATGACCCGTGATAACATTTTTTCTAACGGTTGCAATAAACAGCAACCATTTATCGCCCCACCCCGGGAAAAATAAAGAGCATGATAATATCATACGTAAATTTGTGTGCAATGTGTTTGACTGTAACAAGAGCCGCCTTGAGGGACCTGAAATTTCTATGACTGCAAATGTGGCCTTCGATATTTAAGGGTTCTAAATTTATATGGAGACATGTTGTTTTTTGTTTTTTTTTAAAATAACTTTCAATTTGCGATGCAGGGACTCCGTACATAAAAGTGGGCGGAGTCTTCAAAAGTCACATGATGGAACTGGTCTAGGGGGCACACGAATAATTACTTCATTGAAATGTAACGAACTATCCCAGAAAACAAGTTTAAACAAACCCCCACTCCAACTACACACTCCTATTTGACCCTACCTACTCCATCACAGACTCTTATTTGACCCTCCCTACTCCCCCACACACTCCTATTTGACCCTCCCTACTCCCAAACACACTCCTATTTTACCCTTCCTACTCCATCACAGACTCTTTATTTGACCCTCCCTACTCCCCCAAACACTCCTCTTTGACCCTCCCTACTCCCAACACACTCCTATTTGTTCCCCCACTCCATCCGCCCTTACCCCCTTTAACCCACTGATCCGACTCGCTAGTTTAAATGTCAAATAAATAATAGGCACGAATCAATTTATAATTACATCTTTATAAATCCTTTACATGTCTCCTTTGTTAACAATAAATTTTGTGTCATTAAAAGCTATCATTTATTTAAAAATTAAGAAAATATCTTATATATATATATATAATGATGAAATTGAGATTAATTTTAAAAAACTGAAATCATGACACTCAGATCGACTGGCTTCCTCTGACAGACAATATGATATCTGCCTATTTGGTTCTGTCGTCCTTAGCTTATATATAGAATTAAGGCGTCTGTATAGGGCGGCACAACTTCAACAATATAACATGCTTTAAAACAAAACTGATATTTCTTGTGGAATGCGATCCGTAAACATTTACAGCATGACAGTAAATGCAAGACCTCTGGGGGAATTAGTGTGTAATCATAAGCACTAGAGGTCCTGATGGCCCCGGCCGGCTTAGCTACAGCCCATATAGGGCCCCGGCCTACTCAGTCTATAGCCCATGTAGGGCCATGGCCAGCTCAGTCTAAACCCCATATAGGGCCCCGACCTGCTTAATCACGTTCTCTCAGTCAGAACGATTGCACTTTCACCTCCATGCCGTGACTCTCATCAGCTGTAAATCTTCCTAACATCATCCATCCCTCTCGACTGCTGTCTTCATGTTACCTTCACTGTCCTTCAGGCTGGTATACTTTCGATGTGATCCGAACAAAGATAAATCAATACAGTACTTGTAAAGAAAGCAATAGGCTTAGAGAGACATTTACCTGGGATTGGAGCAATACATAAAATCGTATTGGCTCGAATATAACGCGACATCATATATATATTTACGCTCAATTATGTAGCCTAACGCTAAGGGACATCACTCTGTTTAAAAAAAAATTGGATAATCATTTTGGTTTCCAGATTAACATTAAACACCCTCCACACTATTATTAATAATTAAACAATTTCATGCGGACGTTCGATAAGAGGTATTTTTGGTGCAGTAATTTGGTGCGCTGCTTTCTAAAATTACTTTACAAATCGTGTGGTGATTAGCACTGTAAAAAATATTATATACATACTTTGTGTACATTTCAGGAATATTTCGTATTTATCATATAAGGATACGTTACTTAAGCTTTTGCAATAAAAAAACACACACAAAAAAACTCTATTATAAAATACTTTGTGTACATTTAAGAACGTTTAATATTACGTATTTATCATACAAGGACAAGTTAGTTGGGCTTTTGAAAAAGGTGGACGCCGTAGGCGCCCTTAAAAAAGGGGGCGCCGTAGGTGCCACGGCGCCGCAGCACAAACTAGTCTAATATAATAGGACACCTACTTTAAAAAAAAATTATTTCAAGAAAAATTTGAAAAATTAATAAAAATAAAATGTAGGTTGCAAGCCATTTAAAAAATCCCTTATTTTAACTTGCTTTGTAAGTTTAATCGGACATCCGAACCGACTATATGTTTATAATTCTTTCACGTGACAGGTCAGTTCACGCGTTGACGCCGACCGTCGATGTTCACACCCGTACCGTTCCTGCGCCCGGTTTTAAAACCAGGGGAGATAATTCTGTTTCAGTCTGTAAATGTCGCGTTTAAACATAATCACTACTTTTAGTTATGTCTCATATATAAGGGATTTTTAGTCAAAAACTTTGTTTTTACATCTATTTATTATTTATAATATAATTAATGAATGGCATAAAATGTTACTGTTATTACAAATCATGTTAATTATTGTTGGGGCAAAGGCCTATACTATTATTACAATGATTTGTTGGAGTTGTATTGTCGGTGATCTATTTGTTTCTAAGATTCTAAGTGCCCTATTTTTAATGGGGAGGGGGTATTTTTAAAAAAAAGGAGTTTTACTATTTCAAAACATAAATTAAATTGAATCACTAGTCTCTGTAGACCATTTGGAATGTTCATCTTTTGGTGAAAACATTTGGAATGTTCATCTCTTGGTTGACCAATTGGGACACGCAATTTTTGACACTAATAGTAGGAGGGGATAACTTTGAAATTTCAAGAATGTCACATAGCCGTTTTTTTCCCTCCAGGTCTTCATTTGGAATCTCCATCGCCTAGTGTACCCATTTTCAGTTGTTTTTTTCTGACATTCACTGGTAACGCACAAACTTAATTTCTGGGAATTCTTTCGTTTGTTTATTTGATGGTAGCAGAGTTTTGACCGCGCCAGGACGTGGCTAGGTTGAAGTCATCTGACAGTTACTCCAGTGTCATGACGCGGGTAAAGCCGTTCATCTGCAGTGTCTAGCGATGATTGGGGGAAAAGGGGGGGGGGCAAAAGGGCTTTGCTGGTGCTGACTAACAAGGAGACTATCATTGAGTTTCAGTCCGGACTTTGATGCGAGGTTCCATTTTCTGAGGCTGTTCATTAAATTTTGACTTTGAAGAAGAAAATGGAAAGGAAATGGACGAACGTGTGAGGCCGGATGAACGTTGTTGATCGTCATCAAAGAGACATAACTCAGAAGATCAACGCCGAAGTTGTCTCTCGTTCAGAAGGACGAGCTGTCATCAACGTGATCATTTTCGTACCTCAATTATTTCACAACCTCTCGCAAGGCCGCACTCATTCACTATACTCTTCTGCCCGAGTGATCGCACCCCTCTTTCATAGCCAAATATTTCTTCAAACAGAATCATTTCATTAGCTATTCCCTTAAATAGCCACGTCATTAACTTATCCCAAAATACCCATGGTCCCTACTTTTACTGCCTAAATCTGTAAATGCGCCATGAATTTGCATGATTTCTCTTATATATCTTTAATTAAATCACCAAGTCTTCTCGCCCTCAAAATTAGTTCTATAAAAAATTATATCTCCATGACAACAACGCTGTCTAGATTTATGTTTCCCATCAATAGCCGTCGTTCCTGCTACATCTAAATTCGATTTCAACTAGAATATTTCCACCAAAAATTATGCAACATTTGAGGGTGAGTCTGTGCTATCACCGGCAAGTGACAACTACTCAACACGTAAAAAAAAACACCTTTAAACTCAAATGATTCGCAGTCGTTCATATGGGTCATCGGCTTAACCTACAATGTCCTAGAAGTACATCTAAAAAAAAACTCATTTCAACCATCGCCCGAAGCGCGCGAAAAGAACAATGTACGCCTGGGCTCTTTGACGAGTTAGGGGGCCAACTTTAATGAAATGACATCCGCGGTGTGTCAAACGCCCATTAGTGGCCTGTTCCATCTCCTCGCCGCATTGTTCCATTTGACAATATCGTTTTTCAAGTTGAATAAATTTTCCTCGGCTTCCGGTTGGAAAAGATAACTCACCGTGCCTGATCTATAAATCTAAAGATTAACACCCTTGTTTTGTATCCATTGAAAAAAAGGGGAGAATTTTTTTTTAATAAAAAAGATTTGTGCTATTTTTTTTTAAATCTAAGAAAACTTAAAGAGAAATGTAATGGGTGAGACATTCAAACGTGAATTATCACAAATGTATTGGTTTTCGCGGATATTTTGGGTGTCTAGTTCGTGATGTGATCTGATTTTAATCTGTTGGGAGGTGGGCACCGTGGAAATGTTCGACTTAATCAAAGTTACTTGACGGACACTTGGCTTGGCACTGGGGAACATATTCTCTATAGTTGTAGGCCCGACGGAGAGGAGGCATTCAACTATGAGATGATGGTTGAGGTTATAAAATACAAAGTACGAACTTTTTATTTTATTGATTTCCACGTTGGAGAATTGAGTGTTGTGTTTCCCACGTGGTGTATCAAATCATTGCCATTACGTCATAGCGATACCTCTGGCGGGAGAAAACAATCTCACCATTACACACCCAGGGAAGATAACTTTTTGTTCGGAATCAATGAAGACGGAAAGTTATGTCCCTTTATCTCTAGCGTTTCATTCTTCGGGCAGGGTCCTCCAAGGGGCCATAATCCAGCGGGTGTGCATTGATTGTACATGAAACCCAACAGCTCCGAGCCGCGGCGTTGACTTTAAGGTTCTAGTAATTTAGTCGTCCCACGGCGAGGGGAGATAATGTGATGGTGAGGAGGAGATCAGAGTTGTCCCCATGATGGCGGCGGGGGGATGACGTGCACTGGGATGTGCCATTGTGACTCTGCGTCATGACATGCACTGGGATGTGTCATTGTGACTCGGCGTCATTAAATGCGCTGGACTGTGACATTGTGACTTGGCGTCATGACATGCGCTGGACTGTGACATTGTGACTTGGCGTCATGACATGCGCTGGATTTTGACATTGTGACTTGGCGTCATGACATGCGCTAGACTGTGACATTGTGACTTGGCGTCATGACATGCGCTGGACTGTGACATTGTGACTTGGCGTCATGACATGCACTGGGCTGTGCCATTGTGACTTGGCGTCATGACATGCGCTGGACTGTGACATTGTGACTTGGCGTCATGACATGCGCTGGGATGTGCCATTGTGACTTGGCGTCATGACATGCACTGGGATGTGACATTGTGACTCGGCGTCATTAAATGCGCTGGACTGTGACATTGTGACTTGGCATCATGACATGCACTGGGCTGTGACATTGTGACTGGCGTCATGACATGCCATATATTGAACAACCTCACGTTGTTAAAGAAACACGCTTGAATTACGTATTTCCTAAGAGTTTTTTTTTCGGTCTAGACATTGTTTGACGTCTCTTGTACTTAGACCATTGACGTCACGAGCAAGATGAATTACTCAATTTATACCCAAGTCTTGTTCATTATCCTGGTGAGGGCGTATTGTCTGAACTCTTTTAGAAGTGGCCAGTGGCCATGTTTAGCCTCGTCAGATCAGTCTTAATTTGGCGATGTTCCGTTTCTGGATGATGATAATAGTTGTGGCTTTACTCTATAGAGCTAACACCAGCTGTGCTAACTAGCATTCTCGTAGTGCCATGATGTTCAAAAGTCTTTTTTTCTCTCTTAAAGATTAATTTGTATTTTTTTCACACTTTTTCAAAAATTTCGGAAGACCGTTTCAGTTCTGATTTAGAATGGGCAAGGGACGGATGCGTCTCGCATATTTTAAATTCAGCTTTTTATGTGCGTGTCACTTGTATTACTTGTTAAATGATAATTACTTCAATTACCAATGTGTCCCTATATAACTGACGCAGCAATGCTATAAACACGCTAGATGTCCATAGACGACTGACGCAGCAATGCCATACACACGCTAGATGTCCATAGACAACTGACACAGCAATGTCATACACACGTTAGGTGTCCATAGACAACTGACGCAGCAATGCCATACACACGCTAGATGTCCATAGACAACTGACGCAGCAATGCCATACACAAGCTAGATGTCCATAGACAACTGACGCAGAAATGCCATACATACGCCTCTTATTTACCGACGCATTCTTTTTAAAAAGAATTAATTAAATTTAAAGCACCCTCAGCACCGCCGTTGATCACAAGCCTAGAAGCGTCACCGACTCGTTACCAGAAACCTACCAAAGCCCTCCCCCCGCCCTCGTCACTCACACCAAGTCCTGCCGTTAAAGCCTCTTATGGTCCTAATCCCTAAGTGATGGCCCGAGTACCAGCTCACTCTCATCCCGACCAGACTCATAAGCCGACCCATGATCAAGGCTAACCGTGGTCTACTGTTCCATGCGAGGCGAGGTGGGGATTAGGGCCAAATTCGCTAATCTTTATGGCGGTATCGCTATCCGGCCCATCGTAAAACATCCTCATTTCAACAGTTACAACTTTAAGGCTATTAGAAGAAATTTTCCGGGGTATTTATTTCAGCCGGGTGCCGGTATCGCTTTAATAATCCAGAGTTGACTATTTCATCTCCATCTTTTCAAAGTAAAACTTAAAGAGGCGCTGGATGAATAGCAAAGCGAAATGGACGGTAAAAGGTAAATACTGGACAATGTCTTGTTTGAAAATAAAACAAAATTATATTTTACAGCTGGACTTTTAGGGTAATTTAAATCGTGGATATATACCGGAAGTTATCATTTAAACAAACAAACAAACAAACAAAGTAAACCAAAAGTTCTGAAACGTGAATCGACAAACAAAATAAATTGAAAAGAAATCAAATTAAGTCCAATACTTCATACCACAAACGGTCTAATCGTCTAAAATAATGCCAATACCACACTTAAAATGTCTAATATCCAACAATACCGAATCTGATACTAAACTTTAAATATCTAATTCTCCAAACCTCACGAGTTGTAAATATTGTGCAAGTTTCTTGACACGCGTGAGACTGTCAATGTTCCATCGTTCTGTCTGTCAGGCCAAAACTCAAACACACCATCGCTTAGAAAACCATTCCACATTTCTAACAGTCGAATGGCCACCATAATCTCCAGTCATTTATCCAGCAATCTAAAATACCACCAGAATATCCACTCATGAGTCCAGCAATCTAAAATACCACCAGAATCTCCACTCATAAGTCCAGCAATCTAAAATACCACCAGAATCTCCACTCACAAGTCCAGCAATCTAAAATAACGCCATAATCTCAAATCACGAGTATAGTAATCTAAAAGACCTCCAGAATATTCACTATCTGATCCAAAGAATTAAACGACCACCTAACTCTAAATTCATCTTCAGAATCTGCCATTCCTATAATTGATCAAAAAGTGTGACTGAGATGATTTACGAAAATTCAAAGTACAAACCACGCACCCACACCCATACAAACATACACACAAGCACGAACACACACAAAAAAATTGAAAGAAATACTCGTGATTGGGGTCTTTCTCTGTAAATACCGTCTCCTCGTCAGAGATTCATTTTTAGATGTTTATTTATTCGGTCTCATTAGAGGTGAGCTGCTCCGATGGTTATAAATAAGGTCAGTTTGTTTTTCTTTTTTTAGTGTTCTTATTAATCCTTCACAGACTTACAGCTATAACTGTTGTTATGATAGTTTGTTTTTGCTTTGGTAAGAAGGCGGCAACAAGAAGTGCATATACACGATTATGGACGTTTTACCAATAGGCTCTAACAAGAAATTAGTAGAGGGTTAATTGATAGTTAGTGCTGAAATAATGAGACCATATCTTTAATACTTGATTTAGTTTCATGTGCAAAGGAAAAGCTTTAAAACCAATCATATATTTTTTAACTCATTTTGAAAACACTGGTTGTTAAAAACTATTGATATTGAAATAACTGACACAAAAAAATCCTCTATTGATTTTAAAATCTCCACTGAGATGGAAAACCTCTGATTGTGGATTCTGTTAAATTCTTTTTTATTGTTTTAAATCATCCATAAATTTAAAATGCTGCTATGAATTTCCCATGATATTTTAACAAAACAACAGATAAAACCATGAGATTCAGTCGCTTGATACTAAAATTCTCTAGAATTCATTTCACTTTGTTATTTAAATCAGTACAACCTTGAAATCCCATGATATTATAACACATGATATTAAAATCCCATTATACTGAAAGCTCATAATATCGAAATCTAATTATTTAAATTTTTTCTTGATTTTGAAATCCAACGATATTGAAGAAATCCCATGATATTAGAGTCCCATTATCATTATTTTGAAATCCCAAGATAGTGAAATCTCATTATATTGAATTACCAATATATTATTTACTATATTTTTTTTAAAACTCCTCATATGAAACATCATAATTTTTACATTCGACTTAAACCGAATCGTCCTAACATGAAATTCGGCTGATTTTGGAAATCACTTTTTTATTTTTTTTAAATTCCCATTTAAAACGTCCAACTAATGTGTGACATTCTCTTTTGGGGTCAAGCTCACGCTCTTAAGACCTGGCTCATTGTTTTAACTGGCAAGCCTCATCAAGCGGATATCTCCATAACGATAAACTCCACAGCGTTTGGAACCGACCCGTCCAAATCACCTACCAGCGTCGGGCATTTGGTAAAATGTCAACTAAAAATTGCATTTCTTTTAAACATGTAAATTCCACAATATGCTCTCAGAAACTTATGAATATTTTACTTACCCAAAAGCCGAAGGTGTGGGATCCCATTTTCATGTAATGTGCAAGAATTTTTAAATCCCTTATATTAACTTCACCGCCGTGACTCTCTCTGTCTGTCGTTCGTCGTCGGGCAGAAAAACAAAAGTAAAAAATGACCCACTTTCCGTGATGCCATTGAGCTGAAATTTGGCACATAGACTCGTGTTACCTAACAATGCATTGTATCAAAATTTCAAATCGATCGAACGTACGTAATTAAATTAATACATTTTAGTGTATCTCTATATAACATATATAATTCAAATTCACGGTTTGACATTGTTTTTCTTTCGCGTGCCAGTTCACTCGTTGACGCCGACCGTCAATGTCGACACCCCCTCCCGTCCATTCCCCCGCTTTTAAAGCCAGGGGATACCACTCGGTGTCAGTCTGTAAATGTTTGTCGCGTTTGAACATAATCAATACTTTTAGTTATGTCTCATATATAAGGGATTTATAGTCAAAAACTTAGTTTTTACGGGTCTTTTTTATTTTTGCTTTATTTTTTAAAACATATATTTGTATTTGTTTATTTCATTTTTTCAACGGTTCAAGTATCGATTGTCTACATACTAAGAGGTTAACGTTCCCGAGTCAACTTCACGTTAGTTTAAAAGTCTCTCGTGATGTTATGAGATAATGTACTTGGTCGTTCAGTTTTCTCCTTACCATCTTAGACATCTCATCTGTCCGAGGACAAGACGATCAAATTAACGACAGTCCGTCACGTGACAGTACTCCTTCATCAGGACTCCAGCCTCCGGCCTATGACGATGGATGCACATTGATGTCAGTCACGATGTAGCTTACTGCAGAAGGCTCAGAGGGAAGACAGATAAAACCTAGTTATTGGTGGATAGCCGCCCCTTCTTTACTTGACCTTTAACCTGATCATGAACTGCCTTTGAACTGCCCTTCAAACGCTGATGACGTCTCATTTTATCATTTTAAATCAAAAACGGTCGTAAAGGGCATCGTAAAAATAGTCTTAGGCCACTCATCTCGGCGGTCATTGATCGGAGCGGCTACTCCACATTACGCTTTATCCACAATATCTCAGTCACGCGAACTTGGCCTCTTGACCTCTGGTCAGCAGACCCGACTATGATACCATAGGACATATCCAGCTAACGTTTCATATTGGTTTAATCCCTCCTCGAATTCAATAGATTTTATGTATTTATTTATTCATTTTAAAGAAAATATTATAATTTTTTCTTCTTCTACCCCGTTTTCATCCATTGTAAACCATGAATAGTAAAACAGTTACGATCAAGACAATATTGAAGATGGCCAGACGAGTCACATGTCTATTGTCAAAGTCTGTAGAGTGTTAAAAAGTCAAACGCTAAAACAGGGACCGGAAAACTCATTTGCCAACCAGTGGTCCTCAAATAAAATTAAGACGACGGGGGCGGGATTTTAAGCTTCTTTAGAAATATTCGAATGTTCCACCTGATGTTGATTTTTTTTCAACAACAACCCTATGCCCTCCCCATTCTCAAACGTTTAAGCCGCGGTATCCACGCTTTTTTAAAATAATAATTTATATAAATTCATCTGTAAAATGTTAATAAGAAAAAAAGTAATGATAATATCTTCAATTCAAGAAGACCAATTTATTATTATTATTATTTTTTTCTTTTTCAAAATTAAATGACCAAAATCAACGTTTTTGTAACAAGAGATCCGCTGATAAAGCATACATTGTCACGACCAAGAAATAGAGAGGGGGTGATGTGGTTGGGACACTGCTCAAATCCCGTCAGGCACTGCAAGGAATTAAACGGATCTTTATTTTTCTTTCTCATGGCCCCAATACTCTCTATTCCTTGCGCATCTGCACGCGGGGGTTGAGGGGGAGGGGGGGGGAGATGACGCTTGCGTAATTGTATGTCACGCGGCTTAACGGAAGTGACAACACGATTTTGGCCAGGGGTTAAACCGGGCCATTTAGGCTTAGGGATGTGAGATTGGTGGCACGGATAGCTTGTATTTGCACAATGCAAAGCGGCAAACGCTACTGATTGGGTTGGGACTCTCTTTGACCAATTTTTTTCTTCTTCATCCTCCTCGTATTTGTTTAGGGAAGAGAAAATTTGCCAGAGAGAGTAGGAGGAAAGCTTACGAGACATCAAGTGCAGATGCGCCTCGACAACCAGCCTCGTTTCCAAAGAGAGATCTCGACACCAATGCTTCTCAAACTTTTTAGTATTGCTGACCGGCAGGAATTTTTTCCACTGCACCAGGAACCGGTGAACTATTTTCCCTTTACTGACGTGGTAGTGCAATGTCCTTTCTTGGTAACTTCTGCGGACCGGCATTGGATAGCCCACGGACCGGCTACCGATCCACAGACCGCCACTTTGAGAAGCACTGCTCTACACCATCCCCCAGCCTTCCCCAAAACCTGTCCATGTTAGGATGTGATTGTTCCAATGGTGAGTGTGGAATGATGTTAAACGAAGTTCAAGTTTGGAGATGGTCGGATATGATTAAATGGAAGTCATGTCTGAAAAAAAAGGGGGGGGGGATAAGGGTGGGAGGTGGTTTCGGAAATTGGGTATCATGCTGATTGACAGCAGTTTGAGTCCTGCTTTTGAATGTTAAAATCTAATTATAATAATGGTAATAGTTATGATAATGATGCAAATAGAAAATAATAAACATAAAATAATATTTAATTCTCTGTATATATAAATGTATTGTTTGCTACTTCGTAGCTAGAACGCTTAAGATGTCCTATATCTACCCATGATGTCCTATATCTACCCATGATGTCCTATATCTACCCATGATGCCCTATATCTACCCATGATGCCCTATATCTACCCATGATGTCCTATATCTACCCATGATGTCCTATATCTACCCATGATGTCCTATATCCACTCATGATGTCCTATACCTACATATGATGCCCTATATCTACCCATGATGTCCTATATCTACCCATGATGTCCTATATAGCATTCCTCAGATGCCCCTTAAATTTTGGGGCATTGGGCCCACGCCCGTGAAAGTTTCTGCTTTTTAAATTTTTACATAATACATGTCCATATCGGCAAGTTATTATTTGAAAATATTAGCTGAATAAATCTACCATTAAGCATTGGCTTTCGGGTGAATGGATCAATCTAGAACAAACTGAGTAGACAAACCTTGATGGCTCATTTTCATATAGTTTAAGCAATTCAGCTCATAAAAGCAATCGCTCGTCAAATCAACTTTCTTTAAACTGTAGGCATTTTTTTCGGCATGCATCATTATAGAACCTCCTTGTATTTCTTTCTGGATATCGATAAGCTATATCATTATAATTTAAACATAAATATCTCATAGATGAATGTTTCAAGAACAATACTAGTAAACTTCCATAGGATTATGCGTATACAAAATACTGAAGGTGATTCAACTCAAATTGTCACTACTTCGTGAAGAGATGCAGAGAACGTTATCCAACTGGGGTCACCGGGAAGTAGCACCATTGGTGATTAGGAGAATGGAGTCCCACCAGGGAACGTGACGCCAACGGGAAACAAGGTGTTTGTAAAAAGTTAGTATTAATGTATTTTTTGTAGACATAGATTAAAGATTTAGTTTAGCTAATTATTAATGGACATGTTGTTCTATGCGTGGTCCTAATTTGCCATGTTCTTTTCATGGCCATACACGTTTGTTTCCTAAACCAGTTGGAAAATTCGGAAGATCCATCTTTTACACATGGACAACTGTATGTTGCCTGTTGTATATGGTCTGTTCTATGTGGCCTGTTGTATGTGACCTGTTGTATGTTGCCTGCTGTATGTGGTCTGCTGTATGTGGCCTGCTGTATGTGGTCTGCTGTGCTATATGTGGTCTGCTGTGCTATATGTGGTCTGCTGTATGTAGCCCGCTGTATGTGGCATACTGTATGTGGCCTACTGTATGTGACCTGCTGTATGTGGCCTACTGTATGTGGTTTGCTGTATGTGGTCTGCTGTATGTAGCCTGCTATATGTGGCCTGCTCTATGTGGTTTGCTGTATGTGGTTTGCTGTATGTGGTCTGCTGTATGTAGCCTACTGTATGTGGTTTGCTGTATGTGGTTTGCTGTATGTGGTCTGCTGTAAGTGGTCTGCTGTATGTGGCCTACTGTATGTGGTCTGCTGTATGTGGTCTGCTGTATGTGGTCTGCTGTATGTAGCCTGCTATATGTGGCCTGCTGTATGTGGTTTGCTGTATGTGGTCTGCTGTAAGTGGTCTGCTGTATGTGGCCTACTGTATGTGGTCTGTTGTATGTGGTCTGCTGTATGTGGCCTGCTGTATGTGGTCTGCTGTATGTGGTCTGCTGTATGTGGTCTGCTGTATGTAGCCTGCTATATGTGGCCTGCTGTAAGTGGTCTGCTGTATGTGGCCTACTGTATATGGTCTGTTGTATGTGGTCTGCTGTATGTGGCCTGCTGTATGTGGTCTGCTGTATGTGGTCTGCTGTTTGTAGGGTTTAAACCATCAATAAGACTAATCAAAAAGTTAAATTTTTACCTACTGAAGAAAACTGGGAAACTTGTTTCTTCTCATCAATAATATGCCATACTGATGTCTCCTTGATTTCTCATTCTTGTCTCCCCTTCCCCCCAACCCCAGCCACTAATCGCCAGCTCCACGTTCAAGTAGAAAAGCCCGAGTAATGCCCAGGAATCCCGAGGCTGTACTTCTCCGGCCTCATCTACCGAGCTCGCGGTCGAGGGGAAAGGCAGCCCTTCAAGGGAGAAAAGTCGCTACTTGATTACAAGTTTCCACAATATCATAGACTTATGGGCTCTTTTTTGTTTAAAAAATATATAATCTAACTTCCATTTTTTTTCTGGTTGTTTCTTCTTATTATTTTATCTGGCTTTGAATGTTAAGGAAAAGAGAAAAAAAAGAAAAAAAATTTGTTGACATCCTTGTATTAAATATCATTGTTGGGAAGGTGCTTGAATGAAGAGAAAGGGTCCCTATTGGCAATTGCTCATTTACGCACAGTTGATTGGTGAAATGTAAAGATGATAATGATAATGACCCCCGTTCCAGTCCATGACGGACTATGGGGCAAGTGATGTAGCGTTCACAAGTTTTTAGCCACCACTAACGAGCAGGGGAATGTGTGGCCAGCACAATGCCCCAGGGGCCTTGCCAGTACCTGGGCTCGAACCCGCGACTCGGGATCTGCCTCGGATCAATTGTCCAGTGCGCTACCACTTAGACCATCGCGCCCCATGTAATAGATAATAGGTTTCAGATAGCGAGGGAGCTATAAAATAAAAAAGTTATTACTAACCTGCTTCGTCTTCCTCTCCCAATCTTAGAGTAACTCCCTGTATTTTGTCCTCATTAAAAAGGGAGCGGGATGGAGAAAAAATTTGAAAGTTTATATCTATATCTCGACCATCTCTTTTCACTAATTTATGTTTCTCCTTTTCTTTTTCTCTCCTTCTGAATCTGCAACTTCCTTTCCCGCTCTCTCTCTCTCTCTCTCTCTCGCTCTCTCTCTCTCTCTCTCTCTGTCTCGCTCTCGCTCTCTCTCTCTCTCTCTCTCTCTCTCTCTCTCTCTCTCTCTCTCTCTCTCTCTCTCTTTGTCTCGCTCTCTTTCTCTCTCATTCTCTCTCTCTATCACTAAAAATGTACGCCATGCCAAGTTATCAAAATGCATAAAATTTTGTAAATGTTTTTATATTGAATACCCGGTTTGATCCCGTTTGGGAGGGGTTGGGCGAATGGGGTGGGGCGGTTGGGAGTCATTGATTGAATACGAATTTTTTTTAGGCCCTCGGCTTCTGCCTCGATTGGTGAAATATGAAATGTGCAAATTTGTCTACTGTTATAACAAACCAATAAAAACTGAGAGTGTAAAATATCATCCTATCTAAATGGAAAGTTTTATAGAGTTAATTTTGTTGTTTTAAAAACAGACATTATTGGCCCACTGCTCAAAACTGTAATTACATTATGTAAAGTTCACGCCTGATTGACTTATGTCTGTTTTGACTTCCAGACATGCTGCGTCAATAGGCTGTAAGAAATGATTTTCCAAAAAAAAATCAGCTTGCTTATACGGGAGTTTGGAGAATCATTCATGAGTCGGTAAGAAAGAGAAAAACATTTTGGGACTCGGGCTCCAAGTGGTATAATATTTAATGTACTAACATTATTAACTTTTGAAAATAAACTTTAATGATGGAACCTGCCGAATTTCAACATTCTATCTTCGCGGGACAGATGTAGAATTAATAAGTCAGAAAAGGGTGGGGGGGGGTGATTTTCCATATATATTTATATAATTTAATATTATTTACTTTTAAATAATTTTCTTTTTGCTGACGATTGTGCCCTCGACGTTGTCTCAGAAGCACACTTGCAATGTGGCGTAGATACATTTCCCAGTGCGAACTCAAAGTATGGACTCACCATCAGACGAAGAAGACAGAAGTTCTGTACCTGCCGACAGAAGTTCTGTACCAGCCGACAGAAGTTCTGTACCAGCCGACAGAAGTTCTGTACCTGCCGACAGAAGTTCTGTACCAGCCGACAGAAGTTATGTACCTGCCGACAGAAGTTCTGTACCAGCCGACAGAAGTTCTGTACCTGCCGACAGAAGTTCTGTACCAGCCGACAGAAGTTCTGTACCTGCCGACAGAAGTTCTGTACCTGCCGGCCCCAGGCAAACCATACACTGAGCCTAAAATAATCATCAATGTCTACACAATCAACGCGGTGAGCAAATTCTCCTAACTTGGCAGAACATTGTCTCGGAGTGCCAACATTGATAACTAGGGGAACATACGTATCTCGAAAGCCAGAGCAACATTTGGCAGATTGTATGACAGTGTCTGGAACAGAAGTGGACTCAGCATCCAAACAAAACTAAAAGTATACAGAGATGTAGTGCTCCCTACTCTACTATGCGCATGCTAGACATGGACCGTGTACCAACGCCATGCGAGTTTGCTGAATCACATTCACACCAAGAACCTGAGTGAAATACTCAACATAAAGTGACAGGAAAAAGTGCCAGACGCCGAAGTTCTTGTCGGGGGAGAAATCCCCAGTATTTATACAAGCCTGTTGCAGTGCCAAGTATGGTGGACGGGGCACGTCGTGTGCATGCCGGTCCATGGGACCACAAAGAGACTCTACTATGGCAAGCTTACTGGTAGGCAGAGAGCCCGCGGAGGTCCCAGAAAGCGCTACAAAGATACACTCAAGACCGCACTGAAGGCTTATGACATTGGGTATGACTCCTGGGACGCATCAGCCAGCGACCAAACCTCCCGGCGCCTTATTATACGGAACGGCGCAGAATGTCTGGAAGTCAAACAGACAACAGGATGCCAAGTCCAGGAAGGTTCGTGCTCGAAACCCTCCTAATGACATCCCAACATTCTCTTGTTCGATGTGTGGACGCAACTTTCGGGCGAGAAAAGGCCTAATCAGCCACCAGAGGACGCACAAGGCTGCCAGGGCACGTGGCTAGTGCTATGAGAATGTTCATAGTCGATCTCGACAAACAAACAACAATACATGTATTTATATAAGTTAATGTATTTTATAATGTATAAATAATTTTCTCTGTAATGTTTGGCAGCTTTTTTAAGCGAAATATTTTTTAACCATTTTAAAATTGAATCCATTGTATTGCTATGAATGTCTATTGGCAGTGTCTAAATTTTTGCTCCTTTTATTCACAGATAAAGTAGTTGAAAATTTCATCAGTAATCAAGGGAAGAAAAAAAAACAATCGGAAGTTGTATTTTTTTTAAAAATATTATTTTTAAATTACATCATTTTGAGCCCCGTTTGTTTGGAGGAAGCGTTTCTTTGGCTGCATCGAAAATAACTAACTCTTCATGACTATATCGTCTAACTTAATTTATGTTGTCAAACCAAAAACTCTCCAAAAATATTTACCGTGGCTCTAATCAAAATCCCATTCATAAATATTTCACTTGCAAAAAAAAATGTTTGTGAAGATAGAGCACATTTATAAAATTGTTCAAAGGGAAATAACCAGATATACACATTGTTTTCCCCAGTTGAAAGCCCTTGACCATATGAAGACACTAACTTTAGCATCTATAAATAAAGGTAAAAAAATGATTTTTTAAAAACTACGTTTTTATAAGTGGACTGAAAAGAATAAAATAAATAAAGGTAAAAAAAGGATTTCTAAAAACCACGTTTTTATAAGTGGACTGAAAAGAAGAAAATAATTTAAAACTTATAAGTTCAAGTACTTCGATTTAATATGACTAAAAACGTGGGGCGGGCGCTTATGAGGTTTAACATATGCGGTTCACTCATTCTCTCACTTACAGATCTCTCTTTTGCCTTCTAAATTAGAAATTTTTAAATTTTATACCAAACACCCGCCCCACGTTTTTAGTTATATTAAATCGAAGTACTGGAACTTATAAGTTTTAAATTATTTTCTTCTTTTTAGTCCACTTATAAAGACGTGGTTTTTAAAAATACTTTTTTTACCTTTATTTATTTTATTCTTTTCAGTCCACTAATAAAAACGTGGTTTTTAAAAATATTTTTTTAACCTCTATTTATTTTACCAAACACCTCATCAGCGCCCGCCCAACGTTTAATAACAAAGCGATGAGGTCACATGGTGAATTCGCCACGTGAAATTAAACTACGGCAGGCGGGTATAGAAGCTTATATAAAGATAAACTAAGAAATGCATTAATTTAATTACGGTACATTCGATCGATCTGAAATTTTAATATAATGTATTGTCATCCAAGATCTATATGTGGTAAAATTTTGAGCTCTCCAGGACCACCAGAAGTGGTTTAATTTTACGTTGGCAAATTTGAAAAAATTGCGGACAGACAGTCAGACAGACACGAAAGCAAGTATATAATAAAATATAGATAAACTAAAAAGTTCAATAATTTAAGAACGGTACATTCGATCGTTCTAAAATTTTGAAATAATGCATTCTCATCCAAGATCTATCTGTGGTAAAATTTTCATATCTCTAGCACCATCATAAGTGGTTCAATTTTACGTTGGCAGATTTGAAAAATTGAGTTTTGGACAGGAACGAAAGCGAGTTAATAAAACGTGGTTAATAAATAATTTCGACTTTGTATATATAGATAAGGCAATTGTGTGGTGTGATCAAGTATTGGTATGAATACATTTTTGGGGAGTATAAAAAATGCGATGAAATTATGACTATAAGTGACCATGAATTGACCAACGTAGTACGACATCTTATTTTATCTGTTACAGAAGATTATTGCATCCTACGCTTATCAATGGTTATGTCTAGTCTTGCGACATCATTAAATATGTGGAATGTCACTTTCGTTGTTTTTTTATAAGTGCTATTCTAATTTTACCACTAATAAAAATCCTAATATCATAATAAAGTAATAAAACAATTAAAATAAACAATCATTATAATAATTGCTACTGTCTTTACTGTGATACATAAGTAAAGTCATGGGTGTCCAAAGTCCGGCCCGCGGGCCAAACACGGGCTCATCTCAAATAATTAATTGACTGGCGTATTATCTAAGTTACGACATTATATTTATTTTAAAAAGTCGAAATTTTGTACCTTAAATGATGGCAAAAATCGATATTTATTTTAAAAAGTCGAAATTTTGTACCTTAAAAGATGGCAAAAATCGATAACATTTTATTGTTTACAAATTACTAGACTTTCAGTCTTAAAGACAAAACAAGGGGAACAAATGTATTTGTTCGTAACTCATAACACGCGTGAAGCCATGTAAAATGTCATTAAATAAATTGTAGGCAATTATTTAAGTGGAACTTTTCTTTAAGGCCACGCGTTTTGATTTGACGTCACATTTCTTGTTTTGTCTTCATTTTTTTCATTTTTTAAGGAAAAATAATTGAATTTCTCTTTAAATAAAATTAATTACTCACTTTTTTGTTATCGATGATAAAAGTGAAATGCAGTCAGACCTCGCTAAGTCGAACTTCAATAGTCGAAAGCCTCCCTTATATCGAATTACTTGTGAGGTCCCGGCCTAATGTATTTTAGATCTCCTTAACTCCAAGATTTTTGGCTTTCAACCTCTCTGAGTTGAATTTTCCAAGGCGTTTGGGTTATTATTCTGAAGTGAGATTTCAGAACACGTGTTCCGTATAGCAAAGTAAATGGACGTAAAATCTTATCTTAGTGCATTCCACGAGGGATTAAGCGACCCTTGCAAGTACAACAAATTACAAAGAAAAGAAAAAGGAGTGGTAACTAATTCGCGTCCCTTTGCTGCATGCTGTGACTCTTTTTAAAAAGAAAAATCTTACTCCCCCAATCCCACTGTGAAGGGGAGTAAAGTGGGGGAGGGGAGGGAAGGTGTCTCCTCTCACGGGCTTGTGTCGACATGTCAAAGCAAGTTGGCTTCCTTTCATATGAAACATAGACACCGCCTCTCGTTCCTGACAAGCCTACTGACTGTTCCCCCATCCTCTCAATATCTACATTGTCCTTGATTAATCGGCGCCTATTACGCCATTTTCCCTTAACTCAAAAACTCCGTAAGCCGATTTTTTGTACGGGTCCTTTTGAGTTCAACTTAGAGAGGTCCGACTGTATTTATTTAAATACAAATTTTAAAATTAAACATTTAGTGGTGCCCTTTTGAGCTGGCGCCCTTGGCAACTGCCCCGAGGCCAACCCGTTGCTATGCCACTGTGTGTGAGTCACAGTGTGACCCCCCCCCCTTTTTTTTCCTACGTGCGTGATGTTATTTATGGACGGCCCCTAAGATGTACATTATATAGAAAAAAAAACAGTATAATCTTAGTTAATCTAGCTTTAAAATAAACTTTGTTGTCATTGAATTCACTTTCATTACTCTGACTCAGAGTGACATGTTACTTCTTTCCTGAAGCCATTTGTTAAAAAATAAGTTCACTGGGAATATTTTAAATTGAAAATTAATTTTAATATAATTATATTATAATAATAATAAATTGAAGTCGATTGTTTTTTCGTTTCATATAATTAAGATTTTAAAAAAATATATCAAAATATAATCCAGTCCAGAAGTTTTTAATATTTAACCTTGACCCCATCTTATAAACAGGATAAGCATGTTGAATGTTGTAAAATCCTTTTCAGTGTAAACAGTAAATCCAAATCATAATAAATGTGATCAACTTAATCTACTTGGTGGCTCCTTAACAGTGAGTGTTATTAACAGGAATAGTAATTCTAAAGCAAAATAATTGGTATTAGTGCTCGGAAGAACAAATACTTATAAATTTGCAGCATAGTAAATTGTAAAACTTTAACTTTTTTTACTTTAGACTTTAGACAACTTTAGTCAATTTAGTCCTTAAGTAAAGTGTAAAATAAATAATAAAGCATAAGATTAAGTCTCAGTACTGGCAAGTACTGGTAAATTTGTACATTTTCATTTCAATTTGATTGAATTTGTCAATTAGCCTGAGAGAAATCAGGAAAACCAACACTTAATCAACATTTTAATTTTAAACTGTAATAAGAATGCAGGACTAGACACAAACCATGGACCATAGCCATAGGCCATGGCCATGGGCCATAGCCATAGGCATAGGTCATAGGTAGAAAATTTAGAACGCAATAATCTTCTGTATAGTATTTTGCATAAATAAAAGGAGGTTCTGTGATAAGATCAGACAAGAGATGGGTCCTAATTAATACTAATTACAATTACAATATATGGCTGATTCAGACTTGTCCGACCGTGACGTCACATCGACGCTACTAGTCGCTACCAATTGCTGGTCGAGAGTTGCTTCCCTTGAATAATGTTTGAATTACACTTACTGTTTTAAAAACCAGGGGTGGGGTCTAAGGGGAGGGGGAACGTCTTATACGACTTAATTAATAAATTCTTGTCTTTTTGACAACTATGTTGTATGCTCTGGTATAACACAAAATACATGTTAGATAATCAATTACTCTAAATTCTAAATGTTCATAATGAAAATAATATGAGTTCAGACATAACAATCTGAAATGACAATCTGTGCGACGACATCATTAGTTTGCTTGCACTGAAATAATAAAACTAAAATTTTAATATATTTGTAATGTTGTGCCATTGAAATGTATTTTATCAATCATAATCTGTACTACTAAATATATCCTCCAGTGGAATTCACACACTAGGTTGTCCTGTATCCTGCAAATAATAATATTCTTAAAACTGTCTCTGGTTTTCTTGTTTTTGAATTCACATAATGTCCGTATTTGAAATCATTCTACTTAAAATGTCTGCAATCACATTGTCTTTTCCTTTGACAGATTTAATGTCAAATTTTTAATCGCTAATAGCATCGCCCATCTGTTAATCTTTGCATTGCTTATTCTCTTTTTATTGAATGCCACAAGTGGTTTGTGGTCTGTAAGTAAAGTGAATGTTCTGCCCAGAAGGTATTTTTGTAGTTTTTGTAGAGCCCACTATGGCCAAGCATTCTCTTTCTATGGTGCTGTAGTTGCGTTCTGTTTTTGTCAAATTTCTGCTCAGGTATTGAATTGGATGTAGTATACCTTCATGTTCTTGCATGAGGCTGGCTCCTACTGCAATAGATGATGCATCAGTAGCAACGATGAACGGTTTGTCCCATTTAGGTGTAACTAAGATGGGTTTCTTTCTGAATGCTTGTTTAATATTTTCCAATGCATTGAAGCACTCTTTTGGGAAATGAAAGAAAATACTGATACTATTGACAATAGCCTTGAGTACTAGTACTATTTAATAGAAATGACAATGAATGAGATAATAGTATAAAGAAGACTAAACAAAACTAAGACTAATCTAAGTTTAATTTACTAAGCTAGTGGCTACTCGGTAATCCTGCAGTTTCTACACGTATACTATTTCACAGCGAAATTTAATTTTCTCGTGAGAACTTAAGTTTTTAATATATAAATATATATATTTTAGCTATTATAGCACTAATTTGTAAGTTTTATTAATTTCTAAGGCTTTTTTCAGCCCTTAAAAGCTACATAATCGGAGTGGGAAACATCCATTTTGTTTATGTAGTAATCTACTTGCCGAGTTGTCATAGTAAGATGCCAAATGGAAATTTCTCACTTTCAAACAAACAAAATAAGAATCAAACATCTAGTAAAGAAATAAAAAAATGAAATTGTCTTTTAAATATTTATTTATCTTCTGCGAACATTAAAATAGATGAAAAATACCTTTTAAAAAACATTTTCATTCAGTAAATTTATTTTAGCATGGGTCGAGCCAGGTAAAAAACATCTGGCTAGGTAAACAAAATGGACATATTGTGACCAGATTATGTATTATATAGAGCCGAAAAAATGCCTTAGAAATTAAAAAGACTTACAAATTAGCGCTGTAATAGCTGAAATAAAACATATAATAATGCATTTAATAAATTAAAAACGTAAGTTCTCAAGAAAAAATTAAATTTCGCTTTGAAATAATATACGTGTTGAAACTGCAGGATTATCCCTACTCATCATTGATGATTGACTGACTATACAAAAATCAAAGTCACTGTTTTATTACACTGTTTACTGTTTAAATATTCACTAGTGTAGTTATAATATAAGTAGTAGTAGGCCAAACTGGTTATGCTATTAACTATTAACTAGTACACACAAACTACATATTCATATATGATATGACATGGTGACATTTTGAGTTAATGATAATCATAAGTCATAATGGACACAAAATCTTCTTAACAACTAATATTAATTACCACTATGCCACTATTTATATAAATTAAGGAACCAATGTTTCAAGGTAATAAATGGCTGTATCGCTGTTTTCAATGAAAAACCAAAAGAAATTTCCCAAAAGTTAGAATTAATTGTCATTATTTGAACAAAATGCCTACATGACTGCATGTCTCATTAGCGACCGAACTGACAAACTGGCGTCTATCTTTTCTGTCCGGTCGGCAATCAGATGACCACTGCGCCAGTTTGCCGCAATAAAAGTGGCATTTATTCTTTGGTCAGGCATGTAATTTCACTTGCTTCACGGTTTAACCTGTCGGTTGAGGGTTTAATCCTTTTGACTCAGCATCCAAATAAAGATTTTTTTCTTTAAATAAAATGGTGGTGGGAAACAGTATTTTGTTTTTAAAAAATCAAAAGTTTAGTATTTTTTTAATACAGATTGAGCCCAATTAGGACACTACCTACTTAAAGATTTTAGTTGTAAATCTCAATATTGGACATTGACATGTTGTAGATACTGCATTTAAATTTTATGCATTCAAATTTTCTTTATACCAGTAACAAAGCAAATTTCTAAGTAAAAGAAAAATATCTGTTAACACAGCAAACACACTTTTGATAGCCAAACAAAAGTTACATATTTTAAATTGTAATGACTACTTTCAATTATACATGCATTTTTTTTCAAGCAGAACCATGTTAAATTCAGCAAATCTTTTTTTTTGCATTCAAAATTTATTAATATGAAAGCAGTAAAATGGACAATTCTAAATAATAAACAAAAATATCAATTTATCCAGCTATTTCTGAAACAGAATTTAAGGACTGTATACAATTTGGAAAGAAAAGAAACATGGCATGAGATCTTAAATAGATCAGTAACATGGCTACATGTCCTCAGGTTACAGGAACTATACCCCGCCTTCCCCTTCCTTCTACTTGTCCGATTGCCTGACAGATAGCCCCAATCCGATTGCCGGACAGATAGCCCCAATTCTATTAATCTCGTCACCAAATGTATAGCCATTGCCTTATCTGAATGTATGTTTTGTCAAGGAAACTTATAACTTAGTTTTAAGTATAAGTGTTTCCTTCCCACCACCAAAATTTTGCGGCTTATGTCTAGTCAGACTCTGAGTCTAGTATACTAAAATATTACGATATAATACATATTGCTGTTTCATATTGATATTATTAATAAAATTAATATAATATATAATTCAATATGCCTCACCAACTTGTTACCAATAACCGAGTTAAAGTACCTTCTTCTCCATTATTCATAATCATTGTTTGAAAGTATTGATCATTCTAGAATCTGGTTCCGTGTGTTCATTGAAATAGTTTGCAATGTTTCTGTGAAGAGATTACTTCAATGGTCGTATGGGCATATTTATTTAATATTAAGAATAATAGTACTTTTAACTTAAGCATACTTAAGTTATTCAACTTATTCATGTTAATTTATTTGATTTTTTACAATATAATTTTTAAAGTTTCAATTTAAAACAAAAATGTTTGATTATGCTTTAAATTTTAGTAAAACTCTTGATTAACTTTTAAGAAATGACTATAGAGTGAATTGAGCAATGATATCATGGTGCTGAGAGCTCATATCCAGTGCCAGATTTAGATAAAGCTTAATAAAGCCCTTAACTGTTTGAGACATGGGGCCCTTTATAAGACCAGATATTATATATAAGTGCCAAATATGACTATTGCTCACTGTGACAATTTATTTTAGGGGGGACCCCCAAGAAAGTGGGGGCCCTAAGCTATAGCTTATATGTAAATCTGGTACTGCTCATATCCTTTGCACATGTGCAATTATTTAGCCACCTCAATGTCCATGCACAATTCTGACAGGGAAAGTTGTGGCTGCAGGCTGTTGAGACTTCTTGCTGCATTCATGCAGTGAGCATTGGCTGAAATTACACCAGGGAAGATAGAAACCACTTCTTGCTCATGTCGAGGTGCACAATAAAGCATCTTAATTTGCCAGTTAATATACTGGCTAAATAATCTTTTCATCACAAAACATTTAAAGGTTTTTGAAAATTTTTATTGCAAATTTCTATAATTATGCATATATAAACCGAACCGAGACAGAAGAGTGTCACAGGTTCTATTCTCGGTGCTGGCAAGGCCCCCGGGGCATTGTTCTAGCCACACAATCCCTTGCTCGTTAGTGGTGGCTAAATAAAACTTGTGAATGCTACTTCACTTGCCCCATAGTCCGTCATGGACTGGAAAGTGGGTTATATATATATAAAATATTGAGTTTTATTGAAAAGTACAATAGAAGTAGAAGTATACAATTATTACAATAGATAGGATCTTATCTTATCTTATCTGTTTACAGACGCTCCTTCTATACAGAAGATTATTGCGTCCTACGCTTATCTATGGTTTGTGTTTAGTCCTGCATTTGTATTAGAGATTTAAATGTTGATAAAGTTTTGGTTTTCCTGGATTCTTCAGGCAACCCATTCCACGCCCGAATTCCGGACGGGAAGAAGGAAAACTTGTATGTGTTTGTTCTTGCATACGGAATAAGAAAGGTGTTTTTATCCTTATGTCTATCTGAGGGTTGTATTACGTTACCTTTGTGTTGTATTTCTAAATTAGAATTAATTGCTTTATGTATGATTACTACTTTGCTCTGTAGACACCAGATAAATTTCCATTTGATAAGATGATAATAGTCTTTTTTAGATCAACCAAAGTATTACAATTAAAAGCACTTGGATTAGAAAAAGTATGCTCTTTAAATGTCCTGCTTCTCCTTTACTATGATAAGCTTTGCGAAAGTATAAAAAAAAATTCCTTTAATTTTTCACTCCAGGTATAAAGTGAACATTACAGATAGCACCACTAAACTGTAAAATGGCAAATACTTTAGCAAATGAAGCCCATCAGAGAAGTGTAAGTATGTGATTTTGTTTTTTAAAGTGCATACAAGGAGGCTTGAGAAAGAGTCATCACATATTTATCATATATTTATTGGATTTAAAAAAGACTACATACTTCTTCTTCTTTTTATTGGACTCTTAATACTCTTATGACATAAAATATAAAACAAAGAAAAATATTTAATTTACATATGATGATTAATATATATACTCTTAGCAAGTGAGAAATCAGTATGCAAATATTTCATCTGCTCTAGGAACATTGTCATGTGACTTACAGGGTGTAATAATGATCATAAATTAGTAGTAAAATTATGAAAATGTTTGGGTAGAACTATGTATGCTTTAGGGGGATGGCTTGAGTGGAGGGGTGGTGCTAGTGGTGTGAGGTTGGTGGGTCAATGTTGATGAGGTAGAGTAGGTGGTATATGATGTAGAACATTAATAAGTCTTTGGAAGTGGGAATGCTCAGAATTAATTAAACATAAGTATTTTCTAGAATAGCCATAACAATCATTACATAGCTATTCTTATTGTATCATGTATTTATTTTTCTTAAAGAATAATCATATTATGAATGATTCCAGTTGACACGTTTTTATTCTTTTCAGTTAAGAGATTTTCTCACCCTCTACAACACAATAACAGAATATTGTTTTAGTAAATGTATATCAAATTTTAACGAACGAAGTCCATCAGTGAATGAGGTAATTAAACATTTAAATTTATTTAAAACTTAATTTAAATTTAATACCAGGTAAAAATAAACTGAAATGGAAAATTTGTTAGGAGTTAAATGTTTATAAGCTCCTTACACTTAAAGTTAAAGATACAATTTTCACAAAATACATCTGTTTGTGTAAATGGGGTGAAGGGTTTAACTTCATTCATCTCTTATACTTTTTTTTGGTTTACTTTCCATTTTGTAAAATAAAATAGAAATTTTGACTTTTAGAAAGTAAATGCCAAAAACAAGAAATAAATAAACAAATATGTGTTAAGTTTTTAATAACAAATACATTTTTTTATATTCTTCCCCTCCCCCACATAGTCTTTATGTGTTGAAACATGCACAGACAACTATGTCCAGTACAACCAGAGGTTTATGTTCAACTTTGTGGACCATCAAGAGAGAAGAAAGAGGGACCTTGAAAGTGCAGCCATTGAGGCAGCTAATAAAGAAGCCGCTGTGGCTCAAGAAGCACAGGCGACGACATTGTCTACGGCACAGGAACAAAATATACAGCAGGCAACCCAATTATTAGAGTCCCTGAGTTCAGCCCCTTCACATCCAGAGTTAAGTCTTGAAACACATACAGGAGCTACTGACCATCCATTTCAGGAATCACAGTTTTCTCTAGAGTCACCTAAAAGTTCAGCCAGTAACACATAATGTCATACCAATTATACACATTTTTTTTACTTGATTGTGATTTAAGCCTAGAGTTGCAGAAAGTTTTAAAACTACACATTTTTTGTTATGACACATTTATTTCACATTACTTCACTAATAAGAAAGTTAACACTATAACAAAACAACATGAATACGACTTGTAATTTTTTTATCTTCCAATATGATATGCTTGCATTATTTATAATTTAATCATATTGCGATAAATTACTAGCAATTCTTTAATCCTCAGAAACATTACTCTTTTGATAATTATAAAGCAATAGTATTTTCTAAGACACAATTAATATGATAATAATAAATGCAAGTATTCTTAAATTAAATAACTAATTTTTTTCATTTCTTAATAATGTGGTCAGAATTTTTATTGGAAAACATTTTTTTATTTTACTGTAGATTAAAAAACAATGAAGCAAATAACTCATCAGTTTGTATTTTTATTTTTGTCTGTAAATGCTTGCTTTTTCTTGATATTTTTCTTGTTTGCATTAAGCTCTAGACTGGAATTCAACTTTTCCCTAGTGTTTAAAATGTCACTAATTAAAAAAATACAGATGTTATATGCCTAACTATAAACATTTTTTTCTCATCTTAGTCTTAATTGAAAATTGTATCAGTACCAGTTAATAATTTTGTCTCTATCAAAAGCAGAGTCATCTTAATTAATTAAATTTAAAGATTTATAGGCAATGGTGTTCATAAATAAATATGATCATCATCTATGGCACTGCAGCCCATGTAGGACCCTGGCCTGCTCCACCACATTCTTCCATTCGGATTGATCCATGGCATACCTCATCCATGCCCGAAACCCCCCCCCCGTGTATGTCCATTTCCACATCAACGATCCACCTCTCAGTCTTGGGCGACCGGTGAGTCGTCTGCCCCTAGGCTACTGCCTGTAAATAACTCTTGCTGCTCTACAAAATAAATATGCATTTTAAATGTAAGTCTCTTTCTGACGTTGGTGTAGCTGTAACTCTGGTACTAGTGAGAAGGAAGCATACTGTTTGCAGTAGCGCCCCCATCTCAGCTTGCTCATTATCTTAAGTTTGCATGTTTTAAATAAAAACTTCATTTCACCTTTTCAGACACGTAAAAAAAAATCACCAAATGAATAGCATACAGTGTTGTCTATATACAGAACTTTTATTTAGTCTCAGTCAAACACAATGGGACAAAGAAGTCAATCATTTTTGTGTCAACACTTTGTTTGTTTTAATTTCAATAACAAAGATATATGTATATATTATTTGCATGATATAGAGTTGTGAGAATTAGATATTTAAAACTAGAAACTTTTTTTTCTGAAGTCCAATCTGCATCCCAGACATTTAATATGAAATGTTTATCTAATCTAATTAATCAAGTAGAACTGTGAGATTAAATTGCACGATTAGCAACTGCACTGCCTGACGGCTAAATGTTACCCTGCTATTTCAACTGTCAAGAAAGATCACATTTAAAGTCTTAGGCACGTTCTCAATATTTTATTTGATGCCTTTGCCTTGTTTTCATAAGGTTACTACTTTGGTGTAAATTTGGGTGATCTAAAAGATTTGGAGATGTAAGCACACAAAAAAACACGTCTATTTCATCTCTGGTTAGTTTAATAAAATCAGATGTTAAATATTTTTTTTTACAAAGTTGACGTCTTTCATAAGCTTTTTCTTAGCATTTCCAAACTTTGAACAAATGGAAGAACTTAAATATAAAGAGCATGCATGATCCTCTAGATTGCCAGTACCCTATACTTTCAGCATATACCATACTCCTCAAATTGAAAAAAATGATAGCATTAACAAATATAATAGTAATATATCATGCTATCAGTTAAGGCATTTAACAAACACATCTTAAAATAATCTGGCTGCATCCTAGTTTAAAACTAAATGATGTATATTTTATAAAATATCAATTGTTGGGCAACATTTCTGTTCCATTCACCTGCCTTGCTTACCATTTTGTATGCAAAACAAATTATGTTTAAAACAAGAATAACGCATAAAGGCATCACATCAAAATAAATAAATCTAAAAAAATCACAACCGCACACTCTCTGTTATCACATCAGGAACTGGTTTAGTTTTCCGTTTGACTGAGAGGCGCCTCAAAACATTGCCTCTGCGAATTTCATTGACCAGGTTGTCCACAATACGTGCATCACCAGTCCCAGCCACACCTGGCAGAAGCCTTGCACCTGGCGGTAGAGCTACAGGCTCCTTATGGGCACCTAACAGACAATAATAGGCTCAGTGTTTAGTAACTATTCAAACTAAGAACTGTTTAATTACAAGACATATCAGTTGGCATGCAGAGAGGAATTTAGAACAGTCTTGAAATGCCTAAAGTGTAAATGACATGTTACAGAAGTAGATTTTCCATGACTAAGAATAAGAACTCTTGAGAATTTTCATTATCAGAAATGCCACAACTACAAAGAATTTGTTCTAAAATTGAAAATTGTAAGAAGCATAAATTGGAAATGGTTTCATGAGTACTTTAAATGTCTCTTAGAAATGACATGGTATAGAAATAGTTCATATGTAGTACATTGTATTTAAGATTTGATACCTGTTGAAAAGATATTTAGGTATGATTATTGCTAAGTTGTAACAGTATTATCAATTTGCAAGGGTAAAAATTTCCTTGTATTTTTAGCATCACAGATTTACAGGGCTTACAACAACTGCTTTATTTTTAAGAATTAAAAAAAACAAGAAAAGATTTCTAAGGAAGTACAACAGCTTTTTGTGAAGAATAAAACAAACTCTTAAATATAAGGGGAAAAAATTTAGTTGTATGCTTTTTGATAAACTTACTTTTTCTTTTCTCTAACAATTCCTCATGGGCTTTCTTTCTCATTTCAGCCTTTTCTGCTTGTTGTCGCCATGACTCCAATTCCTTGGAGAACAAAATAATGAAATTTAATTTGTGAAACAAAACACAGAAAATAGCTGGAAGAATTTAATGGTTTCAAGTGAGAAGTCATACATATTATTAAAAATAATCATAAATTATTCAAAAATAAGTCAAGGATGCAATAATCTTCTGTATAGAAAACAGCGTCTGTATTATTGTGAGATAAAAATTGATTGTTTACTAATTTTTATAACACTGGCACAGGTTGTCATCCAAGATACTATGTTGAAGTTGAAAATGATACTGCCTCAAATTAAAATAAATATTAAAGCACACTAATTTTTATAACACTGGCACAGGTTGTCATCCAAGATACTATGTTGAAGTTGAAAATGATACTGCCTCAAATTAAAATAAATATTAAAGCACACTAATTTTTATAACACTGGCACAGGTTGTCATCCAAGATACTATGTTGAAGTTGAAAATGGTACTGCCTCAAATTAAAATAAATATTAAAGCACACTAATTTTTATAACACTGGCACAGGTTGTCATCCAAGATACTATGTTGAAGTTGAAAATGGTACTGCCTCAAATTAAAATAAATATTAAAGCACACTAATTTTTATAACACTGGCACAGGTTGTCATCCAAGATACTATGTTGAAGTTGAAAATGGTACTGCCTCAAATTAAAATAAATATTAAAGCACACACTAATTTATATAACACTGGCACAGGTTGTCATCCAAGATACTATGTTGAAGTTGAAAATGGTACTGCCTCAAATTAAAATAAATATTAAAGCACACATTAATTTTTTTTTAAAAATAAAAAATCCTTCCTATCTTAGACAGTCATGTACATACTCATACATGAATATGTAAACAAAACAAATACATACATTTTGTATACTAGTACCAGGAATTTATAATATCATCAATCCGTGTTGTTTTGTTAAGTGACCTTGTGCAGTGGAATGTTATCTTCAACTGAAAACTTTGTGCTGTTCTATCACACAATTGGTTTAAAATAACTTTAAAAAGCACTTTCTTAAAATAATTAGGTGTCACCTAAGACTAACAGTAAATGATTAATGATTATTCCTAATAATCAGTTCCTTAGTTCTCACAAGTCAGGGTATAGTTTACTTGTTTAAATTTATTGACCAAATTAAATTGAAATTCTGTAAATCAATATATTCCTCTCCCAGACAAAATTAATGATGTCAACTGGACGCAAAAGAAATGTTCCTATCTTATCTACTTATCTCATACATTACAATTTCTCCTCCTATACAGAAGATTATTGCATCCTATGCTTATCCATGATTTATGTCTAGACTTTCATTTTATTGGTCCTGGAGTTTGTATAGAAAGTATTTGTCTGGAGTTTTAAAGAAATGATGTCATATAGTTCTCAAAGAAATGTCTGCTGCTGGATGGGGAAATAAAATGTGGTGGAGATTTACCTGTTGGCATGCCTTGACTCTTTCACAAAATTCCCTGAATGCACCAAGAAACTCCTCCAGATTAAATGAGTTTTCATTCTCACAGTAATGCTGGGCAAGCTTCGTGGTTTGCTTTGAAAGTCTGTCTAAAGTTTCATCTATGTCTGATAGGTCACCATCAGCTTCCTGTGTATACATGTATCATAATGTTTTGTAAGTCAAAACTGAAATTTTTAGTCTAAAAAATCAATTTTGGTAATTTAAAATAAAAAATGAATGAGGAATATTATTTCTCAAAGGAAATTTCAAACGTCCATGTGTTGCTTTGAAAACAAACCTCCAAGAATTCTCCAAACTGGATCTTGATTTCCTCATCTGGGTTGGCTTTCATCTGTGACTGAAGCTTTTTAACAGTTTGTTTGATTTGGTTAAATTCTGATTTCACATTCTCTATTGAAAACCTAAAATAAAATATTGAAAGATTTCTTTCAGTTTTAATAGATTTTAATGAAATATTTAAAATCTCTGCAGGCGAATAGCAATAAAAAATCTATGTAATATTGTTACGCAACGACTACCTTGATAATTTATTTTTAATATACCTGGAAGCTTTTTGTAGATCTTCTAGTAGTTCATCTACAAAATCTAATGAATCCTTATCTTTCATCTCAGCTTCTTCCACCAAGACATGCAACAAGGATAACTTGGGGTCATTGGATTTTGTGAGAATAAGTTTGTTCAGGGAGGTCATCCTGAAGCCAACTGCATCACCAGCGTTGCTTCCCTTTAGGTGGAAAAAGTCAAATAATTTTAAAAAAAAACACCAGAGGTTTAAAATAACTTGCAATCAATCATTAAAAAAACAACAACAACAAAGGCTATTACGTGTCATTTTTATGGCACAAGAAATATAATATTATGAAATAAATTATATAATTTCAATAAGATTCAGTTTTTTTTTAGACTTCAACCAATGTTCCCTGTAAGTTTCTTTGCTTCATGAGCAAAAATATAAACCTGTGTGCAAACTATACATTTTTTCTATGGAAAATTGTGCATCCTCCAAACACATAAAACACATTATCCTTAACATAATTTGGTGCATGGTGTCTGTCAGATAGCTGTGCTGCCTTGCAGTTTAGAGGGAACATTTGTCTCAAATATCATTGCTATATATTTGAGAATAAGTATATGAGAATGGGCAAGAATTTTATAATTTAAAAAAAAACCATTTATAAACTAATTACCAACTACTAATCCTGGCATAACAAATCTGACAAGCATATTGCTTTTATTTTTTTTAAAAACAGACAAACTGATGGGATTAAAAGGATCTGATTTAAATGATGCTAACCTTATTGATAAAATTTCCAGCATGAAGCACCAAACGCAAGAACTTTTTTATTGCCTTGTTGTCATATAAGCGTCTGCATACTGTTGTGAGTAAAATCAAGTTGGACCGAACACTGGAAAGCTGACTTTGGAAGTCGGACTTGAAGATTGGAATTTGAAAAGAAATAGTGAAAATATTTATTCTTCCACATCGTATTCATATATCAATAAACAACTTAGCAAATGGATTTTTAAAAAAATTAATACAAAATAATCATTTCTTTTTTGCAGCTAGTTAATTACATGCATAGCAGATTAAGATTACAATTTTAAATAATTAACTCATAAACAATGATCAACATACTTTTAGCAACATTAATTCAAGACGCAGTTTATAACATGGAATTGACATCAACTGCAAAAAAAATTTCTCAGCATTTCCAAGCTTTTCAGGATCACCATCAAAATTCTGAATCAATTCAACCTGTAATAATACAAGTTAAAATAATTTTTTTTTAAATTTACAAAATTCAAGGGAGAGAGAAATTAACTCCTGATGGGAGATTAACTATCACATTTTAAAAATATTTCTATGAATCATAGCATCCATTTTCAATTACTTATAATAATAAGTTATTGATTTTAACTTATGAAGTTGCAAATTTATTTTGAGAGGGTCTGTGCTCTGTTACATCAATGAATGTATATTAAATCGTGCTATAATACTATTATTAATAGTATTAAATAGACCCCTTAAAAGTTAATTTAACTTTTTAACTAGGATTGATGTAGGCTATCCTACAACGGCAAATGTTTTATGCTTATAAATACATACAGATATAAATAAATAAACACATATGTTTATTATAGATCCTAAAAGGGTAGAGACCAAATGGGCAGAGCCTGCAATGGCTGCACACTTTTAAAAAAAGGAGGGTGTCCTTAGCAACATAGTCTGATAAGTTGTTGGGGGGAGGGCGATAAATAACAATAAAAAATTATATAAATAAATAAACATTTTTGAGGGATACTGAACATCAAAATTCTTTTTAAAATGTTTTAAAAAAAGATGCTAACATTTATATGATTTTACATTGGGTTTCTAAAGGTAGAATACAAATTTATTTTAAGACATTTAGATAAATATAGAGAAAACCTAGTCTTTTTTCAATGTGTATTTTCTCCACAGAAACCCAGACCAAAGAAAGTCTGAAGGTGTAAGCACACAACAGATACTGAGATGCATTTTTTTGAATGGAAATTAAAAAGGAAAACGAGAAAATGGAAAAGTATTAAAACATTTGTGGGGTTTTACTCAAGAGTGTTACACAAACCTCATCTGCCTGTGGCAAGATCTTTATAAGTCCTTTAAGTTTCTCTACACCAATGCTACGGGCTTCACCTTTCCTAATGAGGTCAACGATAGCTGCATTATTTTTCCGAAATTGTTTTAGGTAGATGTTTACATTCATGCTTCGTTTGGGATCCAACAAACTAATCTGTAGAGAAAATAAGAAATTTTTTATATGATGTACTAAATTATTTCATAAAATAAACATTGTCATTCCTATTTGATTCCTTAACTACTGTTTCATCTTCCTCTTTAGAACATAATGACCCATTCAGATTTTTTAAAATTTAGAATTTTAATACCTAATCCATTTTTACCTATAATCAAGCTTCTTTAAAAATAACAATTATTGAATATATTGGATGGACTAAAAGAATATATGTGTATAAGTAAGAAATATTTAATTTTGTGAACATATTTTTTAGCCTTGATCTTAATTGTGGTGCATAAAAATTTAAAATATATCTTCCCTCACCATAATCTCCAAACAAAAGTGATAATTAAATAAAACATATTTTTCAGTTTTAGAGCTGCTAGTCATTGCTCTGCATAATTAACTTAAAAAGAGAGCAATAGAAAAGCCAAGAGAGTACTTCAAATTTATTTATCTTTTAAAGCATTTATTTAACATAAATAATTTAGCAAACAACTAAGCTTAAGCTGAAGAATTTATTCTCTTATTAGTGCATAGTTTATCTTTTTTTTAATCACACAAGTTAAATGATAAATATTACCAAATGTCATTAGGTGCATTTTAAGCAAAAATTGAAAGTTATATTTTTGATTTATGTTATTAAGAAAGCTTAATATATTAACCAGTTAAATCTTTATTAAACACTTGATTAATTTGTGTAAATTATTAAAGTTACAATTAATTATTACTTCACGGTAGAGTCAAAACTGTTACTTTTTTCAAAGGTTTTAATGCAAGGAAATATAACCAAACTTTGATTTATAAAAAGGATATACTGAAAATGTGTGATAAATGAAACAAGAAAGAGAAACATATTTTAAAAAAATAGTAAAATTATTTAAAATGTGAAATCCCTTGCAAGTTTGGTTTTTCTAGCTAGAAATTTCTTAATTTGCTTGCAGCTGTAAAAATTGTTTAAAAAATTGTTCAGCCTGACAAAATAAATTGACTGAGTCCATTTTAAACTGCATCATTTCTTACAAGCACATCATTTTTTAAATAAGCGTTGCACAATAAAAACAGAAATGTTTACCTGACGGCGAATGCTTCCAACTAATTCAGACTTTTAAAACAAAACAAAACAGGAAAAATAATAATTCTCTTAGGTTTAGTATATTCAAACAACCAAGTCCTTCAAGACTGCACTTAAGACACATCTTTTCAAAATTTATTTTTAAAATTGATGAAACAACATTTCTTGTAAATGATTAACGTAGCTTATGTATAATGTATTGTAATTTTGTGTGTTTGTTGTGATATGAAAGTTAATTTAATACTTATAAGTATGTTATTCTTTCATGTAAAGCGCTGTGAGCCCAGTTCCTTAATTGGGATACAGCGCTATATAAATAATCAATTTATTATTATTATTATTATTATATCACAAGATTTAATTACTGGTGTTTTGAAAATAAGTGTATTAAAAATTAAATTTATGGTAGGTATGCTTTGTTCTTCAAAACTTTAGCTTTTATCTGATTTTATCCATTTTTTACAGAAACAAATATTTTTGTTGTAATAGCGTGCAGCAGCATTTCCAAAACCTTACAATTTGACAAACTGATGAAAAAGGTTTGAAATTTTGTTTCGGTTGACTGATGCAAGATCACCTTATTTTATTACTTTTATTTTGACAATAAAAAACCATGATGTGCAAACCCCAAATGTAAGGCTTGCTGACATATTGGGAATGATTTTCTACAATTTACAAAGAAAATCCTGACAATTACACTTATTGTCCTCATTAACATGTATCATTTTTCTAGTACACTCTAAACCATAAGATTTAATCCCAATTAATTATTATTTACCTCTGATGCTGACGAATGAACTTTCAACACCTTGTCTTCAACTTTTGGCTCCTCTTTCACAACTTTGGCTGAAAAGAGTTCTTCCAGTTTGTTGTACTCAACTTTGATTGCATCACCCATTTTACTGACATCTTCCCATATGCTGTTCTCTGTTTCAGGAGAAAAAAATACACATCATCCCATACAATCATGTTATCCCATCTCTTGCATGAGCTGATCCATTACAAATATGAGTTACACAACACTACAGTCCTTTCAGCTTTAATAATTTTCTTCTATTTAACAACGTTTATTGATAAACAGACAAAAGATTCATTAAATTACATATTAAACAACACTAGGAACATTTCTTTCTGACGAGGTCTATGTGTTTAGGGATGTTGTTGAGAGATAAGTAAGATTACTTTGATTTTTAAAATAAGATTTTAACTCATCTGATCAGATTACTACAGGTAGTGAAGACAGATGTGAAGCTACTCAGATATAACTGTGAGTCTAGTGAGCTAACTTACTTCTAACTTGTACCGCTGGCACTTTGTTCCATGTGAAATGTTTCATCTTACAACTGGGATCTGGTGTTTTTATCAGGTCAACACCTGGGATTGGTGACAGAGAAGGAATAGGACTTCCTGGTACACCTGGACCACCACCTGGGGGCGGCGGGGGCGGCACTAAAGATAGTGTTCCTGGTGGAGGTGGGGGAGGGGGTGGAGCGAAGCCAGGGCCCAGGCCGAAGGATGGTGGCGGTGGGGGAGCCATGGGGGCTGGTGGCGGTGGGGGTGCCATGGGTGGAGGAGGGGGAGGGGGTGGAGGTGGCAGAGATGGTTCACATGAGTCCGAACTTTCTTGTTTTTTGCTTCCCAGGAGCACAGACCTTCTTTGTAACCTAGCCGCTGACCCCTCGGCTGGCGCTCCAGTTTCCTGTGAAGTTAACAACCAAACTGAAACTTGATCAATCAAAATCAATAAACTAAATAATGAATTCGTTTGCTACAAAAAATTAAAGTTTGTCTTAAATTTATGGAAATTTTGGAATTAAGATTACCATGACAGATCAAAATCCCCAAAGTTGATCACGTTAATCCAGCAACTTTGAATGTCAAAATTACAACTGCATTAATTCTGTGTTAGTAGTATGACACAAAATAATCTTTCAGAATGTTTAAAAAAATAAAGCAGGCGATTGTTACATGTTTTTTGTTTTGTTTTACATACAGTGGAAATTCTTTTTAAAGAAGGAATGTGAAGAAAATTAATAATGTATTAATTTCAAAGAGGCTTTAAATCCTTTTTTAATATGGAGACCTTGAATTGAACTTAACCAACCATAGTCTGCACTCCCACATCAACATGTCTTCTCTGTGCCTTGGCATCTTCCATCAACTGATCAGCCTTAACAGTGCCTTCCACCGCTTGCTGGGTCAGCTTCTCAATGAGTATCCATGTGCTCTCACTGTAAGATAAATCATTTTTTAAAAAACTGTCAAATGAAATATGGCCTCTACTCCAGAGTGTAACTGGTCAGGGATCTGTTCCCAGGGCCAAGATTGTCCCTGAGTCCGAATGGGTACCTGACACTAGTTAGGGAAACAAAGGCAGCTGGCTAATGCGTGGAACCCTCATAGCCGTGGCCTGTGAATGCTGCGTCACTTGCCAACAGACCGGTGTGGTCTGTGGACACAATAATCTTCTGTAGAGAGGGAGCGTCTGTATAGATAAGACAAGACAATTATCACAATCCTTCAATTCTAATCTTAGAGTTTGATCCTCAAAACTTGATCAAATGTTTGTACATATTATTTTATTGAATTTATGAAAATGGGTAATCACTTCATTTTGCAAGTGAACTTACATTATTGTTTTGGCGACAAAAATGTTACTAGGAACTTTGTTTTTGTTGTACATATGACTGCCATAATTAGGTAAGAATACTCAACCTATGAACACTTTATGCTACAAGAATATATTAAAGTACAATTTTTTAAGCTGAAATGATATATTTTGAAACTAATAAATTCTTCAATTCAAATTTATTTTAAATGCAAAATTTTCAAAACCACCTCAGGAGAGCTTTAAGAATTAGCATGGCTCAAGAGAAACTTTATGAATCAGCATGGCTCAAGAGAAACATAACTTCTAGCTTCAATAGCTGTGAATGAAGCAGGAAAGGAAACATAACCCTTACCAGTGAGGACTGTTGATGTCTATTTGATACAAATTATACAGGATTGAAAGCAGGGAAAGCCCAAGAGTTGTATCATTCACCTGTGGAAATGATAGAAAGTTGACAATTGGTTTCTGTACAGTGTGTGATTTAGAGGTAAAGAATAGCATAATCTACAACTTTTAATACCATTGAATTATAAGAGAAAATCTGGTAATATATTTTCCATTTTTAAATCAGAAAATTATAAAAGTACGACACAATGTAGGCTATCTTATTACACTGAAATGATAACTTGTAGTTTAAAAATTCATGAAAGTGTCTTAAAGTTTTTAAAAAAAGTATACAAAATAGAATAAAATACCGCAAAACTTCTCTTTCAACTAAAATATTAAATAAAAAGTTAACAAGTTATTTATACATCATTGAGAATATAGTGCTTTAAGATTTTTAATACATTTTTATTTGTATTTAAGTAAATGTATAACAATGCAGCAGAACAAATTACACTATTTTAAAAGGGAGGTAATGTGTCATATGATATGTTTTGCATTTCATTATTATTTCCCTTAATTTCATTGCCGACGAGTGTGACAGACCATTTTAAAGTGAGAACCACTGGGTATTTGAAATGCAGTATACTTCCAAGCAGTCGCCCCACTCACAAGTTCTCCATAGTAAATAGAAGGGGGAAATCCCCAGAGCCGTCATTACTTGATACCAATGGTATGGCTTTAATAAAACAACCAGCTTTGACTACATATCGGGAGTGATGTGATGGTTCTGAATATAGGAAGCCCCATGTATTTAGCATGACAGATTATTTAACTGACGGGTCAGAGTATATCAGCCGTTGTGTGAATATTCTTTTTGCTAGGGTTGAAGTCGCACACATTCTTTTACAAATAGTGAATATTTTCGTTTCCCCAGAACATGTCATTTGTAAGGGTATTCAATATTTGTGATAGGAATTTTTTTTTAAATTGCCCCCACATTATGTCCCATTACGGAATCATCCCCTGTGCCATTCTGGAATCATCAGCTGCCCCATTCTGGAATCATCACCTGCCCCATTATGGAATCATCACCTGCCCCGTTACGGAATCATCACCGGTCCCATTCTGGAATCATCACCTGCCCCATTACGTAATCATCATCTGTCCCATTCTGGAATCAGACCTCTTGATTACACTTGAACAATTTACAATCTCAATACTTCAGAGCCCATGGCTCGCGCATTAACTAACACCCAAGATGACCGAACATGTCAACTGTGGGTCAAACCAACCTTGTTGTAAATGCCCTTAAACAACTCAAAGTGGTTATTGATGTCTATAGACTCCTTGGTGGACTCTACCATAGCATCAGTGTCTGCTGAGAGTTCCTCTTCAAACACGTCCAGCTGGACTTGCAGGTCGCCATCTTTCTCCTCCCGCAGGCAGTTGATGACGTCAAGGATGTTTAGAGCTGCCCGACATAAACTGGCATGAAATTGGGAATAAAGGGGATAGTACCGTGTGGGGGTAAAGGTGAGTTGGGGGGGCGGTGGGTGGGGTCATTGGTGATCTTAAATGGAGTTAAAACTTGTGCAGTTGAAAAGAATAGTGCGGTCTGTTATCTGCACGTGTTTTTTTTTCTAAATAAGACACCAGTGGACAACTAAATGCATAATCTATAGAAACGAATCATATACGTCAGGGACAACGCTGGGCTTTTATAGGAAGGAGTACGGTATTGGTCGGTTAAATCACCCTAGTGAAATATTACATTGAACCTATTGGAATGTATCATCTGTGATTGGGACCACAGTGGACTGCTAAGATTAAATGCATCTATCATCTGTAATTCGGGGAAGAGACAACATTCGGTGAAAGGTAAAGGGGCGAGAGAGTAGAGAGAAAAGGGGAGGGAGAGTGCCAGGGTGGAGACAGAGAAAAGTGAATTGAGGGTGATAGATTTGATTTTTAAAAAAGGGTGATAAAAAAGGATAGTGTGGAAGAGCGTGACAGGTTCGAAAACTTTGTGTGGAGAAGTTAGGCCAGTCCAACCAGATTAATTGTCAACGATAAAATTCGTTTATATAACCTGCAGAATGAAACCACTGGTGTCTATTGCTATTGCCATTGCATGATGTCCTCTTTGTTTTTTTTTGTTTTTTAAAGATTTATTTATAAATAGTGCCTTCTTTGATAAGCTTTGAAATATGAAGTTGTGGAAAAAAAAACAGCCCACATTGATTGAATAGAACGTTTCTTTGCTTTTATAAGATATCCCGTATTAGCTAAGTCTCAGGCTTATTTTGTGCGTGCTATAATTCAATACTGTGTGTAGAATTTAAAAACTTAATTTGAATACTGTAATTTATATTTCCAGATGAGATAAACAATTAAATCTAAACAATAAAAGTTGATATCACCATAAAAAGTACGCCATGGCCATGTTTGTTGTAGTTTCTGTCACTGAGAATTTTGTTGGTTTTACCTTCTACAATGTGTGCAATGTTTTGCCATAAGAGTTTAGCAGCGAGGATGGTTATGGTGGCCACTTTGATGACAAAATGACAGACATGGGGTTTGCTCGCCATAACAATCTATCCGAACTTAATATTTTCACATTTTATCTGTTTTTATTTGAGAGAGGCGGCCACTCCCCCCAAAATGACGCCATCCGCTTTGTTACAGGAAGTGAATTTTTTATTTTAATTTGTTTTGAGATTTTTACACATGTTCTACCTTGTTGACGTCACCAGAATGCCCGCAGTTAATTATTCATTTTAACAGGTATTTCCACTTTTCTACTAGCTATGTTGCCCAAGTTATTCTATCATCTCTGTTGCCACAAGTACTCTTCAAGCTTTGATATTCCCACATAGCCTCCACTATTCTACCAAATAATTTGCCCCACTATTTTACCGAACCCATGGCTCCAATACTCTACAAGCTATGCCCAACTATTTTATCAGGTACTCTAGTCACATATTCTGTATGATGGGTATGCTTGAGATTGCTCTCTGAAGCTAACATATAAATCGCTTTTTATTTTTTAAAATTATATTTCACGGGCAGGAGGAGTGTGGGGGGTGAAGGTTAGCAACCGAACAACAACAAAGAACAGACCAGAAGTCACACGAAAGATAATCGTAATGGAGTAAATGGTGTGTAATATGTTTGTAGAGACGTGGCTTAGTACTTTATAATTAGGTTAGGGGAGGGTGGGGACAGAAATGTAACGGTGACGTAACCGTGACAGGTTAAGAAAATATAATTATTTTTTTTAAAAATCATTATGTAACTTTATTATAAATAAAATAATAATTATAATTTTAAAAAATAAACATTTCAGAGTAACCTTTTTTTTTCAGTCACAGCTGCGCCATTGATTTTAAATAGGGGTTTGGTATAGGCAACGCATAAATACATAGCATGTATGAATAGTATAACGATAAGAAACTCAAAAATGTATAAATAAATATTGAAACAATTAATTATGATGACATTCATACACAGACACTCAAATTTTATTTTAATGTTAGGAGCGAAACATTAGGTGTTTTTTTTTAATTTAAAAAATCAATATATGCTTAACTGACTAAGTGATAGAGTAATCAGGGGCGGTCTACTAAGCTTGGCCAGTGTGACGTGTACTTCTTATCATTTGTAATAAATGTTTCCCTATTATATATTTGTTACATCCTGAAACCGATGATTCTAAGACAATGATACCTAACTTTAAGCAAACGTACATCTAAATTAAATATCTTTCAATCCCCCCCCCAACCCGTCCACACACACATACACCTCCCGCGGCAATTTTGTGTGGTAAGCCAATGATGTCAAAATAACCCCCTATCCCCCATCCCTCCCACTTTTTTTTTAAAGGCGCGAAGATTCGGGAAGTTGCGCTACTCAAATCCGGAAATGCACCACTGGAATAAGTCATCAAGGAGTTATCCCCCCCCTCTTTCCACTCCACCCCAACCCCCTGTATTCTGCCATTAATTGTAGAAAAACTAAAAACGTCTTACACTGCCAGGGCCGTAGCTTTGTCTCAGGGGGTCCAGGTGGAAACATGATATGAGATTCTGATTGTCCATCCTTTTCAGACCTGCCTCACTGACATTCGAATAAATTAACATACGACATTCGGAAATGGTTCACTGACCATAATAAACTAACATATGACACTAGGACCTGGTTTACTGACCTACGAACTCATTCCTTATTCGGACCCTGTCCCTGAGGTTCTCGCTGGCCACAATGATGGAGTTGATGAGCGCCATGACAGTCGTCTTGTATGTGGTCAGGTCTGAGTTCCTCAGGTCTGTAATGAGAAGACTGAAGCGGTATCTCTGCTTCCGCCATGCCTGTTGGTCAGATGAAAATACAGTGGTCACTTTTGTCAACAAAGATGTTTGTAAGGATGCAAGTATGACCTATGGTTTAACCGATAAGACCTGGAAGGGTTTCCCTAATAAGACAAACAATTCATGTCTATGGATTTGTTATTTCATTTTATGACATTAAATTGCACGATTCACGAATGTAAAGTTAAGATGATTAATAGTTGATATAGTGTCTAATTCAACATACCTGGCCTGATATATACATAGCATAATTAAATATACCTGGGATAATTCAGCAGACCTGTTATATATAATGAGACTAATTCAACATACCTGGCCTAATTCAATTCTATAATTTCATATAAAAAGACATTAAGTCGTCACTTAGGTAACTAATTACATATAAATAAATTGAAGTTAAAACCGATGCTAGGCGCCCCAATTTCGGGTTTATAACGGGTATGTACAAAAATCATGTTTGGCAAGCTATGGCTAAATGCATATACATTTAGCCGGAGTCCTTAACATTAACTTTTGTCTCACCATCAGTCAATGTATTTAGATGTAGCTGACATATTTGTCTCACCATCAGTCAATGTATTTAGATGTAGCTGACATATTTGTCTCACCATCAGTCAATGTATTTAGATGTAGCTGACATATTTGTCTCACCATCAGTCAATGTATTTAGATGTAGCTGACATATTTGTCTCACCATCAGTCAATGTATTTAGATTTAGCTGACATATTTGTCTCACCATCAGTCAATGTATTTAGATTTAGCTGACATATTTGTCTCACCATCAGTAAGTACAACTCGCATGTTTCTCTTACCAGTAGTGGACAAGATTGCTCAATAAACATCCAGACCCCGCAGCCCATCTGTATGCAGATACAAGTCTAGGAGTGAGTCCCTCCCAACTCTCACAAATATTTAAATACACCTCGACCCAAGGAGTTCATCCTGCCCACTTTTCGGACAAATTTTTTTTCCCGTAAGGACAGAACATCTTATGACTTACAAATACTTACAATATGGGAAGGGAATGTTTTCATTATAAAGATATTGGCATAAAGTAATCGAGTTACATGGATCACTTGTCGCCTTCAGAACCTACGCGAGGCAATTCATTTCCGGTGCAGTTGGATCACTTGTGGTAGCTCTGAAGTGCTCACTTAAAATTTTCTCAACGTGAAACTTTATTTTGACCGCATGGGATAAAAGGAACAATTATGAATGACTAGTGTGACTGTGAGAATTATGTGTGTGTGTGTGTGTGTGAGGGGAGAGAGAGAGAGAGAGAGAGAGAATGTGCGAGTGTGTGCGTGTTTGTGTGTCTGTGTGTGCGGACAACTTAAAACGTAGAGTGTCACTGCCGTAACGTGTACAAAAATAGATTCTATTATTTAACACATCCTAGGCGCACAAAGACCTTTTATTAATTTATTCTCACGAGAGACTAAAAATAGGATTGAGTTACACTTCTAATAGCGACATGTTTAAAGGTCACTCCCCCCCTCCCTCCTTTCCTTACCCTAACCACAAAAGGTTAAACTTTAAAAAATAAATTTAACAAAATAAAAACATTGACTTCCTTTAACTATTGTGTTTTGTTTGAGCAAAAAGTAATTAATTTAAAATGCAATCTGTTGTATGTGAGATGCCCGACTTGCTGGTTTCTAGGGAAGGATTCTTTCTCATCAAACCTAACATTCTGTCAGCTGAGCAACTGTTGGAAGGGCGTGAGAGAGATAAGAAAACTAACCCTATGTAGATTACGAAAAATATCCACTAATTCTATATAAATAACACCAAAAGACCCACTAATTATATATAGGTAACACCAAAAGGCCCACTAATTATATATAGGTAACACCAAAAGGCCCACTAATTATATATAGGTAACACCAAAAGGCCCACTAATTATATATAGGTAACACCAAAAGGCCCACTAATTATATAAAGGTAACACCAAAAGGCCCACTAATTATATAAGGTAACACCAAAAGGCCCACTAATTATATACAGGTAACACCAAAAGGCCCACTAATTATATATAGGTAACACCAAAAGGCCCACTAATTATATATAGGTAACACCAAAAGGCCCACTAATTATATATAGGTAACACCAAAAGGCCTACTAATTATATATAGGTAACACCAAAAGGCCCAGTAATTATATAAAGGTAACACCAAAAGGCCCACTAATTATATATAGGTAACACCAAAAGGCCCACTAATTATATATAGGTAACACCAAAAGGCCCACTAATTATATATAGGTAACACCAAAAGGCCCACTAATTATATATAGGTAACACCAAAAGGCCTACTAATTATATATAGGTAACACCAAAAGGCCCACTAATTATATATAGGTAACACCAAAAGGCCTACTAATTATATATAGGTAACACCAATAGGCCTACTAATACTATATTAATATAGATTACAACAACAACAAGCCCACTAATCATATGTAGTCTACAACAACAGGCCCACGTATCTTTATAGATTACAACAAAACTGGTCCGATTATTCTGCTGACTGAAGTTTTTGAATAACATTTTGAGGAGTTCTTTGCCAGCTGGGATTTCTATCACTGTTGAAAGGCCCACTGGATGCAAAGGGAAAACACTCTTATAAAAAAAAGGGGGGGGGGTCAATGTCCAACTCAAATGTCAACAACTTATATTATTCTAGTGTGAAGGTTAATGGAATCAATATCTCTTACTTAAAATATTCTAGTGTGACGGATAACGGAATTCGAGATTCATTTTCGAAATAAACTCATGTAGTTAGTCGTCACGAAGGAGTCCGCCATTTAGTTTTCAAATAGGAGTTAGGCCGCCTTGATTCGCGACAGCGCATTTTTTAACTGCGCGGGACACTGCTGATAACATTAATGGGAAATGATGATACTATTTGACGATTTCGTTTTCCCAAGATCGATAGATGGGAAATTAAAAAGAAAAAAAGAAGAAAAAATGTAAATGATATGCACTGGCTGGTTTACTGATTGTCCGTCCTTCTGAAGTCCGTCAGCTACAACTCATAGACCAACCCACCTTGTACCGCTCCAGGGCGTCTAGGGTGAGGTAGAAGCCGTCGGTTGAGTAGAGGCAGAGTGCTGACAGGAGTTCAAATATCTGCATCTTGACCATGACGTTGTTGCTCTCCATGGCTGGGGATGGACAAGGGAATTCTTGGTAGGGAAAAATTCAAACATCTCTTAAACCTGGGGCTAAACAAACAATACAGTGCTGATAAAAGTAGGGGTGGGGGTAATTGCGGAGGTTAGGTTTAGGGTAGGTGTGCTTTAGCGTGAAGGTGTGAGGGTAGGTGCGGAGGTTAGGTTTACGGTAGGTGTGCTTTAGCGTAAAGGTGGGTGTGCTTTAAGGTGAGGGTAGGTGTGCGTTAAGGTGAGGGTAAGTGCGGAGGTTATGGTGAGGGTAGATGTGCGTTAAGGTGAGGATAGGTGTGAGTTAAGGTGAAGGTAAGTGCGGAGGTTAGGGTGAGGGTATATGTGCGTTAAGGTGAGGGTAGGTGTGTGTTAATGTGAGGGCTGTTGTGCGTTAAGTTGAGAGTAGGTTTGCGTTAATGTGAGGGTAGGTGTGCGTTAAGATGAGGGTAGGTGCGGAGGTTAGGGTTATGGCAGGTGTGCTTTAGCGTGAAGGTGGGTGTGCGTTAAGGTGAGGGTAAGTGCGGAGGTAGGTGTGGGTAGGTGAGGGTAGGTGTGCGTTAATGGTAGGGTAGGTGTGCGTTAAGGTGAGGGTAGGTGTACGTTAATGTGAAGGTAGGTGTGCGTTAAGGTGAGGGTAGGTGTGGAGATCAGGGTTAGGTGTGTGCTTAGGTGAGGGTGTGCGTTAGGTGAGGGTAGGTGTGCATTAGGGTGAGGGTAGGCGTGCGTTAGTTTGATGGTAGATGTGCGTTAAGGTGAGGGCAGATGTGGAGATCAGGGTTATGGTTTGTGGGCGTTAAGGTGAGGGTAGATGTGCGTTAAGGTGAGGGTAGGTGTGCGTTAAGGTGAGGGTAGGTGTGCGTTTAGATGAGGTTACGTGTGGAGATCAATGTGAGCTGAGCCAGAAATAAAAAAGGTTTCAGTAGGTTACGCTATTGTACACGTTTTGAGGAAAATAGATCTAGTTAATTTTTTTATAACAACACAAAATCCGTGTTTGTTAAAAAATATATTTTCATACTCAATTTTACGGGAAATGCATTCTCGTCTCTGGTTTCAATTACCTATATAATTCTATCCCTTATTAGAGGTAGAGTGAGCTGTTGGGGACCACGGTCGATTTGAATTGTTGTGAACTTTCATGAAGAATGAATACTTCGCTAAAGACCGACACCTACCTACATGACCAGGGTTCTACTACAGATACATTTTAAGTTTGACCCCGTTCAAAGGTACACAACTCTACATGGAGACCGGCCTGGGCTGATGACGTAGTCAACACGCTGGTGAGTAAGTGTGTCGACAGGTGAGTACAGGTGAGAATCAGGTGGTTCAATTCTGTGACGTAGCTCACACCGTTGAATATTGTATTACAACCCCCCCTTCCATCCCCCGAATACCTTCAGTTGTGTGTTCAGTTACCTTCACAACCAGCAACAACTCACAAGTAACTCCCCCAAAATAAAAGCGATTACGTAATAATACACCACCATAACACATCGCATTCTTACATGCGTATACAGTATACATAATTCATCAAACATCATCATGAGACGCGACTACAATAAATCAAAAGTATTTTACCCTTACCCATTCAATCACACTCATTGTCAACCCAGTAAACTCAGTATACACAATCTCAATTAAAATGAAATTAATATGTTCCCTAAGACAATCAAAACGACTGATTATGTCCCCTAAGACAGTGCTTCTCAAACTTTTTAGTATGGCGGACCGGCAGGAATTTTTTCCATTGCACCAGGGACCGGTGCACTATTTTCCCTGCACTGACAATTTTTTCTGTCCTTTTTTTGAGAACATCTGCGGACCGGCAGCGGATGGCCCACGTACCGGCACCGGTCCGCGGACCACCACTTTGAGAAGCACTGCCCTAAGACATTTAAGATGACATGATGATGTCCCCATGACAATCAAAATAGCATTAATATGCCGCGAACACAATCGAAATGACTGATTATGCCCCCTCACACAATCAAAATGACATGATTATGTCCCCTATCACGATGAAGAATCTTCTTCCCCATATATCACACACTATTTGCCTTCACAGCACAATCAGTCACACACCAGAACATCACAGTGCTTTCTGTCTGATTACAAAACTCATCAATCAATCAGGTATATCTCAATACATAATCACAGTATTATATAACATCTCAGTTCATCACATATCAAATCGTATGAAAACCAGCCATAAAACAAATGCCCCCCCCCCAGATCCATAAACCTGACACCTAGCACATCTTTCAAACATCAATCAGACAGCCCACTGGTCGTGTTTCGCCTCATAAAACTCCATTCACCACCTCACCATTCTCTTGTCATATCTCTCCATGAAGACTTCAGCAATCGTGAACATATCTTTCAATAAAATTTCGAATAGCACGGGTCAAGGGAAAGGAAGCTAAGACGATGTATCATCAAAGAAATAAAAAACGTAAACATATTTCTGTATCTATGAACTAATGTGCCATTGAGCTTATTGTTTAATCTTATTCAGCGTTCTCAACATTGTAAATAAGCCTTACACAATTTCACTATTTCTTTATTACAGGGTAACACACCATATTTTTTAGAGCCACCGAAAAAAATGTTCTAAATGTTTTAAAAATTGGTTTATAAGATTATTAGACATCTAAAGAAAGAGAGATACTCTTTTGGTTGCTTTGGTGTGTGTGTATGTGTGTGGGGGGGGGGTCACGTTCAAGTAAGCATCACTCTAGGAAGGTTTCTAGACGCTTTACCTGAGTTCTCCATTCATTACATTCACAATATGTAATGTAAACATCAGATTTTCATTAGGATTCGGAAATATTTCACTCTTTTAAAACAAGTTATATAACTATGAATAATTTTATAAATAAATTTACGTAGTTCATGACGCGTAATTGGTGGGAGGAAGGGTAAAGGGGGGGAGGGGGTAACGGGTTTAAAGGTCAAGATGAGCCACTCTATGGTAACTGTGGAAGTGAGCGTGTGAAAATGTGGGTGAATTGTGGAGAGAATGTGGGTGTGTAGCAACGCACAAGCTCGTGAAGTGGGCGGGGCAAAATGGTATTCATAAATAGCAGATGCGCTCGGAGTAGAATCTTTAGATGTCGTGGTGCTGGTATCATAAGTGACATTAACAACACTGTGGACTTTTGAATGTGCACGCTTCTCAGACGTGGTACTGTCAGCAGTCTTGTCAGACGTGTTACCGTCAGCAGTCTTGTCAGACGTGTTAATGTCGGCAGTCTTGTCAGACGTGTTAATGTCGGCAGTCTTGTCAGACGTGGTACCGTCAGCAGTCTTGTCAGACGTGTTAATGTCGGCAGTCTTGTCAGACGTGTTAATGTCGGCAGTCTTGTCAGTCGTGGTACCGTCAGCAGTCTTGTCAGACGTGTTAATGTCAGCAGTCTTGTCAACCAATGATGTCAATAAACACGTACTTTTTTTCCACAATTTGCTCAGGTTCATATCGCGTATAATGTTCACTATGTTGAGAATTTCAAACAATTCAGACAATAACATAAAGTCTCACTTTATCAAACAAAACTAGGCCATGTTAAGTCTGAATTTATCTAACAAGACTAGGCCGAGTAAAGAATCCCTTCAACGGAGACAGGGCTAGACCATCATCCATCAACACTACACTAGATTTAGATGGAGTAATTGTGAACCCTTATGTGTCAGCTCCACAGATTAAATATCTTATTTTAGCTACGATATGTACGTACAACCATGTCACCTAGACCAGTGCTTCTCAAAGTGGTGGTCCGCGGAACGGTGCCGATCCGTGGGCAATCTGCCGCCGGTCCGCAGAAGTTATCAAAAAAGGACAGAAAAAATCCTCAGTACTGGGAAAATATGATACCGGTCCCTGGTGCAAGGGAAAAAATTCCTGCCGGTCCGCCATACTATAAAAAACTTGAGAAGCACTGACCTAGACATCCCTTGTTTCCTAAATGGTCGCTAGGAAACGTTGTTTACTATAATATGAAACACTACCGAAACCTTTATTATTTCAGCTTAAACGTTCGTATAGTTCATACCAAATTTCAGGGAAATGTATAATTCAGTATTTAACACAAGAAGATCCGTTTTAAGATACTACTTCTGAATTGTGTGTTGATCAACAAATCTTTTCTGAAAGAATACACGCCCCGATTCAATACTCTGCTGGTGACTAAGCATGGGCAGCATTAGTCGTATCATTAAAACTGTGAACTGCTGGACAGAGTGTGACGGTTTTGCTGATGGATGTACTTTTATAAATAACTAGCTGGGGTACCCGGCGTTTCACGATTTAAAAAATAGTAAACAGATTTTAAAAAAAAAGAATATAATTCCACACCGTTGGACCTAGCCTATGACCTGTCCCGGTCAAATGAGGGTCCCATGCAAAATTTCAGCACCCTAGGTCCAACTGTTTGGAATTCTATGGGTAACAAACAAACAAACAAACTTTCAACTTCTTTATATTAGATTTTTCCTGTGTCTCGCAAAATAACGTGAAAGTACTTTTCTTTAAAAACAAAACGCATCCATACCAATCTAAATAACAAAACGCATCGATAAAAATCTAAACAACCATTAAGTCACAATTGCAATCACTAGCTAAAAGTGTAATCTAAAAATAGTACATGACAAACAATTGTTGACAACATAAAAAACCCGCATCTTATCAAAACAGTAAAGGGAGAGAATTTCATTTTTTTCTGCTTAAAGTGCAGTAACTCTACACTGGCCTAGTATCATGATGAGTCAACTTGTCTGATGGATGTTTTCATATTAATGAGTAGTTTGTTACAGTCATTTGGGGGGGGGAGCGTGGTGGGCGGGACGGGACGGGCGCTACTGTTGTCACAACGCCAGCATGACGCGACAGGTCAACCGTTGCAACGACACGTCACCACATCAAAGGAAGGTGTGACGTTGGCGCGTCAACAACAAGTTCTCGGTCACTGCATCCCCAGGGGCGTCGTGGAATATAAAAAAAGGGGTGGGGTGGGCGAAGAGGAGACAGTACTGTTGTTCCTGTTAGAGCTTAAATCGACCTAAATAGTATTTTCAGGTGGGATTCGGGGCATGTTTAATTCATTATTGTAGTCAGTATTGGCGCGCATTTGACTTTACTGAAAATTCTTTAAGGGTAAGTAAATGTTTGGCTTCAACACAGAGCCGGCTTGAAAACTGCTTTTCGGGAATTTCTATTCAATAAAGTACAAGGGGTGTAAATAGGTAAGCTCACAAGTGAGGGGCCATAGATTAAATCACCGGTTCCTTGGTGGCACCTGATCCTGGATGTCACGTGTCCCTGATTGCCATCTTTCAATGGATAGAACCTGTTCCTAGATGCTACCTATCCCTGGATGGTACCTGTCCCTTGATGGAACCTGTTCTTGGATGCCACCTATCCCTGGATGATACCTGCCCCTTGATGGAACCTGTTCTTGGAAGGTAACTGTCCATGGATGGTACTTGTCCCTGAATGGTACATGTCCATATCATATGGATTGTTCTATATAACAGGAGATCACATATCTCTATATAACAAGAGATTACCATATCTCTATATCACAGAAGATCACCATATCTCTATATAACAGGAGATCACCATACCTCTATATAACAGATCACCATATCTCTATATAACAGGAGATCATCATATCTCTATATAACAGGAAATCACCCATATCTCTATATAACAGGAAATCACCATATCTCTATAAACAATCCCAAATCTATATAACAGGAAATCACCATATCTCTAATTCATGTTTTAAAATCCCTTTAAATCTCTATAAAATTTGATTTCTCATTTTCTATAAAAGAAAATACATATATTTCGTTATTAAATTAGGTCCCTACATTTTCATATAAAGTAAATCCCAATATTTATATACAGACGTATTTAAGGGAGTATACGAATATGTTCTTAGCATTCTATATTTTCACTGAATAATTTTAAAAAATTAACAAAATTTCTAGTGTTCTAGTCTAGAATGTTCCAAAGATTTGAATACATAGATGTACATAGAGCTGTGTTCTTGGGTTGTCACGGGTACTATGAGTTTTGAGAACCACTGGACAAACACGACACTGTGCTCACTTCACCAACCATGCCGTTTCTATAAATAGAAGTCACGTGAAACTCGTCCTCTTGGACGATAAAAACAAATAATTTTAAAAACGTGTTTATTTTAATAGACGTTTCATAGCAAGGCTCGCTGAAACATGAATAAACGATCAGATGAACTAAAACCAGGGATTCTAGGAATATCGAGGCGGGTCTCCATCTACATTGTTTACGCATAGATGGATCTTTAGGTATATGGAGTGAGAGAAGTAGAGATAGAAAGAGAAAGTGAGAGACAGTGAGTGAAGGAGGTTTTAGATTAGACAGTGGGGCGTGGGGAAACTAGAGGAAAGTGGTTATATAAAGAAGAATATAATATTAGAATGAAAGCCAAAAAGTTAAAAATAGAGGGCTAGAGAAAGACAGAGAGAGAGAGAGAGAGAGAGAGAGAGAGAGAGAGAGAGAGAGAGAGAGAGAGAGAGAGAGAGAGAAAGAGAGAGAGAGAGAGAGAGAAGAGGATGTGGGTAAACTGGAAAGGGTAAGAGAATTAGAGAAATTTATAAGAGAGAGAGAGAGAGAGAGACGAAATAAGAAAGAGAGGGGGTGGGAGAATAAGACAGAAAGAACTAAAAAGAGAGAGACAAAACTGAACGAGAGAGACTGAGAAAGAGAAAATACTGATAAAGAGAGAGAGAGAGAGAGAGAGAAAGAGAGGGACACAGAAAAAAGACAATGAGAAAAATAGACCCAGACACTCACGAGCTTAACCACGTATATTTCCATACAAGAACATGTAGTGACGTTGCGGGTGTTAAGCATATGAAGTAAACCGACCCTATATAAATAGTGGGGGGTGTGGGGGGGGGGTAATGCCGTGATGTTAAAGGCGTCCAAGTCTGACGAAGTTTTGTGTCTTGACCCGACTGTTTCTCATGTCAGAGCCAGGAAGTGATATCCGAAGTTACACTGATTTATACTTGTGATATTTCTTATTACTGTGTTGTAGTTTTGTTGTTGTTGTTTGTTTGTTTTTGTTATAGCAGCAGGAACGTTAAAAAAAACGAAGTAAAGGAGCCACGTTTGACCATTATGGACAACAATGACCACCATGCAGAGCCGTCTGTAACGATATTTATATGTATAACTCTTTATGTAGGCGTTCTCACAGTACATAATCTTGTGCACAATAATTCACTGAAGAATTCGTTTATCCAAAACAACTTTAATATATATATATATTATGTACACATAGATATCATTTGAGGTAATATAACGTGGAAATCTTGAGGCATTCATCATACATCCTTCCTCGACGGAAGTCTACACACAACTGTTCGCCCAACACTTTCAACCAATAGAAATGCTCCTTTCTTCCCGCGTTTCTTGTACACGTGACCTTACGTCACAAAATTATGTTAATCACATGTGACACCGTCTTTACACCAGGTTGGGCCCCCAGGCAAAGAAATAGTGTTGGCCCCTCCAACGCAGGAATAAAAATAAATAAATATCCATAATATATATAAATAAACATATTCCCATGGGGCCCCTATGCTCGTGGGCCCCCGGGCAAATGACCATTGGGCCTATGCGTTAAGACGGCCCTGCCACCATGGACAACAGCGACCACAGCGGACAACAAATGACCACAGTGGACAACAATGACCACAGCGGACAACAATGACCACCATGGACAACAATGACCACCATGGACAACAATGACCACCATGGACAACAATGACCACCGTGGACAACAATGACCACAGTGGACAACAATGACCACCATGGACAACAATGACCACAGTGGACAACAATGACCACAGTGGACAACAATGACCACCATGGACAACAATGACCACCATGGACAACAATGACCACAGTGGACAACAATGACCACCATGGACAACAATGACCACAGCGGACAACAATGACCACAGTGGACAGCAGCGACCACAGCGGACAAGTGACAACTGGGATCATCTTGTGTCTGTCTGTAGCCTTATTCGTCACATTCGATGATCACGTCGTCGACTCTTGCCCCCCCCCCGCCCAGCCTCCTACCTGGACTACGCCACTGTATTTAACTACCTGGTTACCCTGACCTGCAACACCGGTGAGTCATGTGCACTCCATGAGACCCGACGGCGACACCATCTATGACGGTGCCAGCACAACTACAGCGTCGACCTGTTTATAGCTCAGACTTGTGTAACATTTGAACTATATCCGGACGACCTAGTACGTCAACAAGCGAGCGAGTTCAAGTTCAAGTGTTAAGTATTGACGCAGACCGAAACATACGATTTCTAGGGGTGGAACTTAGAAGAGGGTGAACACAGCGATGTCGGCATATCGGTGCGGGGTGGTAGGTCCATCCCCGGGCGTCACCTTTTTCCGCCTTTGCATTAAAGTTAATTAGAATGAAAAATATTTGGCCTACTACACAGCGTTTTTTAAAAAATATTTATTTATCGTTAAAAGAGACGAATTGATACCGGGCGACGCTAACCATATCTGTACCGTAATTAGATCACTGCGTGAACACCCAACCTGGAAGACAAGCTTTTGGCTGTGGTACCGCGCTGTACAAGTTCTCAAAATTTGATTATTTATTGACCAGGGAAATTTTGCCGGTTGAAAGTGTCATTCATCTGATTTACTAAAGAAAGTGCCAAGAGAATTGAAAAGAATTGCATAAAACATTACTCTCTGAGGGGCGGGGTTTTTAATGATAAGGGCGCCACTGATGAGACAAAACATGAAACTTCAGTCACTGTGAGGTGTCGTATGTTCCAGTTTTTACCACGTTTTTATTAACTTGCTTTCGTTCCTGTCTGTCCGCAATTTTTCAAATTTTCCAACGTAAAATGAAAACACTTCTGATGGTCCTAGAGATCTCAAAATTTAACCACAGATATAATATCTTGGATGACAATGCATTGTATTCAGGTTGATCGAATGTACCGTTATTAAATTAATGCATTTTTTATTTTATCTCTATATAAGCATCTGTATCCGTCTGCTTTTGTTGACATCCATGAGTTCACCCCGTGACCTCATCGCCATGGTATTAAAACGTTGGGCGGGCGCTTATGAGGTGTTTGGTATGGAGAAAAAAAATAGAGGTAAAAACAACGATTTTTAAAAAAAACACGTTATTTATAAGTGTACTAAAAAGAAGAAAATTATTTAAAACTTTTAAGTTCAAGTACTTTGATTTAATATGACTAAAAACATGGAGCGGGCGCTTATGAGGTTTTACATATGCATTTCACTCATTCTCTCATTTATAGATCTCTCTTTAAGTATACCAAACACCCGCTCCACGTTTTTAGTTATGAACTTATAAGTTTTAAATTATTTTCTTCTTTATAGTCCACTTTTAAAAAGTTTTTTTTAAATATGTTTTTTACTTCTATTTATTACATTGTACAGTGTTTAGTGCGAGCTCAGGAGAATCTGTCACGTGCTTCACGTCAACAGCAGGACCTTAGAGAGAAAGATTTCCTCTTTATACCCCCCCCCCAACCCCACCCCATCATCCAAACTCTCATTGTCTCCGCCCCAAACTATTTTTAAAAACACGAACGACCAGTCGGCTGTCAGAGAAGAGTGGCGTGTCCATTAATTATTGGGATGGATTAAAGGGCCCTAGGGGGGTGGGGGTGGGGGGTGGGGGTCCCCGAGGTCTGCTACTAGCTCTGGGAATAAATAACTGGTGTCTGGAAGAGAAGCCTTGGTTGGTATAGATAGTGGGATGAGAAGGAAAGACCGCGAAAAGAACGGATGGGAAAGGAAGCTGCAGGTAATGTGGTAAAGTGGTTTGTTACTGTAAATATGAGGGGAGAGAATAACATAGAGCAGTGCTTCTCAAAGTGGTGGTCCACGGACCGGTGCCGCTCCGTGGGCTATCCGATGCCGGTCCGCAGAAGTTACCAAGAAAGGACATTTCGCTACCACGTCAGTACAGGGAAAATAGTTCACCGGTCCCTGGTGCAATGGAAAAATTTCCTGCCGGTCCGCATTACTAAAAAGTTTGAGAAACACTGACATAGAGAATATTTTGTTTTTAAAAATTTACAGCTTGGAAAGCATAGAAGATTGCAGAAAAAGAGAGGGGGGGTGGGTTAGTGGGAATATAATGCTGCGGAAAAGGTGTTAGTACGGTAAAGAGATGTTGGATATGGGGAAAGAGATGTTGGATATGGGGAAAGAGATGTTGGATACGGAGAAAGAGATGTTGTATATGGGGAAAGGGATGTTGGATATGGGGAAAGGGATGTTGGATATAAGGAAAGAAATGTTGTATATGGGGAAAGAGATGTTGGATATGGGAATCATGAAGAAGATGATTTGTTTGTAAAGTAATGTCGTCATAGAAATGAAAGGTTGACAGGCAGGCAGAAAGAACACACACATATACAATAAACACATAAGATAGGGTGAGACGCAGGCTTAATAAAAACTAAGAACTCTGGAGAACGCAGTAAGAGATTTTTTTGTCAACAGATGCGCAGATACAATGTTGCCAAGGGAATGAGTGATATTTTTTTTGTTATTTTTCTTTTCTTTTTTAAAACAATTGCAGGAATGCCACACGCACAAAAGAGAGTATTGTAACAATAAGGAAAATAAATGCTAGAATATGCATTCAGTATCTGCCTTGAAGATTAAAAATGAGACCTGGGACTAGTCGAATGAGTCTTGTGTTAAAATGTGTTTGAGAAATTAGCATAACTTAATAGTATTTAATATGAGAGAGAGGTAGAAATTTTAAAAGAGAAATAAAGAAAAAGAAAAAATGTTCATGTGGTGAGGAGAATGAGAGAGAAACATTCATTAAACATGTAGAGCAGGCCAGCAATAGACCTGATGATGGAAAGAAGAAAGAAAATGAGATGTTGTTTTTGTTATTGGATTCCACCAGAGTACATCACCACATAACACCTGACAAAACCTCTGTAAGGTGTCCCTGACGGAAGGCCCCATGTGATTTTTGTTGGTGATGATTGTTTGTTTGTTTTGTTTGTTTTAAAATGGATTCTTGATCCGAGATTCAAGCTGTCATTATTTTACAGTTAAGTTACTTTTTTACAAATACATTTAAGATTGATTTCATTTACGCTGATTTGGAACGTTGCTATTGTTTCACAACAATTTCAATATTAACTTATTTATTAAAAACTGAGTCAACAACAATAAATACGCGCAATTTAATTTAATAGGAACATGTTTATATCTTCCTATTCCGAAGAAGTCGACTTCTCCGTTCCATTGTTTCTTTTTAAATCCCTTATATTAACTTCGCGGCCGTCTCTGTCGTCATCTCATCATCTCTGTCTGTCTTGGGCTCGGCGGGCGGAAAAAACAGAAGTAAAAAATGACCCACTTCCCATGATCCGATCGAACTGAAATTTGGCACACGGACCCGTCTAACCTAACAATGCATCGTATCAAAATTTCAGATCGATCGAACGTACCGTAATTAAATTAATGCATTTTTAGTTTATCCTTATATGAGGTATGTAATTTAAATTCACGGTTTGTTATTGTTTTTTTCCCACGTGAAATTTTGAGCTGACGCATTGAGGCGACCCAACGAAGCGACGGGCGCTTTTGTTTACATTTTACGTGTCACTCTGAGCTCGGTCAAGCGAATCGGTGACCAGACTTTTCCCCTGCTCCCCCCCCACCCACCCCTCCCCCCCACTAGGGTTATGATGCAAAGTTGAGTTAAGACAGATTCAGTCTGTAAATGTTTGAAAATAATCAATATGTTAGTTATGTCTCATATATAAGGGATTTATAGTCAAAAACTTTGTTTTTACGGGTTTGTTTTATTCTCCAGGTCTCATCAGTTAATGATTGAATAGAGCTGTGTCGTTTATTCTCACCTGTTGCAAATCTCCGGCCAAACAAATTGTCGTTCCTGTCCCCTATGGTCAGCAGGCAGTCCAGTCCACTCCTTGAGTTGACCACCTCTCTAATACAGGACACACACGCCATTCGCAGGACCATGTCGTTGAGGTGAACACTTTGGTAGCTGCTCAAATTCTTCAGACACTGTGGAGGGAACAGGTGAGACAGGTGGAATGGATGAGATAATTGGAATGGATTAAATTGATGGTATGGATGGGATAAAACAACATAATCGGAATTTAAAAAAAAACAGTTATAAATGAAGTGTGAAACATGCGACCTGAGCGTCACATCCGGCCCGTCGAAACGTTCAATCTTCCGGGAAAGCCATTACTAATTTCGTAATTGTATCAAGTATTGTGAATGTTTATCGATGAAAGTATTCGACAATTAATGTGTATTATTGCCTGAAAGAAATCATAATAACTTCATAAAAATTTATGAAACGAATTAATTCTTCATTATCACTTTATACTTAAAGCTTATAATCATCTTTGTAACAGAAACGGTTTAATTACCTTGTTGTTCAAAATATGAGTGCCGCCCACTAAATTCCAGTAGGTAACGATTGTACAGTTTTTTATAAAAATATTGCGTCCCCGAAATACCGAAAATGTGGATGTTCATTAGTTTATATCTCTATAGCTAAATCAGAGAGAAATTTGTAGCAAATCTATGAGACTCTTAATAGAATTATGCTATCATGCTTTTTTCATTCCTTGTTCCATCCATCGCCCCACGTCCAAGGTACTTAGTTTCACGTCAACAGCTGGGATGTTCCCCCTCCCCTCCCCCAACCCAACAAATTGAATCTGACGCTGCTGCTAGGTGTGTTGAGATGTGATCAACTTTAAAAAGTTTGGGTATTTTAAAAGAATGTGAATATACTGGCCATCCCCATTTTATCGCCAAAGACCTTAAGTTTCCTCTCTGAGGATCTGCCAGTATTTCCCGTTACACACAAGTGAAAACGGCACGTTACAAAAAGCGGTAAGTCATAACTAAGAGCTTTGTTTCAATACCAGCATAGATCTCATAAAACATGTGTTTCTATTTTTTTATACATGTATCATGGTTATTACTATGATCGCCTTTAGGATTATTAAAGTGTGTTATTCAAATTTCTTTGGCAAGGCAGACTTGACAATCATTAATTTCTTGATTATAAAGCTTTAAGTAGAATATGGCTTTAAATGGAATATGGCTTAATACTTACAATAATTTTTTAAAAGATTATTTTAATAAGCCATGACATTTGTATTTACCAGTTCAAATACCTGACCGAGATTTAAGTTAAGATTAAGTATAGATGGGTAAGTAGTCTCAGTAGTACTCAGTAGTCAACTCCTTTGTCAGAAATCATTTGCGCATATATATATATATATATAATTTCAATACATTAAAAAAATTATAGTTCTTTTTTTCCAACGACGTATTACAACTTAACGTGTAACTGGCAATGATGCATTCAGTTGCCGCCGGAAAGGGGTGACGCTTAGGGATAGAGGGGCGTGTCAGGGACTGAAGAGTCGATGACTCACGATATTGAACAGAAATCTGTATGAGAATTGAGCAACGTCCCACGAAACGCCCCTGTGTTTGACTGCAATGACTACAACAACGGAGAAAGTGGGATGTTCAGTTACCAAAGTACGTGCTAGCAAGCTGAAAGAAAAAAGAGATGCATGCGATATAATCTTAACAGAAGAAACGCACCACCCACATCTACACAGAAACCACCATCAGACTAAAATGAGGCACCACCTACCTTTATACATGAGGCACCACCCACCTTTAAACATGAGGCGCCACCCACCTTTAAACATGGTGCCGATGACGTCTCAGTGAATACAGTCACAGAACTCCGACTTTCACATGTGTACTTTGACACAATTCTTTTTGTAAAGGTTTCCAGAATAACATAAATTACTATTTATTTTAAAGGGGCCGGGTAAAAGGCTTTCTAAATAAAACACATATTTTATCTTTCTAGCTTGTACAGAGGTGAAACTTTTTTTCTTTATGGGAGGGGGTCGGGGCAAAGTTTTAAGGCCTTTTTTGTTTTTTGCATAAACCATTCAAAATCGTGTGAATCCAAAGTCTAAATTTTTTAAAGTTTGTTTGAGAAAATTCATTACATTTCATATTCTGACACAATATACATGAAGCTATAGATATTCTTGAATGTTTTGAGGCGCCACACCCCAACTGCAACACCCGTACACCCTGGGGGAGGGGGAGAGTCACAGTTGGGGTGTGTCCGGTCAACCCTGAATAAGAACCCCCAGATCTATCCTAAAAATAAAACGTCTGTCATTGGTTAATAAAAATTATGTTAGCTTTTCATTGGATTCAAAAACAACTTGAGCTTTTGATTCGTTGTTATTTTAATATCTCTACATATATTTCATAGATTTTGTATTGTTGTTTTTACTGACTGAGTTGATATGTGGCGCAATATTTAGAATTTTAAATTGCGTATGGCTACCATGTGTGCATAACTACAAATGACTCAAAATTTCTTGTCATATTGTGTTAAGAATAAATACAGCGTCTGTCCCGGTTTAGTTCCCACCAATGACGTTCACGTTAGTAGATTAAGCCACGGAAAGGGCGCATCCCCCACTTCTAGCAGGTTGCGGGAAATTCTCGTAACTGCCCCGGCGGCACACTTGACACGACCCTGGTTATGACCCATCTTGTTGTGATATTGACATAAGCATACAAACACCTACATACACACTTGTAACCCTGAGATGCTCACCTGGAACAGCAGGCCAAGTCCGTCAAACTCAAGGAAACATCTCATCCAGTCCTGGTCGTTGCACTTGATGGCCTTCCTCAGCTGCGACAGGTTCTGGACGCTCGGGTTCCGGAGCCAGAAGATGAAGTTCAAGGACTCCGAATCGAACCCGCCCGATTTTTTGGGCAGGTCGTCGCCGCCTTCGTCGTCGGACGCTTCTTCATTGGCGAGGTCGAGGCCCAGGACGAACCCGTCCGAGCGGCCCCTCTTCCCCATCCGCTTCTGCTTCTTCTTGTGGGCGAACCTCCCCGAGGACCCCTTGTCTCCGCCTTCGCTGTTGGCCGTGCTGGCCGTGACCGTTATGGCCGGGGCGGCGGAGGTCAAGGGCTTTGATGTCGTCACGACGGCCGAGACCGGTCTAGCTGAGGTCACGACAGCCGGTCTGGTGCTGGCCGGTGGTTGGGTGGACTGGAGGATGGAGGATATTCTCTGGGCCGGCTGGGTCGCAGTGGTTGGCCTCTGGGAGGCCAGGTTTTCTGAAACCGGCCTCGGACTTGACCGGTTCGTTTGTCTTAGAAGATGACTCATTGTTCAAAATATCCCTCTAAGGGACTTTCAGGACATGTAATTATCCTTTTTGGTCCGTTCTCTTATAAATCAGTCTCTTTAAGCGTCATGTGAGCCTGAAAGTAAATAAAAGATCATTATAAAATTGTATCTTACCTCCCATCTCTATTCAGGTGAAAGATTTATTGCATTATTCTAAACATCGATTAGACACTGAACGTACTGTTAAATCGATGCATGGGTTTTGTTTTTATTATCTTCTTAAAAAATATAAACCACGATGTGCAATTACAGTATTATTTTTATAGTTTTTTTTCCGTTTAAGCGTCCATTTTAAGATCGGCAAGTGTAAACTTCATGGCGTAGTCAGTCTGCCATCTGTTGCTATCCTTACTGCAATCATTTACGTTCTAACTTTAGCTAATTCTGAATGGCTGATTTAAGATATACATATAGTGGTCTCATTTACGATATAAATATAATGGTCTCCTTTAAGATATACATATATTGGTCTCATTTAAGATATAAATATAATGGTCTCATTTAAGATATACATATAATGGTCTCATTTAAGATATACATATAATGGTCTCATTTAAGATATAAATATAATGGTCTCATTTAAGATATACATATAATGGTCTCATTTAAGATATACATATAATGGTCTCATTTAAGATATACATATAATGGTCTCATTTAAGTTTCACGAATTAACTACAGGGGGAAACTTTTGTATATATAGACGTAAATTTGAAACGAGTTTCTAAAATTTTCCCGTGATTTCATGCAACCTATTCTGCTACTTAAATGTCTCTGGAACCTTCTCTGAAAGGTATGTACAAAGTAGGGTCTACGATGAAGAGATATAGACAAAATTTCCAAATGGTTAACTGCTTAGGGGCCTTCCATAAAGTACGTCACGCTCCAGAGGGGGGAGGGGTGTAAGAAAGTGTGACAGTTTGTGACGGGGGGGGGGTCCGGCCATGTGTGATGTCACGCTGTTTTATATTAAATTTTGATTATTTTGTTAATAAAAAACAACATTTTTCTTCGAAAGTGTGACGTACTTTCGGGGGGGGGGTGTCCGAGATGTGTGACAGTTTGTGACAGGGGGAGGGGGGGGAGTTAAAAATGGTCAAAATAGCGTGACGTACTTTATGGACGGCCCCTTACGAGGTATTGAATCAAAGTTAGCTTCGTTTAGAATTTCCCTAGACAAGTTGTGTTATGTTTATGTGTGTGTAGTGTGTATGCATGTGGTTGTGCGTGTCAGTGTGTAGTGTGTGTGTGTGCATATGGATGTGTGTTTGTTCGTTCGATTCCACTTAAAGTTTGCTTGCTTACATTTTATTTAATGACGTTTTACGTGACTTCACGATATTAGAGTGCAACCTTACACTAAATACTAAGAGAGTACCGGATTTCGGAAAAAGCCGATATCCGGACATTTTTACAAATCAGGCTCCGGCCGGCTTTCACTTCATAAATCCAGCTCCGGTCGAATTTACAAAAATTGAATCCGGCACAGACAGACTAAATACATACTTTAATGACAATATAGTTATTTGAAACGTGCTCATTTTCAAATAGAAAATACGCTTTTATAGGGGGAGGGCGCAAAGCTTTGTGACATCATATTGGAGGGGGGGGGTGGTCTAACTTTTTTGTGACGACGTGTGACGAGTGAAAAATGGGCCGTGACGTCATAAATGGACAGCCCCATACATTTGTATTATTTTAAAGATTCTACTTCTTACATATATCTTAAATTTCATGTACAAGAATGTTGTTTATTTTAAAATTATTTTTTAAAAAAATATAGAAGCGTTTATGGGACCGACTGACAAAATTTGCGTTTTGATATCATTTGAACCGTTACGGGTGAAATAGGTCAACTTAAATTTTTTTTTAAATCATAAAAATAATATTAGAAAAAACGAATGTAATTTGAAATGCCCATGTTTTTGATGAGCATAGCATAGTAGTCTTTGAATTATGCATCTAACTCGCTTCTCATGAAAAAATTGCTGATACACAGACATATCTTATCACATACATAACAGACGCGCCTTCTATACACACGACGGTTTATGCCTAGTCTTGCATATTTATTGATTTAAAAGTACATAATCTATTCGTAAATGAAATTTGCAGCGGTCTGGCGAACAATGAAAAGGAATAACTTGATCGAATTTTAAAGAAATAACTATTAAGTTAACATATTTTCTGTGTGAAAATGTCCAAATCAATAGGAACCCAATATTGCGGTAGGTGTGTTAGACGTAGATGTTGCTCACAAACAAAAGCGAGTCCGAAGATATCGCCCACGTCAAAAACAAATATTTTTAAAATTTAAAAAAATTAATAGTACATTGTAGAAGAAAGTAAAGTGCGCGCACACATACGAGTCACCGCCTTAGTTTCTAAGACTCTGTCAACAACTTCCTTCTACCATGTGTCTGCAAGTCATTTTGTCGACACGAGTAATTGAACAGTGAACTTCCGTGATAGATAGCGATTGGTCTCAGCAGTTGTAGCCAAGCGTGCTCGATTGTTGAGACATTCGACACCTGTGACCTCGTCTTGAGTGACTCTCGCTGATCTCAGAATGACTGAATCCATGTTGTATAATTTTGACGTTTGTTATTTAAACCTAAGTAGCAAGCAAGACAACGAACAGGGTATTTGCGTGGATTAGTAGCCCACCCCCTCCCTCCCCGCCCCCCCAGTGACTCTTTCAGCCCAATTTGTCCCTGTCGATGTATTGACTTTGTCCCCGTCACGTTGATAATAATTGATAACCCCTCCTATAACCTTAACGCTAACTCTATAATCCTCTAACCCAAACAATAACTATAACTCTCTAAACCCAACTCTAAATCTATTTCCCGACCATAACTCTATAACCAAACGCAAACAAACTCCTTCTTTTGAAAGAAGAGAAACAAATAATAAGGCTGTTATGAAAATTTAGTGAGTTAAATAAATTCGTAATATGATTCTAAACATTTAATGTTAACACTCTTGAGGGTTATTAGCTCAATGAAAACAAACCATGACGGGAAAATGGCCAGTCTGCTCACATAGTACTGCAGCAGACGACAAGTTCAACAAAACGATGTAACCCGTGAGTGTCGCCCTCAAATGTCTCAAGACAGACATATTTAATAATATGAGTTTTAAGAATTTTAAATAAGAAATTTCATGGGAGGAAAAAAAAGACATTTGATAGGAGATAATAGAGTGGGATTTTATTTTAAATTTTTCTGACTATTAATTATGATACTTATTTTTAATTTTTAATAATATCTAGTCATTAATTATAGCTAATTATTTATAAGTTTGAGAATATCTTTTTATCACGTAGCACTAACGCGTTAGCAATTTAAATGAGCAATAATAACATTAGTGAGAAACCGTTTATAAAAAAAACATGCGAAAGTTACTTGTAGTCTTTAATTAAGTCTGACACTGATCACCGTTGTTATTCTGATAGATCAATAGCATTATATCCTGTGACAGAGTGATGCCTGAACATTACCATACGCCATTTGTTCTCTCTCCCCCACCCCCACCCCCGTCACTGTCACAAGTATCAGTCACGTGGATAACCATTGTTCCTCCGCGTAGTTTTGCAACTCATTTTCTAATGACGTCACACACCCATGTCAAGAAACAATGCGATCATTGAAGTTCTAACAACCGATACTCTTTACCCCAACGTGCACACAAAAACAAACTGGCACTCTTCAGCCCGACTGACATACTGCCACAAGGAACAAAGAATTTGAAGAGATTTAAAACCATGAGAAGGACAAAAAATTTGTGATGATTGTCAACCAAATGATCTCCGAAGTTTATAGGAGGGTTTGAGAAACCTTTTTTTCGCCCTATATATACCAGAGCTTAAAGATTTTAACACTAAAATATATTGGATACACTTCGCTACATGGAACAATTAAATATTTACACTGCATCCATGGGCGTGGAGAATATAATTTTTTTGGGGAGATACAATTAAAAAGCAGGATGCGGTATGGAAATTTGTAAAACTCCAACTTATCAACGAATGAAATTCTTGCTGTAAATGAGAATGATACAAATTTTAATGTAAGTTTTCCTTGCAGATAAATGTCAAAGCTAATTAACTTGCCCAGACACGACTTCTCCTTTTTAATACGTCATGTTGTTTTCAAAACGAGGCTTGACTGGTAACATTAATGTAAATAAAGAAAATATATTTTGGATGTTCCTATTACCTTGCAAATTGGTTTGGGAAGTGAATAAAAGTTTTTTCTAGGAGCCATAGAAGGCCGGGCCTTGGCAGTTTGTGAACCACCGATTCTCGAAAGGTAATTTGTTTCAATGGAAGGATTTCTGGAGATAAGAGAGGTCATTTTAATTGTTTGGGGCTATAAGAGAGGTCATTTTAATTGTTTGGGGCTATAAGAGAGGTCATTTTAATTGTTTGGGGCTATAAGAGAGGTCATTTTAATTGTTTGGGGCTATAAGAGAGGTCATTTTAAGTTTGGGGCATAAGAGGGTCATTTTAATTGTTTGGGGCTATAAGAGAGGTCATTTTAATTGTTTGGGGCTATAAGAGAGGTCATTTTAATTGTTTGGGGCTATAAGAGAGGTCATTTTAATTGTTTGGGGCTATAAGAGAGGTCATTTTAATTGTTTGGGGCTATAAGAGAGGTCATTTTAATAGTTTGGGGCTATAAGAGAGGTCATTTTAATTGTTTGGGGCTATAAGAGAGGTCATTTTAATTGTTTGGGGCTATAAGAGAGGTCATTTTAATTGTTTGGGGCTATAAGAGAGGTCATTTTAATTGTTTGGGGCTATAAGAGAGGTCATTTTAATAGTTTGGGGCTATAAGAGAGGTCATTTTAATTGTTTGGGGCTATAAGAGAGGTCATTTTAATTGTTTGGGGCTATAAGAGAGGTCATTTTAATTGTTTTGGGGCTATAAGAGAGGTCATTTTAATTGTTTGGGGCTATAAGAGAGGTCATTTTAATTGTTTGGGGCTATAAGAGAGGTCATTTTAATTGTTTGGGGCTATAAGAGAGGTCATTTTAATTGTTTGGGGCTATAAGAGAGGTCATTTTAATAGTTTGGGGCTATAAGAGAGGTCATTTTAATTGTTTGGGGCTATAAGAGAGGTCATTTTAATTGTTTGGGGGTTAGATTTTTCTAAAAAGTCCCACGAAGGGATTTAAAATGGATTTCAGCTGACATACCGAGATCGAATTTTTATGGAGAACATTGCTGAAATGTTGATTGAGGATTCTCGGACAACAGACGATGAAGCCTTGAATTACAGACATTTCAACAGCTCAAATATAACGTGTTGTTCCGGGAAGGGAAATGATTTGATCAAGGATAAAATGAAATATTTCAGATACTTCAACAGTGGCGTTAACGAAAGTTCTATTTAAAGATCAAACGTGTAAATATTGCACTGTTGGAAAGATCGCCCCCATCCCACCCCACCCCTTTTTTTTGTTGTTGTTGTAACCTTTGACACATTTCCAGATTGTAAAGAAAACTATTTTCACAAGTTCTCAAGTTAAACGGTTTGCTCAAACCTGCGGTAAAGCGGTTGGTGCAAGTCCCTTTTTTATTCAAATTCAACATTCAGCCATTTGTGTTCGATAGACCAGATATTTATGTTATACACATACACACACCGCCCCTTCTCTCTCACGCCCTTTCAGCAAAGAATTCGTGTGTTTTCATAAGAGGTCAAACTAACAGACTTCCTTGTACACAAGCAGTGTACAACTAGATAGCCTAACGGGGGTGGGGTGTGGGGGGGAGGGGTAAATGTACTGTTCAGAGACAAGACCAAACAACATAAATGTGGATATCGATCGATGCTTAGTGTGGGGCTAGCGGCTAGTTATCCAGACAAACCGCCCACCACAGTGTGTTCTCAAAGCCACGGAGCTAACCTACAATCTTCTTCGACTTTTCGGTTTTTAGTCCAGCGGAATCCTGATCAATGCCACACGTGTATCGAATGTGTATTGTTAACTTTCGTAGAATTCCAGGAGGGCTTAATTGTAACATGCAACAAAACATGCATATATAACCCACGCAGATACAATCTCTCTTTCTCTCACACACCGCTCATTGCGTGGTGTAGCCAGGTCCAGCGCCGTGTGTCTGGTCAGGCTTTCTTGAAAAAAGAAAGGCTCCAGATGGCTGTAAAATATACAATTACTCGGTGTGAGACCTAATGTCTCTCAGCAGTTTCTTACGTCCCTGATCTCACAGATCTTTCTTACGCCACTGATCTCTCAGATCTTTCTTACGTCACTGATCTCACAGATCTTTCTTACGTCACTGATCTCGTATTCATACTCCGAAAAAAACTAAAAACACGATGAATATCCAAAAGGTAGAGTGAAAAAAAAAGTAGGTTTGGGGGGGGGGACTCCAATTACAGGTAAAATGAAACCAACCATTGTCTCCCTAACACCTGTTACAAACATTAAATGTTTACGAACTTCTGACAAGTCATTATTTTGATGGGAGTGGGGGAGATAGCAATATTGATAAAATGGTCATGGTTTCGGAAAAGGGGGAAAGACGTTAGAAATTTTTGATAAATCCATATTATACCGTAAGCCAGACTAGTACATTTCCACAGAGATTTTATTTTTTCATCGTTAAAAAGTCAATGTTTACGTATAAACGCTAGCTGCTGGCATTACAAAACAAATAAATTATATAAATTATTACCATAGGAAGGGAGTTCATCGGTTATTAGTGATGAAGCCCATTCACAGTGATTCTCAAAGCCGTGAAGGGCCATCAAGGACCCCCCGCCCCCCAACCCAGGTGGCTACCCTAGTGAAGCGCCGTCAGGACACATAAAAGACGCTCTTACGTGTTTTTTGTAATACGGAAAGACCTCGTGTAAAGACCTGTACAGCAGTGCTTCTCAAAGTGGTGGTCCGCGGACTGGTGGGCCATCTGCCGCCGGTCCACAGAAGTTCTCAAAAAGGGGACAGAAAAAATTGTCAGTGCAGGGAAAATAGTGCACCGGTCCCTGGTGCAATGGAAAAAATTCCTGCCGGTCCGCCATACTAAAAAGTTTGAGAAGCACTGAATGACAGTGAATTTTGCCCACTTCGACCCGCTGCAACTTCATTCCACTCGACCATTAGAGACGTGTTTTTGATCACCGCAGATAGCCGTATCTTCACCAGGGACCCCCCCCCCGGCCCCCGAGGATGCTAGTGCAATGTACGTGCATCCCTCTCCTCTAGATTCAGAGCTGATGCCTGCAGTAAGATCCAAGTTGGTCGTCCTTCTGGAACTCGTGGTCTTCTGGAACTCGTGGTCTTCTTGATCTCGTGGTGTTCTGGAACTCGCGGTCTTCTGGAACTCGCGGTCTTCTGGAACTCGTGGTCTTCTGGAACTCGTGGTCTTCTTGATCTCGTGGTGTTCCGGAACTCGCGGTCTTCTGGAACTCGCGGTCTTCTGGAACTCGTGGTCTTCTAGAACTTTGTGGTCTTCTGGAACTCGTGGTCTTCTGGAACTTTGTGGTCTTCTGGAACTCGTGGTCTTCTGGAACTCGTGGTCTTGTGCAACTCGTGGTCCTATAATAAGCACTCCTGAGCTCCCATCCTTCACCGAGACTCGAACCCAGACCCGTCGGATTGCTAGCCGGACGCGCATTGGAAAACATTGCTGAAACATAACGGTCATTGTGGTAACGAATAAATTTATTGTTAAAGACACAAATAAAGTCAATGTTAATGGAGCACATGTTTGTGTTACGAGCATCAAAATATTAGTCATTACATCAGTAATTCAAATACATGTAGCAGCTGTTAGTACCGACCAAAGTTCATTCTGTAAATGGAAAGTCTACCGAGTCTTAGCTGGGATACGAGTTCAAATCTTCACAGCTGACTGGAGATTCGCACGTTTAGATTGGTGAAAGTGACTGCAGGCCAGGGCATTGACCTTAATAGGAGTGAGAAGTATCAACCTGTTGGGGCGCTAATCAGCTGTCGGTGACCTGGGACTTGGGGTTGATAGCGGCAAGCTGGCCCGAGACCTAATGTCACGTTGACTAATCTAGTCGCAAGGGAGTAGGGCCGGGGGAAAGTATACGGTTTGACGAGCTCTTGGTGAGGGGGGGGGGTGGGATATTACAAATAGGGTGAACGTTTTTGGTAAAATATATTAGTTGCTTTGAGGAATCGGGGTAATATGTCGGTTTGTTATGAATTGGGGGTAATATGTCGGTTTGTTATTAATTGGGGGTAATATGTCGGTTTGTTATGAATTGGGGGTAATATGCCAGTTTGTTATGATGATTGTTGGTAAAATGTCGGTTTGTTATGAATTGGGGGTAATATGTCGGTTTTTTATGAATTGGGGGTAATATGTCGGTTTGTTATGAATTGGGGGTAATATGTCGGTTTGTTATGAATTGGGGGTAATAAAATTAGTAATATGTCGGTTTGTTATGATGAATCGGGGGTAATATATCGGTTTGTTATGGTGAATTGGGGTAATATATCGGTTTGTTATAATGAATTGGGGTAATATATCGGTTTGTTATGATGAATCGGGGGTAATATATCGGTTTTTAAATATGAATTTAAGGTAAATATATCCGTTTGTTATAATAAATTCGGTTTAATATCATTGCAGATAACAGTCAAATGCTAAAGAGGGGGGGGGGTTGTACTTTAAATTTGTATAGAGAGCACATTACACAAGTAACATAAGATATCTATTTATGCTTTTTTATATAGTAATATTGCATTGTTCGCAGTGTATAAATGGCGATAGCGATATTAGAATGTTTACATATTTTATATGTCGGTAGTGATAATATTACATTATTGATGAAGGGCGATACAATTATATTGATTGTCCTTACATTACCATTGAAATAAGCAAAAATACCAGTTTAACCGCCATTATGTGATGGCCTGAACCTCGGGTTGTTTATATTAAACCTAGCACAGCCACAGGTCTTGCCTTCAAGTTTTAAAGGAAAAGTGTGTGCGTGTGTGTATGTGGGGGGCGGGTCGGGGGTGGGGTGGGGTGAATAGGAAATTTGAATCTGCGGCCTGGCCTTTTGTTTCAGCTATTTATAGCACACTATTTATAGCACACTATTTATAGGACACTTGCTGTGCAATGTACAACTTACGCGCGGGGCCTTTTTTTAACAGAGAAGATTGCACATCTCGGTTTAGGCGTTAATACACAATTATACTTTTCATTAGATTCTATCATTGAAATGAGGATATGGACTTGGGGTATAAATCCATTATAAAGGGCATCGATAACAATATGAGCGCTGTCACGTGTGATTGAGGATGATTGATGTAAACAGTTTCCTATGGGGCGGGGGGGGGGCGGCGAAGACTTTGTTTTAATTTAGACACAGCTGTTAAAGGGGGAGACGACCTGTGCTGAAAACAACTTTGCAATAACATATGTTAAAATTGAAATATTTAAATTTAAAAAAAAATAAACAAGGAGATAACTGTGTATAAAGGGGCATAACTCTTGTCTCTAATGTTTCAACGTGTAGTGCTGAAACCCATAAACTTGAGGCACCAGCTGACTACCTGAGGGTGAATCACGACGAAAGCAAGTGACGAGACCAGTTTACGAGGCCCCACAGAATACATTAGCAGCAGACTTGGGGAGATGAATATCGTAATTCGTGTCAGTCATCTCAACCATCTCACCTAACGATACATAGATGTACAGACACATACAATTGGTAGATACAGAGGCAGATACAACAAATGGACGTAGAAGACATATACCATTAGAAGATAGAGAGACAGATACAAATAATAGATGTACAAAACATTTACAATTTGTGTCTATATCAACTAATTATATCTGTCTCTAGGCCTATATCTATAAATTGTATATGTCTCTATATATCCACTGATACAAATAATAGATGCAGAAGACAGATACAATTAGTAGATATAGACACATACAATTTATAGATATAGACAGATGCAATTAATAGATGTAGTGACAGATAACAATTAATAGATAGAGAGACAGATACAAATAATAGATATAGAAGACAGATACTATTAATAGATATAGACACATATACAATTAACAGATGCAGAGAAAGATGCAATAATTAAAAAATATATATCATAAGTTTCATTCAGTTAACTTCTCATTGACATTCCAATACAGAGATTGTCGGCTGTTATTGAAGACGCTGTCAGTTTTACGAGTCACGTAGTGTTCATACATCTGAATCTGAGAATCCCTCCAATGTTTGCGTCATCTAGGATGATCTAAATATAGCGACGTCTCTTCTACCAACCAGACAGACGACCTTAATTAGAGTGGTAGACAAGGATCCCTAACCGTCGTTTTTGAGTAGGGTAGGTGTGGGTTATATTACAGCGAACCTCCCCCCTACCGTGTGGTGACGCCCATGGACAAGTCTGGAATAAACAAGACTGCATTAAAACAGTTTTTTCCCAATAGTAATGTGGCTTAGAGATACGTTTTCAGAATATTTTCTCCGTATAAAAATAGTAGGGCTGCAGAAATTAACGATTAATTAATCGATTAATCGTTAAAATTTTTAATCGATTAAAATTAATTTGATCTGTTAAAATTCGATCAAAATTTAAGAACATATTTCTAATATTATTTTTGCTCTCCAATTTATTAATAATTTAAATTTTTTGTTACTTACATACTCGTATTATTTATTATTATTATTTATTTAGATATGCATACGTAAAAAAAAGGTCTTTCTTCTTTATTTCTTGCCTAGCAGAACGAAATTGCTGTGTTACGTCACACAATATACGAGCCAAGTAATTACCACGTGTTAACCGATTTTGCGAAATAACGAATGGCAACTTAAAGGGATGAATATATGCGTTATAAAAAATATAATTAATCGAAATTAATCGATTAAATTGTTCCCCTATTAATCGAACACATTTTTTTAAATCAGTACCAGCCCTAAAAAATAGCAAATATAATTATTTTCTTTACCTCATTTTAGGCTGTAATAAAACAAACCCGTAAAAACAAAGTTTTTGACTATAAATCCCTTATATATGAGACATAACTAACAGTATTGATTATTTTCAAACATTTACAGACTGACACCGAGTGATGTCCCTTGTCTTTAATAAATGGGGGTGGGATGTGAGGGGGTGTCGGCACGACGGTCGGCGTCAACACGACGGTCGGCGTCAACTCAAACTCACGTGGAACTGGCAGATAAAAAACAATAACAAACAGTGAATTTTGAATTACATACCTCATATAAGGATAAACTAAAAATGCTGTAATTTAATTACGGTACGTTCCATCGATATGAAATTTTGATACGATGCATTGTTAGGTTAGACGGGTCCGTGTGCCAAATTTCAGTTTGATCGGATCATGGGAAGTGGGTCATTTTTGACTTCTGTTTTTCCGCCCGCCCGCCCGCCGAGCCCAAGACAGACAGAGAGAGAGAGAGAGAGAGAGAGACGGCCGCGAAGTTAATATAAGGGATTTAAAAAGGTGGAGAGTGAGGCTGGGGGGGGGGATAAATCTTGATGCTATCATAGCCCCACAAACGTCATCCCAGAGCACCGTTCAAACACAAGAGATCTACATGACGTTAAAACATCGCATGAACACAACACAATAATTTCTTTTTTAAAAAAAAACAGTTATTATTTTTTTGATAATTCTAAGAGGGCGTCAGATTCAAAGTCGGTGAGGAAACTTTTATCAATGAAATGTTGTCCTGTGAGGTCGTTAAATGAAACAACCTGAAGGTCCATCTCACGCTATGTTGGCACAAGTCATGAATAGTTTCCTACCTTGATATTGGGCGCCAGCTAAATCCCTTACATCAGAGCCGACCATCAACTTGTTCAGAACGAGATAAAAACAAATAAATGTTGAGCGCTGGCTGTCGAGAATCAAAGAAATGGGAGCAAGGCGAAAGATGGGGAGGAAACCAGATGAGAAAGTGGCCCAGGGAACTGGGCGAAATGAGGTCAAAGTTCATTCCCTGATTGGCACAACACTGAGAAGTGAGAGCACTGGAGAACTGACTAGAGAACTCACGACCAAGTTGCCAGGCATGAATCACCGTAGTCTGTGATTCACCTGGGCGAGTTTCAGTGTCTAAAAGTCCTGGCACACTTGAGGTAACATTGAAATTAAATGAGCTCACGCTAGTGTCATAACTTTCAATCTATGCCAGGAGTTTCTTTGTATCTTCCAGTTATAAATAAGCTTATAAAAGTTAGAAAACAGCACACTTTAATATGAACGTAATTGAACTAATTGTGAACTGGTAATACAAATAACAAATATTTTTTTTCAAACATCAAAGAAAGGAGGTGGGGGGCGTCAAAAAAGATCAGGGGTGTATTAGGTATGGGTGGTTGAGAAAGAGCACGTTTACAAGGCGTTCCAATCAGACATGAAAAAAATTATTATTAAATATTTTTTTTTAAATGGATTTAAACGTTTAGTGAAATGTAAATAATTACAAAATCAAAGACATTTGTTCAAAATAAATGTGTAGTTTCATATGCACCCACTCTTCCTTTTCCCAGTGGATGTTTGAGCTGAGTCTATGCAGTATTTGCCATAGGCGCCACCACTTCAAGACAAGTCACTGATTATAATACCTTTCACAAAAGTGTAACTACTGTTTTTTCCCACTTAACTTGCTCATCCTTGTTTTCTCATTCAAGTTAAAGGTAACAATATTTGACAGAATAAATAAAACTGCAACAATTTAATGTAAATCTAAACTCCTGTGAACCTACCTTTACAGGCTGATATCATTTAACAAGTATTCCTGGGTTCGACCGATTTGAAGTAAATAGTGCGGCATGTCCTATAAAATCCTTCCTATAAACATGATGAATTGTAGAATCCAGCGGAAACACTATGCGGATTTGGTCAGCACTTAAGTCCGTCTAATGTGGAAACGCTTACAAAGTTCTAATAGTACCCGCCCTGAACTCGCCGTCTCAATACCTGTTTACTGATATAAAAGTTCAAATAACTCGCTCGGCGGGCCAAACGTTCTCTCGTCTCGCGCAAAACCGCGGCGTCAGGTGCAAACGGTTACAGAGACGGCTGTCTACCGTATTACAGAGACGGCTGTCTACCGTATTTACTGTCATTTTTAGGAAACGCTCACTACTTACCATATCAAATGAAAAGTGGTTTTTTTTCCTAATTTGAAAGTAGCAACAATGTCTCGGGATTATAGATGGTAGTGAGCGAACCTTGGGATTATAGGTGGTAGTGAGATAACTTTGGGAGTATACATGATATTGAGAGAACCTTGGGATTATAGATGGTAGTGAGAGAGCCTTGAGATTAAAGGTGGTAGTGAGATAACTTTGGGATTATACATGATATTGAGAGAACCTTGGGATTATAGATGGTAGTGAGAGAACCTTGGGATTATAGGTGGTAGTGAGAGAACCTTGGGATTATAGGTGGTAGTTAGAGAACCTTGGTATTATTGGTGGTAGTGAGAGAACCTTGGGATTATAGGTGGTAGTTAGATAACTTTGGGATTATTGGTGGTAGTGAGAGAACCTTGGGATTATAGGTGGTAGTTAGATAACTTTGGTATTATTGGTGGTAGTTAGAGAACCTTGGGATTATAGGTGGTAGTGAGAGAACCTTGGGATTATAGGTGGTAGTTAGAGAACCTTGGGATTATAGGTGGTAGTCAGATAACTTTGGGATTATTGGTGGTAGTGAGATAACTTTGGGATTATAGGTGGTAGTTAGAGAACCTTGGGATTATAGGTGGTAGTGAGAGAACCTTGGGATTATAGGTGGTAGTTAGATAACCTTGGGATTATAGGTGGTAGTTAGAGAACCTTGGGATTATAGGTGGTAGTTAGAGAACCTTGGGATTATAGGTGGTAGTTAGAGAACCTTGGGATTATAGGTGGTAGTTAGAGAACCTTGGGATTATAGGTGGTAGTTAGATAACCTTGGGATTATAGGTGGTAGTTAGAGAACCTTGGGATTATAGGTGGTAGTTAGAGAACCTTGGGATTATAGATGGTAGTTAGAGAACCTTGGGATTATAGGTGGTAGTTAGAGAACCTTGGGATTATACATGATATTGAGAGAACCTTGGGATTATAGGTGGTAGTGAGCGAACCTTGGGATTATAGGTGGTAGTTAGAGAACCTTGGGATTATACATGATATTGAGAGAACCTTGGGATTATAGGTGGTAGTGAGCGAACCTTGGGATTATAGGTGGTAGTTAGAGAACCTTGGGATTATAGGTGGTAGTGAGCGAACCTTGGGATTATAGATGGTAGTGAGAGAACCTTGGGATTATAGGTGGTAGTTAGAGAACCTTGGGATTATAGGTGGTAGTTAGAGAACCTTGGGATTATAGGTGGTAGTGAGAGAACCTTGGGATTATAGGTGGTAGTTAGAGAACCTTGGGATTATAGGTGGTAGTGAGAGAACCTTGGGATTAAAGATGGTAGTGAGAGAAACCGATCATGGGGATAACATGAAAATATTTGGCACAGATCTGAGGTGACGTGCATTTAAGTAAGTGGGAAAAATGTTTGTTGTTTTTTTCGATTGCCTATATATTTTTTAATTATTATTTTTTTTTAATGATTTATTTCTATTTGAAAACAATTGTTTGTGTTGAGCAGCTTATTCCCACGGTTGGCTATTTTTAGATTTAATTTATATTCCGCCAGTTATAAATCCAGTAGTTGAGCAAAAGGTTTATTCATTCGTTGTGTATACTATACAAATCATACATTTTAAAAACTTCTTGAGAAGAAGAAGAACCATTAACAAGACAACAGTGTGCAAGACAGTCCTGCCAGCGCTAGGTTTTTGAAGCTAGATCTAGGTTTTTTCAGCTAGATCTAGGTTTTTTCGACCTTGTCTAGGTTTCTAGGTTTTTTATTTCAAAAATAGTCATAATCTAGGTTTTTCTTGAAAAAATAAATAAACGATATTTAAGTACAAAAATTAATAAATTTGTGCAATTATTATGCTAAATAAATTCGATTTTTCAAAAATAAAATTAAGCATTAGATGGCAACATTTCTTTTCACCTGCTCTGTCATATATTATGATAAATATAGCCAGTGGCGTAGCTAGAACTTTTGCCGCCCGGGGCGGTTTCCAATGTGCCGCCCTTTTTAGGGACCGTCCATACATGACGTCATGCACCTGGGGCGGGGAGGGGAGTCATACACTTGTGACGATGTGTGACGAGGGGGGTGTGGTTGAGAAATGTGACGTCACGTCATATTGAAGAAGGGGTCTAAGTTTTTTGTTACGAGGACGGAGGAGGTGAAAAATCTGCCAAAATCGCGTGACGTCATTTATGGACTGCAAATTAGTCGATTATATGATGTTATATTATATTATATTATATTATATTATATTATATTATATTATATGACGTTTTTTATAAATTAATAAACATGAATAAACAATTGTAATTGAAACGAAGTAAAGGTGGGGATCATGTTCATCATTGCATGCCATATTTATGTAAGAAGAAATAAAAGAGGCCGCATAAGATGATATACCTATACATGCACATTTATAAAAATACACTATACATTTTTTAAAGGGCACAATAAACAATAAAGTTACTGAGGTCGTAGTCCCCCCCCCATGAGACAAAACATGTCCCAATTTTACACACAAAAAAAACATTATCCATTACTATCATTTATTTTATATTTATAAATAAATGATTTTTTTTACAAACAAAGAATATGTGTACATTAGTATGTAATCATATTTATACATTTACTTTCCTAACTTTCATAATAGAAAAATCGTGTATTATGCTATCAAAAGTTAAATTATTTGTAATATCTAGTTCTATGGACAATGTTGCAAGATTTTTTTGTCTTAAATCGCTCATTGTGGGACGAAGATAATTTTTATCAACTTCACTTTGGAGAAGATCCTTTCACAACTTGCGACACTGATAGCAATAGTTGAAAAAATTCATAGCAAAATTATACAATGTTGGGTACAGAATTTTCCAATCTTAATGTTGAATAAATTTTAATAGATCAAGGGGGCCTTCCCCCCAACCCCCAATTTATCTAACATAATGCCTCTTCTTGTAGTGTAGGTACAGCCATAAAAACCTGCATCCTTATTCTATCAATATTGAACTGTTCTTTATCAATGTCAATAAAGTAATTTATTTGATGCTCAAATGCTTCATTTAGTAGGCTTTAAGATTTATCTGTGGCGCCTACAGAACTACACCCACAGCTGCTGTGGAAGTCATCGCAAACGTAGAGCCGCTCGAAATATGTAGGGAAAAGGCAATCATAACAACTGCAGAGAGGTACCGCAGGTTAGACACTAGAGAACCCTGTTACCAAATGCAGGATAACTGGAGCGGACGTGGGTGTTTGAAACGTTCCTCATTTATGCACCAAGTAACGGAACTTTATAGGAACGTCAAACCCCCACGAAATAGAAGACAAATTATAAGTGTCCCACTTAAACCGCCCTATGCGGAATGCACACGTCCCGAAATACGTTTGTCTTTGACTGACACGGCAGTGACGAAACGCAGCCCTGAACATGTACAGAAAGCGACTGCCCTTGAGACGATAGAAGGGTTCGCGGGAACCCAAGTGAAAGTGTTCACGGATGGGTCTGCCAGTTGAAGTGAAGGAATTGCAGGATATGGTGCGCTCATCTTATACCCAATAGGAGGGCCACCAAAAGAAGAACTTTCAGGTCCCTGTGGGACTATGGCATCGAATTACGATGCGGAGCTTGAGGCTATACACAGGGCCCTGGAAAGTGTGCACCGGACACTGCAGGGGTCGGAAATTTTCGGTTTCGACACGGTACTGTTTAGTGACTCGAGATCAACCCTCGAAGTCCTGGCTAGTGAGAAGCGTCGTACCCACCTGGTTGACGCCATCTTGGAGGACGTGGGTAGGCTCGAAAGACTTGGAGGTAAGGTAACAGTGCAGTGGATCCCGAGCCACGTGAATGTTAACGGCAATGAAAAGGCAGACTCCCTGGCCAAAGCAGGAGCGACCCTGCCCCAACCAGAGGCCCCAGTCACTTACCTTGGGGCTAAAACCTGGCTAAAGGACCACTTCCGGAATAAGTGGTACCAGGAGTGGGCTGACAACACGACAGCCAGAGGGGTATTCGCTAACATGCCCAGGCCAAGCCGTTCAGACAAGTGGTGGAACCTGAGTCGCAAACACCAGAGTTTAGTGACTCAGATGAGAACAGAACACTGCCCAACCAACTCATACTTTCACAGGGCTAGACCACAACAGGGACTCGAACTGCCGTCATTGCAGCCAAGCCTCTGAGACGGTCGTACACCTGGTGACGTCTTGCCGGGGAGGTGAGAGAGGCGGAAGAGTCCCATGTAAAGACAATGTTGTATGGCAATGCTCAGCCCCACGTTTTTAGTTATATGGAATCGAAGTACTTGAACTAATAAGTTTTAAATTATTTTCTTCTTTTTAGTCCACTTATAAAAACGTGGTTTTAAAAAATCATTTTTTTTACCTTTATTTATTTTATTCTTTTAAGTCCACTTATAAAAACGTGGTTTTCAACAAACCATTTCTTTTTCACCTCTATTTTATTTTATTCTTTCTAATAAAAACGTGGTTTTTTTAAAATATTTTTTTACCTCTATTTATTTTACCAAACACCTCACAAGCGCCCGCCCGACGTTTTAAAAACATTGTGATGTGGTCACGGGGTGAACTCACGGATGTCAACAAAAGCAGACGGTACAGATTCTTATATATAGACTATAGGCCTTGTCATCATATGGCGGAGAGCCATTAATAGAAATATTGGGGCTATATTTATCTTTTTTAAGGACAGATTTCATAAAAATGTAATAAAAGATACGAGTCAATATGTAAATGTAGGTATATTGAGAAGGATGTATTTTGTCAGCTATTTGTTAATTCTTCGTTAATTTAAGACAGCAAATTGGACTTGAAAAAGGAAAAAAAGTTTCGTAATTTTAATATGCTAACAATTTTGAGAACATAGTGATTCGATTGTATTTATGCTTCAAAACATTGTTCCGCTAAAATGTAATCTAAAAATAAAACATTACTCATTGAGCTATGACGTTTTTCGGCTTCAGAAATGACCAACCCTATAGATAAACTAAAAAGTTCAATAATTTAATAACAGTACATTCGATCGATCATTGTCATCCAAGATCTATCTGTGGTAAAATTTTCAGATCTCTAGGACCATCAGAAGTGGTTCAATTATACGTTGGCAGATTTGAAAAAATTCTTGCACAAACAAACAGGAACCAAAGCGAGTTAATAAAAACGTGGTTAAAAATGGCCATAATCTTGTTTTTTTTCCTTTAAGAAAGTAAATAAACGATGTCAAAGTACACAAATAATAAATATGTGCAATTAATACGATAAATAAATTATGCTTTAAAAAAAAAGTGGGAGTGTGTCATACAACAGGGATTGTGTTGAAGAACTGTGTCGTCACATCAAAAAGGCGCAACTTTAAATGAAAAATCCACTTCAATATTTGATTACTACCGTTTATTTAATGAACTTTTAAAATGGCTTCATGTGTGTTACGATTTAAGACTGCAGTCTCACACAAAATACACAGTTAAATTACATTAAAACCAGTAATCTTATAAAGAAACTTGAATTTGATTTTTTCAATATTGCTTTTTTTTTGTGTGTGTTTGTCAAAAAAATTTTTTTTTAAATGTGTCCTAAATTTGTTTTGAATATACAACATAATTAGGCAATTTAAAATTCAAGCCAAAATGTTGATGATTCCTTTATATATGTAATATTATTCAAAAATTTCTAAAACGACGTGTATGTAACAATGTAATATATTTATATACAGAGATGTATAACATTTCCGTATCACTGCCTATAAGAATTAATATAAACCCAATTTTTTGTCAGGTCTACCAATGGCCTACCAAAAATAAACTATGAGATTACAGGACGTTCTCTGGATATGCCGGTCCCAACTTACAACATCTCGTGATTACAAATCAGTGCTGCCAGTGCTAGGCTTTTCAACCTAGATCTAGGATTTTTCGACCTCGTCTAGGTTTTTTATTTCAAAAATAGCCATAATCTAGGTTTTTCTTTAAAAAAGTAAATAAACAATGTTGAAGTACAATATTTAATAAATATGTGCAATTAATATCCTAAATAAATTAGCTTTTTCAAAAATAAAATTAAGCATTAGGTGACAACAGTTTTTTTTAGCCGTTATGTCATTTTACATTATGATATCTATACCTCTATCATACTATCCCACTGAATTGGAAAGGTGGCGCTGCTGTGGTGCCATCTGTCTAAAGAAATCTGGTACAAGTTAAAACAGCATGAATGAGCCAAAATATTCAATTTTATTAGACCTCACGACTCACGACAAACTTAACAGCTCTACCATATTCTTGTGCCTGCGTTGAGATAATATCCTTCAAGTATTCATGGTATAAACCAAACATAATCTAATACAACCCTCAGATAGACAGTTATAAAAACACTTTTCCTATTCCGTATGCAACAACTAAACTGCTGCTTCCCGTGTTGTGTTCACACCTTGCGGCGATGCTGGAGTGTCCTCTCCAGTAAAGATAAAGCCTGGGCGTGTTACTATGGAGAACCAGCTGCTGCCCAAACAGCAGATCCCCCCTCTCCACGCCAATGGTGGATCCAATGGAACGACTAATGTCGATACGGCTTGGCACCATTCGCGTCGCAGGAGCTGCCGGAATGCAATTTGTTTCAGTAGCAGACCGCCTTAGGAGCTCCATTTCCTGATTTTCTGTCGGGGTTTACTCCCCTAGCCTTTCCCATGAGGGTTTAGCCGCAAGGCAGCGGAGGTTTAGAATAAGAGTTTCCCTCTCCTAGATGAGCTACCGACCATGGTTAACGAGTCTCATCTACCCGAAGCTACTGGTTTTGAGACGCCAGTTGACCGCCTTCATCCCTTCTCCTGTTAGTAGAAACATGGTCCGCCGGGCTTTTGTGTGAGCCAAGCGAGAAGGCCAGGAGCTGGATTTTGGTTGACAGAGGCATTGAGAGACGCAAGCCTTTTATGGCATTTCTAGAGAAGTGGATGCTTATCTTCCACCCCCGCCCTGGCAATGACAACCTTGGACCACATGCAACAACTAACACATAAAAATTCTCGTTCTTTTCGTCTGGGATTTGGAAGTGGAATGGGTTACCTGATCAAACGAGGAAAACCAAAACTCTATTAACATTTAAAATTCTATCAACATTAAAAACTCAAATAAAAATACAAGCCTACTCAAAAACAGGGATAACAGTAGGACTCATTAATATTCCGTATAAAAGAAGCGTCAGTAATAGATAAAATAAGAATAATGCCAAGAATGCTGATAAGATTGCCAATAATATTTATAAGGAAGACGACATAAGTGATGAATAAATGCAGATGTAACTATAGTTTACAAATAGTTATGTAGAACATACAAATAAATACATTAGGGGCGTTCATAAATGACGACACGCATCTAAAAGGGGGAGGGGAGGGTCACACTTTAGTGAGTTGTGTGACAAAAGGGATGGACGTGTTTAAGAACTGTGACGTCACATAAAAATGCACAACTTTAAACGAAAGCTCAACTTAAATATCTGGTTGCATACTATAAATTTATTTAATGACGTTTTAAATGGCTCAGCGCGAGTTACGATATTAGAATGCAGTCTTGCACTAAATACATACTTAAATTAAAAAAAAATTGTTTTGAAACATGCCAATTTTTTAGTAGGAAATAAGGCTTTTTTTTTGTTTGATTTTTTTTTGTGTGGAGGGGGGGGGGAATCTTCGTGACGTCATTTTTTATTTATTTTTAGCGTGTCTAGGTTTTTTCTTTGGGATCTAGGTTTATTTTACATGTTGGCTAGGTTATTCCCAAAATTGTCACTGGCAGCACTGATCCAAGTACTTTACCTATGTTAAAATCATAACTATCCAAGTATTCTAAGCTGTCCCTGCTTTGAATCTAATGTCAGAGTCTGATTGGTGATGTTAGTATGTTCTTTTTTCGGACGTTTTCCCCCATTTCGCTGCTAGGGTTGCCAGATGGCTGTCTCCAAAATACCGGACACTAGTGTCGACTGTCGATGACACAAAAAGCCAAAATAGCAACATGAATAATTTGTGGTTTTGTGATCATTGAATAGGTTTAATGAACTGTGTGAATTCAAAAAGTGCTATAGTCTGTAAATGGCATTAATATTCATATGATCAAATCAAGATAAAAATGATATGTTGCAACATTCGTATATTATCTTATCTTATCTTATCTATACAGACGCTCCTTCTATGCAGAAGATAGTTGCGTCCACAGACCATGACAGATGATCTGTTGGCAAGTGATGCAGCGTTCACAGGCCACGGCTTTGTGGGTTCCACGCATTACCCAGCCGCCTAACTACATGTAGTGTTAGGTACCCATTCTATATTATAATATAGAATAAGATCGGAATCTCATTAAGCATCCTTGCTTTATTATATTTTCAAAATATGGCATGATTATGAATGCAATAATATAATAAAATAATAATATTGTTTTTCTTTTGTCTGGTAATATGTCTGCTTATGCCATGTTTTCTGGAGAAAATTACAGTATTGCAAATATCAAAATATAGCAAGATTGTTGGCTTCCTTATTTCTCGTAAGACGACGGAATTTTCTGTGCTCCTGTGGGATTTACGCGCATGGCTTTGCAGCTCCTTCTGTGGCTGTACAAGCCCACTAGCGAATGGCAGCCTTTGCTGCACTTCTGACACAGAAAGGTAGTATTTGTGGTTGGCTGGTTTGCTCTCCTTTTCCTTTTAAGGCGATTTACGTCTGCGACCTGTTGCAGGTTTCTTTCTCCTGCTTTAAGCCTGGCAGTCAACGCCTGTCTCCATCTGTACCTGTCCCCAGCGAATTCCTCCCAACTATTTATGTCAATGCCAATAGCTTTGAGGTCTCTCTTGCAGACATCTTTGTAACGGAGATGAGGCCGGCCTGTAGTCGTTTTTTCTTTGGCTAGCTCAGAATAGAGGATGTCCTTTAGGATTCTGCCATCCTCTAATCTGCGCACATCTCCCAACTATCTGAGTCGACGCTAGCGGAGAAGAGTTGTCATGCTTTGTATTTTTGCCTGTTGTAGCACCTCATTGTTGGTGACATGGTCCTGCCAGGCGATTCACAGGATGTGCAGAGATAGCGCATGTGGAAAGCACTCATCTTTTCTTGTCTGGGTGTAGGGTCCAGAATTCACTGGCATAAAGGAGGGTGCTTAGCACACATGCACGGTACATCAGCAATTTTGGTTCTGATGGTCAGCTTTTTGTTGTTCCAGACTATTTTTGAGAGCCTTGCCAGAGTTGTGGAAGCCTTGTCCATCCTTATGTCTAGGTCGGAATCAAGGGACAGGTTTTTGGTGATGTTTGAGCCAAGGTATGTAAGTGTTCCACGGCCTGAAGTTGGCAATCATTGATGGTGATGTTGGGTGGATCAGCATCCTGGGCCACCACGTTAGTCTTTTGAGGCTGATGGTTAGGCCGAAGTCGCTGGCGGCCTTGGCAAAGCGGTCCATTAGGCTTTTGCAAATCTGCGACTCTAATAGCAAGATTATGTCACTAAAAATGTTTGTTCATGATAGGGGCTTTTAAACATCTCCTAACTATTATTTAAGCTCGAACTTTCTATATTTGTCTTTTTGAAGAGTAAGTACAATACTGTCACTACACTGCTCAATATACATCAGCATTTTGAAATAATTAAACGCTTATTGACTTTATATTTATCACTAGACTCGGCTGCTTTCAATAATTTCTTGTTCTTAGAAATTGCGTCCTTAAATTCTGTGCAGGTATATTAAAAAACACACAGAGTTCACTTCTCACAGATTCAAGGCACATCCCATTACGTCATCAGTCTGTGAGGCGTTTAAAATTGTTTTGTAATGCCAGAATGGAATAACGTTTAATTCTTTTCGTGCTTCATTTATATAATAAAAGACATTGGGTATGTTTTTTATTACAATCCGAATTCCAAATTTCAATGCCTAACTAGGTCAAACGGTCGATTCTATAATCGGAAGACTTTAAGATTGCTTTAAAAAGCCTACTAGTGTGTTGAATTAAAAAAAATACTAAGAAAATTGAAAATACCGGACAAATGCATGTCCGGTATTGCTTCAATTTTTTAACTGGACAAATAACGATAATACCGGACAGTCCGGTTAAAAACCGGACATCTGGCAACCATATTCGCTGCAGTAATAGCAACTGCAAATGTTCATCAATATGTTTGGGAAATTTACTTACTTCGTTTAAATTTAACAGGGTATTCTAAATTTTCGATTTTACATAACAACTTGCTGACAAATTTGAAAAATCAACTTCAGATAGGCCTACATCAGTGCCACACTCTCATACTTAGGCCTACCAGCACATCAGTGCACACACTCTCATACTTAGGCCTACCAGCACATCAGTGCACACACTCTCATACTTAGGCCTACCAGCACATCAGTGCACACACTCTCATACTTAGGCCTACCAGCACATCAGTGCACACACTCTCATACTTAGGCCTACCAGCACATCAGTGCACACACTCTCATACTTAGGCCTACCAGCACATCAGTGCACACACTCTCATACTTAGGCCTACCAGCACATCAGTGCACACACTCTCATACTTAGGCCTACCAGCACATCAGTGCACACACTCTCATACTTAGGCCTACCAGCACATCAGTGCACACACTCTCATACTTAGGCCTACCAGCACATCAGTGCACACACTCTCATACTTAGGCCTACCAGCACATCAGTGCACACACTCTCATACTTAGGCCTACCAGCACATCAGTGCACACACTCTCATACTTAGGCCTACCAGCACATCAGTGCACACACTCTCATACTTAGGCCTACCAGCACATCAGTGCACACACTCTCATACTTAGGCCTACCAGCACATCAGTGCACACACTCTCATACTTAGGCCTACCAGCACATCAGTGCACACACTCTCATACTTAGGCCTACCAGCACATCAGTGCACACACTCTCATACTTAGGCCTACCAGCACATCAGTGCACACACTCTCATACTTAGGCCTACCAGCACATCAGTGCACACACTCTCATACTTAGGCCTACCAGCACATCAGTGCACACACTCTCATACTTAGGCCTACCAGCACATCAGTGCACACACTCTCATACTTAGGCCTACCAGCACATCAGTGCACACACTCTCATACTTAGGCCTACCAGCACATCAGTGCACACACTCTCATACTTAGGCCTACCAGCACATCAGTGCACACACTCTCATACTTAGGCCTACCAGCACATCAGTGCACACACTCTCATACTTAGGCCTACCAGCACATCAGTGCACACACTCTCATACTTAGGCCTACCAGCACATCAGTGCACACACTCTCATACTTAGGCCTACCAGCACATCAGTGCACACACTCTCATACTTAGGCCTACCAGCACATCAGTGCACACACTCTCATACTTAGGCCTACCAGCACATCAGTGCACACACTCTCATACTTAGGCCTACCAGCACATCAGTGCACACACTCTCATACTTAGGCCTACCAGCACATCAGTGCACACACTCTCATACTTAGGCCTACCAGCACATCAGTGCACACACTCTCATACTTAGGCCTACCAGCACATCAGTGCACACACTCTCATACTTAGGCCTACCAGCACATCAGTGCACACACTCTCATACTTAGGCCTACCAGCACATCAGTGCACACACTCTCATACTTAGGCCTACCAGCACATCAGTGCACACACTCTCATACTTAGGCCTACCAGCACATCAGTGCACACACTCTCATACTTAGGCCTACCAGCACATCAGTGCACACACTCTCATACTTAGGCCTACCAGCACATCAGTGCACACACTCTCATACTTAGGCCTACCAGCACATCAGTGCACACACTCTCATACTTAGGCCTACCAGCACATCAGTGCACACACTCTCATACTTAGGCCTACCAGCACATCAGTGCACACACTCTCATACTTAGGCCTACCAGCACATCAGTGCACACACTCTCATACTTAGGCCTACCAGCACATCAGTGCACACACTCTCATACTTAGGCCTACCAGCACATCAGTGCACACACTCTCATACTTAGGCCTACCAGCACATCAGTGCACACACTCTCATACTTAGGCCTACCAGCACATCAGTGCACACACTCTCATACTTAGGCCTACCAGCACATCAGTGCACACACTCTCATACTTAGGCCTACCAGCACATCAGTGCACACACTCTCATACTTAGGCCTACCAGCACATCAGTGCACACACTCTCATACTTAGGCCTACCAGCACATCAGTGCACACACTCTCATACTTAGGCCTACCAGCACATCAGTGCACACACTCTCATACTTAGGCCTACCAGCACATCAGTGCACACACTCTCATACTTAGGCCTACCAGCACATCAGTGCACACACTCTCATACTTAGGCCTACCAGCACATCAGTGCACACACTCTCATACTTAGGCCTACCAGCACATCAGTGCACACACTCTCATACTTAGGCCTACCAGCACATCAGTGCACACACTCTCATACTTAGGCCTACCAGCACATCAGTGCACACACTCTCATACTTAGGCCTACCAGCACATCAGTGCACACACTCTCATACTTAGGCCTACCAGCACATCAGTGCACACACTCTCATACTTAGGCCTACCAGCACATCAGTGCACACACTCTCATACTTAGGCCTACCAGCACATCAGTGCACACACTCTCATACTTAGGCCTACCAGCACATCAGTGCACACACTCTCATACTTAGGCCTACCAGCACATCAGTGCACACACTCTCATACTTAGGCCTACCAGCACATCAGTGCACACACTCTCATACTTAGGCCTACCAGCACATCAGTGCACACACTCTCATACTTAGGCCTACCAGCACATCAGTGCACACACTCTCATACTTAGGCCTACCAGCACATCAGTGCACACACTCTCATACTTAGGCCTACCAGCACATCAGTGCACACACTCTCATACTTAGGCCTACCAGCACATCAGTGCACACACTCTCATACTTAGGCCTACCAGCACATCAGTGCACACACTCTCATACTTAGGCCTACCAGCACATCAGTGCACACACTCTCATACTTAGGCCTACCAGCACATCAGTGCACACACTCTCATACTTAGGCCTACCAGCACATCAGTGCACACACTCTCATACTTAGGCCTACCAGCACATCAGTGCACACACTCTCATACTTAGGCCTACCAGCACATCAGTGCCACACTCTCATAGGCCTACCAGCACATCAGTGCACACACTCTCATACTTAGGCCTACCAGCACATCAGTGCACACACTCTCATACTTAGGCCTACCAGCACATCAGTGCACACACTCTCATACTTAGGCCTACCAGCACATCAGTGCACACACTCTCATACTTAGGCCTACCAGCACATCAGTGCACACACTCTCATACTTAGGCCTACCAGCACATCAGTGCACACACTCTCATACTTAGGCCTACCAGCACATCAGTGCACACACTCTCATACTTAGGCCTACCAGCACATCAGTGCACACACTCTCATACTTAGGCCTACCAGCACATCAGTGCACACACTCTCATACTTAGGCCTACCAGCACATCAGTGCACACACTCTCATACTTAGGCCTACCAGCACATCAGTGCACACACTCTCATACTTAGGCCTACCAGCACATCAGTGCACACACTCTCATACTTAGGCCTACCAGCACATCAGTGCACACACTCTCATACTTAGGCCTACCAGCACATCAGTGCACACACTCTCATACTTAGGCCTACCAGCACATCAGTGCACACACTCTCATACTTAGGCCTACCAGCACATCAGTGCACACACTCTCATACTTAGGCCTACCAGCACATCAGTGCACACACTCTCATACTTAGGCCTACCAGCACATCAGTGCACACACTCTCATACTTAGGCCTACCAGCACATCATGCACACTCTCATACTTAGGCCTACCAGCACATCAGTGCACACACTCTCATACTTAGGCCTACCAGCACATCAGTGCACACACTCTCATACTTAGGCCTACCAGCACATCAGTGCACACACTCTCATACTTAGGCCTACCAGCACATCAGTGCACACACTCTCATACTTAGGCCTACCAGCACATCAGTGCACACACTCTCATACTTAGGCCTACCAGCACATCAGTGCACACACTCTCATACTTAGGCCTACCAGCACATCAGTGCACACACTCTCATACTTAGGCCTACCAGCACATCAGTGCACACACTCTCATACTTAGGCCTACCAGCACATCAGTGCACACACTCTCATACTTAGGCCTACCAGCACATCAGTGCACACACTCTCATACTTAGGCCTACCAGCACATCAGTGCACACACTCTCATACTTAGGCCTACCAGCACATCAGTGCACACACTCTCATACTTAGGCCTACCAGCACATCAGTGCACACACTCTCATACTTAGGCCTACCAGCACATCAGTGCACACACTCTCATACTTAGGCCTACCAGCACATCAGTGCACACACTCTCATACTTAGGCCTACCAGCACATCAGTGCACACACTCTCATACTTAGGCCTACCAGCACATCAGTGCACACACTCTCATACTTAGGCCTACCAGCACATCAGTGCACACACTCTCATACTTAGGCCTACCAGCACATCAGTGCACACACTCTCATACTTAGGCCTACCAGCACATCAGTGCACACACTCTCATACTTAGGCCTACCAGCACATCAGTGCACACACTCTCATACTTAGGCCTACCAGCACATCAGTGCACACACTCTCATACTTAGGCCTACCAGCACATCAGTGCACACACTCTCATACTTAGGCCTACCAGCACATCAGTGCACACACTCTCATACTTAGGCCTACCAGCACATCAGTGCACACACTCTCATACTTAGGCCTACCAGCACATCAGTGCCACACTCTCATACTTAGGCCTACCAGCACATCAGTGCACACACTCTCATACTTAGGCCTACCAGCACATCAGTGCCACACTCTCATACTTAGGCCTACCAGCACATCAGTGCACACACTCTCATACTTAGGCCTACCAGCACATCAGTGCCACACTCTCATACTTAGGCCTACCAGCACATCAGTGCACACACTCTCATACTTAGGCCTACCAGCACATCAGTGCCACACTCTCATACTTAGGCCTACCAGCACATCAGTGCCACACTCTCATATAGGCCTACCAGCACATCAGTGCACACACTCTCATAGATAGGCCTACCAGCACATCAGTGCACACACTCTCATACTTAGGCCTACCAGCACATCAGTGCACACACTCTCATACTTAGGCCTACCAGCACATCAGTGCCACACTCTCATACTTAGGCCTACCAGCACATCAGTGGACACACTCTCATACTTAGGCCTACCAGCACATCAGTGCACACACTCTCATACTTAGGCCTACCAGCACATCAGTGCACACACTCTCATACTTGTCCAGTTTCATTCTTCCGTAACATTAATGTGCGAAGAATTTTAATTCAATATGCGGTTTTACGTGTTAAAAATATATTCTTATTTTCTGTTAATTACTACTTTCTTCCTTGGCTTTTCTTTTATTTTGATTTTTAAACATTAACAATTAGTTAACAATTTACCCTTTTCGTGTTTTGAAGGCGATCAATGACGAGGAATTTCCTGCCCCTAACAAAGTTCCAGCCGGGGGCATTCCCCCCATCCCCACTGACCGCTGGGTCGCGGGCCACTTGGCTATTACAAAAAGGTGTCGCCACCCGAAAAAGTTTGAGAACATGTGTAATCTTATTTTTCTAGGTTTATTGATTAAACTAATTGTGTTACTTTTTTAAATAGTCAAAGTTCAAAGTTCACCAGTTATGAATCTTGCGTTTTTTTTTCATTTTCTTTAATTCATCTGTTTGCTCTGGATATTTATATATTTTTTATTAGTAGGTATACGGTATACTTGATTGTGACGCAGAGTTTAAAAAAAACAAAAAAAAGTTAAGTACATTTAGTCGGTGGGAAATTCAGGCTTCCCGCCGCAAACATCCATTAGCTTATGATTAGATATTAATTTATCTTTGGGGGGTGAAGGGGGGGGGGTAGCAATTGCGTAACTAATTGTTCGTTTGGGGGGGGGGATTTCTTAAATGTTTTGAAACCTGTTTAAAATGCGACAAGATGAGTGTAACATCACCTAAAGCGCCTAAAGTTGTTAACATAAATGAATGAACCATCCTGAACATATCTATTAAATGGTGCGCCCGCCCCTCCTCCCCGGAAAGTGGCCAGTTTTCTCATGTACTTTAACATACTGAATAATAATATTAGCTCAATAAATATTATTATAATTTATTCTTTTTTTAAAAAAAATAATCGTTTTATTATACAAATACTCGTGTCAAATATCCCTTTGCCAGATAGTTATGCTCTGCAGTTTATCTAATCAACAACGAAAAGAAAAGTATTTCAGCGAGCCTTACCTAATTTTTGTTTTCACCCCCCCCCCACCACACACACAAGCATGCACATAATCTTTGAGGGATAGCCTCTCATTTATGACTCACACGAATTTAGTGTTTCCTCTCGAAGTTTCCAAAGTTACTCATCTAAACCTCTCAGTTCTGGAAGTTACATTTCGTCACCGGCACCACTGATGTGCTATTCAGCTGACTATAGGAAATTACTGGCTGAGTCAGTATTGTAATTTCTTTAGTATCCTTTATTTACAAAATAAATGGAACAAGTCTCAAATAAAATATTCCCCAAAAATACTTGAAGGTGCTGTTTAAAAAGCTAATTTCCTATTTTTAACCAGGAAGTTTCGATTTCTCTTACAATTTCCTCTTTAACTGAGATGAGACATATCTGTATGTATTTTTTTAATGTGAAGCAGAAGGGGGGCAGCATCCTCCCTTTACTTTCTGTGTAGACGTAGTGTTTTAGTGTTGTGGTGTGCAAGAGCTTTGCATAGCAGACGGCTTGTATTTTCGAACAAAACACATTTGGAATATAACTACAAAGTTTATTATTCATTGTTTCACACATTTTTTATGTCATTTGTATTTCATTTTTTATAAGAAAAATGTTCAAAATGCATATTTGTATGAGTTAAGACATACATGTACACCATAAAAAGCAGTGTAGTGGAAATGTAACAATCTGTCTGATCATTATACACATGCATCAGGTGTCAAGAGAATCTAAAATTTGTCTCAAATTTTTACTAAGTAAAACAATTTCTTTTAAAGATTATTGCAGTTTTATATTTATTTAGCACAAATCTCATCTTCCAGAAATTGAACACCTTCCTAATTAATAGAGAATAAAAAGCAGTCACAATTTATGGATTGATAATCTTTAAGGGTAAAAGCTTGTTAATAGTGGATCAGCAGAAATATATTGTTTTTTTAATAGCTAAAAAATATTATGAATTTTTAGAGCAATGGATAGGGCAGAATAAATGGCATTTCACTAAATAAAAATGAATAGACTTAGAAGGAATAAGATATAAGATTTAATTATCTTTAAATTTGGAATGAGTTCGACTCAAAAATTGTCACCATAATGTGTAAAAAAAACAAATTGGAAGATTGGGCAAGATGAGGTATAAACCAACAAAGGGAATGAACATTGCGTATTTTGAACAGCATGTCAGATAAAGGAATAAAGAAACTGTAAGGAGTAAAATTCTTATTGCATTATAAAATGTAAGCAATTTGAAGAAATACAATTTTGTTGATAATTTGAAGTTTGAATGTTGATAATTTGAGTTTGAATGTTATTAATTTTGTTTTTCTGTTTCTTTTTTAGCATTTATTTGTTTAGATTTTAGATTGAATGTTATTTAAAATAAAATTAAACTTAAGGTAAATTTCAGTATTGTTTTCATTTTTAAAAAATAGTCACTTTCAGTAAGGTAACATACTTTGCCGTACATAAATTTCATGAAAGAATAAAAAATAATGCTACAATAATGTTAATAGAAATATAGACTGGGTAAATACAAAATTTCTGATAAAAAAAAGACTAAACTCTTATTTATCTAGACTTACTTTTTATGGTACAAAAAATACTTAAATTTATGAAATAATAAACTTTGTAAAATATAGAGATTCAAGATAATTTCCACCTTTTTAAAAAAAGTATTAAATATAAAGAATTTTTAGATCAGATATTCTAAAAAATCACTATTGTAAAAAGTCAACTTTTGACAAAACATCTTTAATGTCATTAGTACATGTAGTTAGCAAAAATAAAATGACACTTTAAAAATATGTCAGAAATGTACAATTTTATGAATGATCACAGACAATAGAAACAAAACTCTCCCAAAAATGTTATTGAATAATTGGAAAACTTGCAAAAATTGAATGCATTTTAAAAATTTACAATTTTTCTAATTGAGATAAAAGTACATTTTTCTTAGTTTAAGCCTACTTTTAACATATTCAAAACATTTTTAAAATGTTCAAAATTAATGTTATTTGAAATTTTAAATTCAAAATTTATTTTGCAATTTTTATTTATATAAGATTACTTAATTTTAATAATAATCATACTATTAACAATAAAAATATTTTGAGAACTAAATAGCACGGCAATCCTAGCCTGGGGCCAGGCTAACAATGTTTTAAGCTCAATAACTAAAATAAATTATAAAACCTGACTATAATTAAACATTGTAACTAATTACATCTAATTACTCTATATTATGTCATTGGTATTGACAGTTTTGTTTATTATAGCCACGAAGCAGATAGGGGTTAAATAAATTTTACAGACTAAATAAAAATTAAGTATTGTAAACACAACTCATGCTGCAGAACATCTTTTAACCTATAATTTTAATTATGCTTACATCCAGAGGCAAAAACAATATAAATGCTTTGATAGTAAGCTCATTAAACACATACAATTTTAAAGTTTATAGTTAGATAATTGTTTATTATCATAAAGGCTGTTAGCACCATCCAAGAATGATTATTAAGTTGTACACTCATAACATTACCATAGACTGAGTGTCGGATAAAAATAATGGTATTACATAAAACAAAGAGTGAATTAAAAAATTTGCCAATACAGGCCTCCTTTAAGCATTATACAGCTACCTTTATAATTTACAAGGTGAAAACAACATGACAATGTCCTGTCACTTATTCATTTATAAATGCAAAATATCTTTTTTAATTAAAAAAATTGTATGTAAAGTTTGTTAAATGTGAATAAAATTTTGATTTTTAATAACAGTTCTCTATAAGATAAATTAAAACAATTTATATGTATCTTTTTACAAATTATTTAGAAAACAAAGAAAACATTTTCTTATTACTTTTGACATAGACATATATGAAAATATTTTTTAAAAGAACATTTACAATTTATAGGATGATTAAATGCAATTGATTAAGTTTTCTGTTCTATGAAATCAACATGTGATTTAATTTAATTAACTAAACCTGTCTCAAAAAACCTTCCTCAAGTCCTATTGCTTTAAGACATATGTTGTTTTTATGAAGAGAAAACATATCAAGTGTTTTTTTTTAGGCATTTTAACTCAGCTACTAATTTTATTTACTCAACATATTTTACTTCTTCTTACTTCAGTATACATTAAAAAAAAACAACAACCTATCTATGGTCAAGTATAATAAGTACATTGTTGGCAACACCTGGCTAGGTATGTTCTAAGAGTCCAAGAATAATTATGGTAGTGAATGAGCTAAATAAATAGAAACCATGCAAATTACTTTGCTCAACACCAATTATATATTGTTATTGATTTTCCTCACACAAGGCCACATCCTTTCACTAAAAAAAATATTAACTCATCAACTCAAACAAGATAAGTTTATTTACATACACACACAATCATGCTCACCAATTACAGGTGATTTTAATCATTCAATACTATCGAAGCCACCCAATTATTGTTACTCATAACTAACAAGCTGAATCACCAAGAACCCCATTCATGGCATCTGGCAGCGTTGTGTTGGCATTGTCATCCAACAATCCTTTATCCACAACCTTTCCATTGACATCTCCGTTTGTTAGTTTCAACTCAGCAGGTGCAGTTTCAGTTGCTATTTTCAGCGCCAGTTTTTGACTCTCATTTCTTTTGATGGATGTTGTCTTCCGGAGTTTAAAACCTTTCCTGATATCTTTCAGGAGGTTGTCAATGATGCAGCCATCCTCTTCCACTGGGGATTTAGGTTCTTTGCTGCCTAGTGAAACAAAAATTTAAAGTACTGGTGATAAAATGGTTAATAATGAAAAAAACCACAATAATAATCAACTTCAATTGGAATTTTTCCAAGATCCTTAACAGCAGTGTCTTTAGCAATTATTAAATCTTCATGTTAACTCCTACTAAATATCTTTGAACTCAAAAAATTATCCCCAATACATCACTAAAATATTTATTGTTGATTTTAAGGTTATGTATTTAAATATTATTCAGGCCTGTAAAACTCAAAAGGAAGGCAAAGTCTTTTTAAATTAAACATTTGATCTGTTGATGATTAACGTAAAATACAACTGCCAAAATTGAGATGATTAAAATGAAATTTTAATATTAATACTAACTTATAATCTCTTTGATATCAATAATTATAAAGTATTTTAGTATTAATAAAATATCAATAGTTTTTTTTTAAATTTTAACTAACCCTTCATTTTTTAAACTTTACACACATGTACAAATATTCCTTTTTAACAAATGTTGAAAAATTTGACTTAGAAGGGAGCAAAGATACATGCATAAAGATAATATATAAACATTGTACGGTAACTCTAGGCAAATTCAGCAAAATTTTTAGCCAACCACCAGTCATTTACCTTTACCACATATCAAACTATTTTTTCTTCATGCCATGCAATACTCAACTGTAAAGTATTTAAATCTAAAGCAAATTTATGTTTCCACTTCACCAAATCTGATATATAAGAAATTGATGCAATAAACATCAAAAATTTTCAGCAGAGGAAGCTATTGGTAATGAGTAGTAGCCATTTCATATAAAAATCTATTTTCATGCCAACTTCGCAAGACTTAGTACAATAAGATGTGCGAGAAACATAAACTTTTACCACCAAAGTTTTTATAAGAGTAAGATAAAGTATTGCGTTCTGTATCATTGCATGAATATAAAATGAAGTGCCTAATAAAAGCTGTGATTCAAGATAGCCAATCAGAGTATTTTAAATGTCTACTAAATGCCTACTGAGTCTCTGAAGGCCAGTGCTCCGCAGCTGGCCAAAGTTTTGAGGCGATTTAAACTTGGTTGGAGAATCAGCTGTGCATGTTAAAAACAATGGATTTGGATGTCAATATTCGGATCAACAAGATACTAAAATATATTGTACTAATTCCAGCTACGTATTCTTAGCAGTTTTAAAATATATCAATATATATTTACATCCTAATATTTTAACACCATAATGATTATTTATTTGTTTAAATAGTTATTGTTAATTATCAAGTTGTTTTTACCAACATTGAAATACTTCATGCAAATATATATTAAGCTTTTTAAAAAAATGGACATTGTTGTTATTATATTCACTCTTATTAAACCCAATCAATATTTAATCATGTCATGCACATAATTCTTCTATTTCTAAACAATTTTAAATAAAATATTAATGTTTGCCTCTAACCTTTATTGGCCTTCATTGCTTCATTTTCTTTTCGTCGTTTTTCTGCTCGTTCTTCTTGGATTTTTCGCTGTTCATTGTCCTGAATAAAAATATAATAGTTGAGTACATTTAAGTTTTATTAAAAATAATTGTTTGAATTTATAGATTTAAATACTTTAATTCAAAGAATTTTAAAAATAATTCCAGAAGCATCTATTTAAAAATTTACCTGACAAACTAATGTCTTTCAGCTGTCTTCTGATATTTTCTCACACAGGAACTATTTATTTTTGTGTTTAAATAAAGTATAGATACACAGTTTCTTTTAATATTAATTCTTTTTTTAACAATTTAAACATGAGTACAATAAATTGTGTCAAATATGGAGTTTGTAAAAAGTATTTAAAAGAGTATTTTAAGTCAAAATCTGTATCGAATAGAAAAAAGAGATAGTGTCTAAAATTTCTAAACTTTCTAATAAAGCCTTAGAAGATGGTTATCAGAAAATGACTGTCAGGATAAACACTTTGTCTTTTTTTTTAGCTCTGAAACAATGGAATTCTCTCGTATTACCATTCCTACTACTACTATTACTATTCAGGCCTTTTCAAACTAAACATCTTGATTTTGACTGATAAACTTAGTTTATGTGTGCCATCCATGTCATTATATGTTTGTTTAATTATGATATAAATGTTTTGTAATGAACGTATATTTTTACAGTTTTTATGTGAACCTAGGTGAAGGTGAGCCCAGTATAGGCTGGAATGCAACATTTATATAAGGTATCATATTGTTATTATAATTATTCAACAACAAAGTGTTGGTGAAACTGTTTTTAAACCAGCATTTGTAGAAATTATTTAAATAATATTAAGTCTTCTAACCCAAAAGGATATAGAGAAAATTTTTATTATCTTCAGAAACAGTTATGAGACTTTTTGAGGATAAGGCAATACAGAGCTGCAAGATTCATTACTGGTAACTGTTAAGTATCAAGAAGAGTAACACCTATAGTTATATCACTAAACCTAGAAACACTAGAGGATAAAAGAACAAAGTTCATTGTAGTAATAATGCATAAGGCATTAAAGTCTAACAACAGCTTTTCTGGTTTTCTCAAAAATACTACTTACTAAAATTAAATTTAAAGGCAAGAAATTGTCATTCCCATTGGATGAGACATTGATACTAAATAGTGAGAACACATCACAAGGTTGATGTGTTAAGTTTGTGAATATGCACTAAAAGAATAATAAAGCCAAAACTGAACAGTTCAGATTAACCATTTCTATATTCATTGCTAAGCTTTGATAAGAAACATTTGATGAAATTTTAAAAACTGGATCATTTTAAAGGTCAAGAAATTGAAAATGAGTATTAAAAAAAAAGGGTAAGGCACCTAGAGTAAATCATTTTTTTTTCTTCTTCATTTTAATTTTGATAAGCCATAAAAATCAGAGATAACATAAAAAAATGTATTTGAAAACACATTTTTTTGTATATTAGATGAATACTTTAAATCACAAATTGAAAAGGAAATCAAAACAATCACTCACCTTACGACATTGTTTGACCTTCTGACAAAATGTGTTGAAATTACTGAGACATTCTTCCAGCTTGAATGAACTTTCTTGCTCACAAAAACGCACAGCTATGGCATGAGTTAAATCTTTGATTTCTGAAAGCTTTCCATGGACAGTGTTGATCTGATTCTCTGCTTCCTGAAACAATTAATTATTCAAAATTTTCATTTGTGTTTTTACTTGTGTTTGACTGAACTACCTGATAATTAGAAAAAAAATGCATTCAGGTCTGCATTATTTTATAAATAAACTTTGGAATTTGCTGTATTGTGACTGAAATATTTTAAAAATAAATTAGACTGAAGAAATAAATTTTGAACAACAGCTTAGTCATTGAAAGATTATAAACTTTGATAGATAAAAATGTCATGTGGGATCTTACTTAAAACTGACCACATAAAAGTTAATACAGGCAGACTATACAAACATTAATTTAATAAAATTAATTTTATGAAACAATGCTTGTATAGTTTACTGAAAGTAGCAATGATAAATTTGTCTTTACAATTTGAATGTACTCAAGTAGGAGAAATAGTAGCGACATTGATAATTTCTTTCATTCGGGACTTCAAACTAAGTAATGGAATGTCTATAAAAACTCAGTTCAGATCATTGGGAAAGAATAATGACTATTAAAATATTGTTAGATAAGCCATAGCATTACCAACCTCAATAAATTCAGCAAAGTACTCTTTGATATCATTCTCACTTTTGGCAACTTGTTCTTTCAGTTGTCTAAGATGACTCTCTAGTTGTTTAGTTTCAGACGTCAAATTGTCCACTGTCAACCTAGAAATTAACAGACCAGTTTGAATGAAACAGCATGAAATGATGTACTTGATTATTAATAAGCTAAAGTAATAAAAGATTTCAAACAATATTTTGGTAATGAAGGAGAAAAAGGTGATTGTCTACAACAATAAATTTCACAGCAGCTTTTAATAACTTTTAAAAACAATGGCTCAATTTTTTTTTCATTTAGTCTATTTTTTAAAAATAACAGTATAAATAAGCTGCTTTAGTGCTTCTTTTGTATTGTCACAAATTAAACTTTCACAAATAATTGTAATTTTAAATTTGCACAATGATAGCAAAATTTAAGAAGGAATATTTTGGTAAAGTATTTCTGAAAGGGCTTTGAATTCGTTTGATTTTCTTAGCTCAGTGCATTTAAAAAAAAATTATTTTGTTACCTGCTAGCTTCTGTTAGAGCTGGGAGTAACTGATCAGCAAACTCCATAATTTCATCTTGTTCTTTTCCAGCTTCTTCTACCAGGTAATGCAGAAGTGTGACCCTTGGTTTGTTTGCCCTGGTGTCCATCAGTTTGTTTAGGGATGCTATTTTGAAGCCAAGTGCATTGCCAGCATAGCCACCCTAATTAATTAAGAGAAAGAAATCAAACAATTATTTCGTTTTAAAAAAATAATAAACTAACCAAAAAAAAGAAGCTATTTTACTTTTTTGTTACAGCCATAAAAATTTTTTAAAATAAAATAAAATAATAGTAATAGTTTTGAAAAAAAATTAAATTTTTAAAATTAAACTTTATACTAAAGAAAAATTAATTAGTCTATTCATGTCCAATAAAAACTTACAGCATTAATAAAATTGCCAGCATGTAGCACATATCTCAGAAAACCCTTCAAAGATGAGTTCTCTATAATTTGATTGCATGTTTTGATCATGACATCAACATTGGGCAATAGAGCATCCATAGCAACACGAAAGTCGTCTTTAAGGAGCATGCCTTCAACCTAAAATATTATTGGTTATTTTAAATCAGAAAGCATACATTTAATTTTTGTCTTTGCTTTCTATTTTTGATATATAAGTATGTTTTGAATTCGGAATGGAGGTTGATTGAGTAAACTTCATTACTTTAAAATATCCCATATATTTTCTTTAAAAAATTTAGTACTTCCAAATTATATTTAAATATACAATAATAATATATTGAAATTATGAATGATTTTAACAATTCTAAGACTTAGAGCTAACATTTATCTTCATTTTAAATACAAAATTATTTGATAAATTGGATTTGTTTTTCCTTTTTAAAATATTAAATGAGCTAATAGGGTTCTCATCCACCTCTTGAGTGACTCCCCCTTCTAGCGGGTAACTCTCCCTCCTTAGTGGTTACAAATATAAGACTAAATCAGCCAATTATGGATTTCTAACATTTTTCAAAGGTCACCCACTGTGACAATTGGTACTCACCCTTATTTTGTAGCCTGACAATTTGGAGAGCTGCAAGAAAAACTTTTCAGCATTTCCCAGCTTTTCTATGTCACCATCATAATTTTGGATCATCATCACCTGAAGGAAGAAAGGATTCAATTGTGTTAGCAAAAAAATAAACTCATCATATCTTAACCCATGTACATGTAATATACTCATGTAATATACTCATGTAATATACTCATGTAATATACTCATGTAATATACTCATGTAATATACTCATGTAATATACTCATGTAATATACTCATGTAATATACTCATGTAATATACTCATGTAATATACTCATGTAATATACTCATGTAATATACTCATGTAATATACTCATGTCAAATACATAATATTAGTTAAAATCATTAACGAAATCATATTCATTAAAATATTGCCATATCCCTCACAGCATTGTCTTACAGAATCAGTCAAAGTCTCGGCTGAGATTAAACACCTTTTAAATTTCTGTTAATTTACACTGAATGGTTCACTTCATTTAAAAGCATGATGCACATAAAAAATTGGCCCCACTGATAGAAGTGAGTATTAACAAATTAACTAAGTTCAAGTAGGACTAACCTCATCCTTGTCTGGGAGAATTTTTTGTAAACCTCTAAGTCTTTCTGCACCAATCTTAGCAGAGTCGCCATCTCTTATTAAGCCAACAATGTCTTCATGGGTCATCTTACTGAACTGCTTCAGGAATATGTTGGCATTCATGCTTCGTTTCATGTCCAACAAATTTACCTTTAGAACAATAAATAATTTATTTGTCAGCTAAAAGTTAGACTAAGTTGGATATAAAACATAACATTACTTTTTTTTTCTTTCAAAATGCAAAGAGCTACAGCATGTGAAGCCTGAATTGAGAAGCTAAAGTAATTTTAGTTAAATAAACACCAAAAGGTACATTAGGCTAGTTATAGAAAAAAATGTAGTACTCAGTTATTGTAAACTTTGGGAAAATATACTGGGGACATTTTTATTAAATTCAAGAAAGTTTGAAACAGGCTAACATAAAAGTCTTGGAAGAACCATACCTCGGTTGGTGGCTTGACCTTGGTGGGTTCTTCAACTTTAGCCTCAACAGTCTTCTGGCAAAACAGCTGCTCAATTGTGTCGTATTTGACCTCTACTTTGTCTGGCATCTCCAACACCTCTTTCCAAATATTGTCTTCATCTAAAATAATCATTTTAGAATTTTAAGTAAAATTTAACTAGGTCTACTTTGAAAAAGAAAAAGAAAAAAAAAGGATAACAATAAAATTATAATTAAAAAAAGTCTGGAGTAAAAAAAAATAATAATAATTATTTTAATTACTGTAAATACTCGTTCTATAGCCGACTTTTTTAGGGACAAAATCTAGGGGAAAAGGTTGGGGGGTCAGCTTACGAGCGGGTCATAGGTGATTTTTGCATGTACATTTAATATCGGTGTTGTTATTGCAGATCACCAAGGTCCTTATTCTACATTCTATAAGATTCGACTGCTCTACCAGAAGCTATAAAATATTATTAAACATCTGTGCTTACCTTATTTAATCATTCTATCTATTTTTGTGAATGTTTTAATAAATTGTTCAAAGAAACAACAAAAAAATATACCGGTAACTCTTGCCTAACAAAGAGCACAAAGACAAAGACAATTAGTACAAAGTAGTAGAAAATACAAAGAAAAAGCATTATACAAAGAGTGGATAGTACCTATATATAGTCACCAATTTAACATATTTTCAAAAAATAATAATTTGAACAATAATATTCGAAATACTAACCCTATTCTTGAACATGAATTGTCAGTGTAAGAGAAAACGATCAGCTTATGATGCAGCATTTAATTAAGCTTTAAGTAGTTAACTTTGCTGAAAGTAGTTAACTTTGCTGAAAGTAGTTAACTTTGTTGAATCATATAACAACTACACAGCTGCTCATGAATTTTGAATTGATGAAGAAACAGAAAAAGATGAAACCTAACAAAAGTAAACAATCATAATGACCGATTTAGCTTGTAATTTTTTTAAAAATATGTACCATTTTTTTTACGCTGTCCTATATTTTTTTGGGGTTGGCTTACGAGCGGGTTACACCCTTTTTATACTATTCTCTTCCAAAAGTGGGGGGTCGGCTTATGAACGAACGGGCTATAGAACGAGTATATACCGTACATAATAAATGATCTTGCACATTTCAGATAAAAAAATCAAACTAAAAAGAAATCATTGCTGTAAGAAAGGAAAGAATGCACCAGTATCAAAATCGACATTAACATATCCAGTTAATTTAATTTTAACAGAAAAATAAGTTTTTATTTTTAACTCTTAATGTCTTATAAGGTGTTCTGTAAAAGTATGCCTAAGTCCTGTAAGGATTTCAAATATATTGCAATTATTGGGTTATGAATTTTAAAACATTGCTGAAAATGTATTTATTATTATCATACTGATTTCATCTTTTAGGATAAGCTTACAGAATGATTATTTTAAGTATCCAAAAGACCATCTTGAGTTTAGTACTATTTTTACCTGTAGTTTAGTACTATTTTTTTGGGCCGAAAAGTTAAGCAAAATCACATCTTCAAAATAAACAGTAAAAACTACCACAAAGCTTCACAAAACAAGCGAAAGCACCAGCGCAAAGTTAAACACTGACTTTTCCAGAAGTCGACTAAATATTCTCTCACATGCACTGAAGAGTTTTTACTTTCTACGATTTCATTACACAAGGAAGTGCTATCTAGGTGCGCTTTACTGCGGTTCAAGATTAGAGGCAAGGCACGCATTACCGCGCCTTAGGTCATTAAGAGTTAAATTTCAATATATTAAATGCTAATTATGAAGATTGCACCAACTGGCAACTTACTGCTCATAGACTGTGCTGGGATCTTGGACCAGTTGAATGTTTTCATTTTGTGCTTGGGCTGGGGTGTGGGGATGGGTTGGAAGTTCTGGGGCCGTGGGGCCCAAAGGGGGGCACTTGTCAACGGTGGGGGTATGGCCCCCGTCATTCCTGGCGGGGGTGGGGGAGGCGGTGGACCCATGCCGGGAGGTGGGGGCGGTGGGGGAGGGGGGGCCCATACCAGGAGGTGGTGGGGGTGGGGGAGGGGCGCCCATGCCAGGAGGTGGTGGGGGTGGGGGAGGGGCGCCCATGCCAAGGGGTGGTGGGGGCGGCGGGGGTGGGGGAGGGGGGCCCATACCTGGAGGCGGGGGAGGCGGTGGAGGCTGGCCACCATTTATCACAGATGTAGAAGGCAAAGTTGAATTGAAAGCACTGTTGGCATTTAAAGTAGCTGAGCCCGTGCCACCAAACAAAAATGGTGGTGGAGGAGGGGGTGGGGGAGGGCCGGGAGTAGATCCAGACGATTGGTCAGCACAGGAGCCGGAGGCTGGAAGTTCATCTCCAGGCGGCGAGAGGACTGAACTTTTGTCTATCGACGACATGTCCAGGTCGGTCTGCACACAGGAGCTGATGAGCACCTTTTTGCTGCTGCCTTGAGGTAAGTTGTCTGAGGTGTTCCTGAACCTTGTGAGGAGAAGTCTCTCCAGGGTGGGAGCCTCTGTGTTTTTGGTGTTGTCATTGTCAATAATGATGGCTGCCTGTGCTGCATGCTCTATGAGTTCCCATTGAACATCACTGTAACAATCAGACTTGCAATCAATACGTTACATGTGTAAATTTTAAAACCTCACAAACACAGATATTATTATATCCTTATCAAAATTTGCTGTTGGGTAATTCTAAACTGCTACATGGCAATGGTTAGATATCTGTGTAGCCACATAGCTTAAGGGGAACATTGGCCCCATGGATTAAAATAACAAGACACATGTAAAAACATAAGTTTAAAACTTGAGACTTCAAACATGAAAAAAATGCATGAATTGATAAAATTGACTTGCTGGATATTTGAAATATGGGAGGTAAGTGTAGTAGAAAAGTTATAGCAATAATAAAGTTATAGCAATAATAAAGTTATAGCAATAATAAAGTTATTGCCAGTGAGAAGATCAATTTTGTTAAATTCAGAACTCCTGTCATCTGTTTTTATAATGTTAGCTATATTGCATATGAAGTTGAAATTATTTTGTTGTTTGAGTCTATTAGCAGTCTTTGATATTAATAGGCTATGAAAATAAAATGATGTTAATGAGACTAACAAACCATTGACCAACTATATAATTTAGCTTAAATTAAGTTTTATCTTTTTCAAATAAATTTCTTACCATCAGAGAGAAATGTTTTAATAATTATATTTGATTAAAAAATATTTCCAACCTCATTTTTGTGTCTAAATCTATTTGTAGCAATGTCTGTAGGATGGTCAGGAACTTGTCAGATAGTGGAGTATTGTAGACCTAAATCAAAGCAAAACATTAAACAATGTTACAACTTGACTAAAAAATCTTTAGTATAAATATATAAGTACAAGTTTTAACAAAAATGTATTAATTAAGTATGTAGTAATTTTAAAAAAAAACAATTTTTTAAAAATCAACTATTTTCTCGCCCCGTTAATTCTTAAATGCTAATCTTCATTGTTACTGGTATTTTTTAGATAAATGTTAAAGCTATTTCAAGAATAAAGAAAGTTAATCAAATGTAAAAAAATTAATTTGTTACTTAAATGAAACATAATAATTTTAGAAATAAGTTGTTTTGCATTTTAAAAAAAACTTAATATTGTCATTATTAATGTAAAATGACACAATAAATTATTTTTCTCAATTTGATTTTTTGTTTTATTTTTACTTTAATATCTGCATAAAACCTTATTGTTGACTATTGAAAGCTTAGTATAAACTATTTAGTATTTAACTATTTAGTATTAATGAATTAGTATTTAACTAGTATTAATAATAACAATAATAATAAAAATAAATTGTTAATTTTTATAGCGCTGTTTCCCAGCAAGGAGCCAGGCTCACAGCGCTTTACATGGAGATAATAACATACATATAATAATTTAAATATACATTCTGTTCATAATAACCACATAATTAACAGTACAATAGACATAAGCTACGTTAATCATCATATATATATTTACGCTCAATTATGTAGCCTAACGCTAAGGGATATCACTCTGCATTTCGTTTTAATTTTGTGTTTTAATCAGTGCAGATTGACTCAAATAGTTATTTTTTGGTGCAGTAATTTGGTGCGCTGCTTTCTAAAATTAGTTAAAAATCGTGTGGTGATTAGCACTGTAAAAATTATTATATAAATACTTTGTTTAATTTTCAGGAATATTTTTTTATTTATCATACAAGGATAAGTTACTTGGGCTTTTGACCAACAAAAAAGTGGGCACCGTAGGCGCACTACAACATCTATTTTAAATTACTTTGTGTACATTTAAGGAAGTTTAATATTATGTATCTATCATACAAGGACAAGTTTGTTGGGCTTTTGAAAAAAGTGGGCGCCGTAGGCGCCCTAAATAAAAGTGTACATTTCAGGAATATTTCATATTTATCATACAAGGATAAGTTACTTGGGCTTATGACATAAAAATATTTTTTTTTAAATATATGTTATAAAATACTTTGTGTACATTTAAGAAAGTTTAATATTACGTATTTATCATACAAGGACAAGTTAGTTGGGCTTTTGAAAAAGGTGGGCGCCGTAGGCGTCCTTAAAAAATGGGGCGCCGCAGGCACCAAGGCGCCGCAGCACAAACTAGTTAAAAAGAAATGGTGTTTCTTTAATTTTGAAAATAAATTTTGAAAAGATGCGTCTTAAGTGCAGTCTTGAAGGACTTGGTAGATGAAATACTCAGGATGTGTAATGGTAGAGAATTCCATTGTTTGGCTGCACAAAAAGAGAATGACCTTTCGCCAAATTCTTTAGAATTTAGCTATTCATCTCTATTTATTTATTGCTGTAAATTAATGGGTTTAATTGTTTTCTCAGTAAAAGATTTACTGGCCCTGTTACCAAGTTACTGCCCCTGGTTAAAAGAAGTTGTTCTCTTGAGCACAAATTTCTTGTCATTTTAAGCCACGTTGTTCAGTACCTTGTTAAAAATGACATCAAACAGCTCCCTGTGATTGTTGATGTCCACAGACTCTGAGAAGCACATGGCCAGCTCCTCATCGTCGTCATTCTTGAAGTCATCAAACACGTCACACTGGATGTCCAGCTCCCTGTCCTCAAAGTTACGGAGGTCCGGGATGATATCCAGGAGATTTAGACCTGCCACCACAACAAGTTTCAAATTTAATATGAAAATTACCAAAATTTCTTTTAAAAATTATTGCTGTAAATCATGAAAGGCAAATGGATGATCAATAATTAAGGTGTAAATAGGGCCTGCTTTTTTGTTTGGATTAAATTTCTGTAGCAATGTTTGAGCAACTTCAAAAAAATACATACACATTTGATTTTGTCATTATGGATTTTTACCTTCATGTTTTTGTTTCATGTGGAAACTTTGAATTTGAAAATCTCTTCAATGTGACTGTTCCATCCCTACACATAATTTGCTATAGATCTAACTAGTATTATCATTGCTATTTAGTCAATACCTGATAGAGCTATTTGGTGTGAGTCATAATGATAGCTGTACAAATAATGAGCTTCTGTGACTTGTTCGAATTTTCAGGTTAAGTAATCTAACATGATTACACAATAATTTGAAAGTATACCAAAATAGGGTTTTAAAAAAACCCATATAATCATGCTGTTAGTGTTAGAAACATATGTGTGTGTAAACCACGGTTTCACATTGTCAAGAGTATGGGTGAGTGATTGAACTTAATAAAATCCCAAAAGACTAAAAGAGGTGCTACTATATAAATGATTCAAACATTTACCACTTACCACCTCATTAAATGGATAAATTTAATTGCTTAGTGTTAGTACATATTTCTTTTTAAAAAAAATTAGACTGTAGGACCTAAAAGAGGCCACAAAAAATCGTAATAAATATGCTTTTTGCAGCCACGGGGATAATTGGTATACTTTTCTCTTCCTTTAAAAGTGTGAATGTGATTTGGGAATTTGTTTGGGGGGTGAGGGGGGGTGGGGTAGATGTTTTATGGTGACCATGGGGTGTTGACTGACCCACAAACTCGTTCCTGATCCTGTTCCTCTCGTGCAGGTCATCACACGCGCACAGGATGCAGTTGATGAAGGCCATGAGGGTCGTCCTGTAAGGGGTCAGCTCCGAGGACTTGAGCTCGTTGATGATCAGCGAGAACCTGTACCTCATCTGCTTCATGGTCTGGAGAAGTTCAAGGTCATTTAGAAATATCTTTGACACAGAAAACACGTGATAACATTTGAACTCTGCACTTTGACATACTTAAATAAACAACGTTGTCGGGCAGGCGGATAAAGTTTATAGTTCAAGGTAAATTGTACATAGTTCAAGGTAATGCACAAAGTTAAAGGTCGGGCTTAAGGCTGCCTACAAAAAACATTTGTTTTTTCATGATATCAACAAGACATTTAGTTTATGAAATCATTAATCAAAATATACCAAATTATTTGATTTTATAAGAAAGATGTAAAATACATCTACGATATAATCTAGTATATTCTGCCTACAACATAATTACGTCTGACCCTATGTACCATGTACAAGTTATGTCTAAGCCTATATAATGTCTACCAATGTGTACCGTATATAGCATTATATTTAACTCCTGCTCCTTTCAGTGCCTAATAAACTGATAAAGGCCCCCAACAACAGAAAGGTTAACACCATTGTAATGTGTGCAGTGTTATAAAGTTATACATCATTATAACGTCAACACGTTACCTTGAAGGTGTCAAGTGCATCCATGGCCAGCTTGTAGCCATCCAGTGAGTACATGCACAGGGCAGAGAGCAGTTCTACGACTTGTTTCTTGACCATAGCATTGTTGGTGTCCATCGCTGTAACAAAGGGAGATGATCATTTAGCAACCGATCCATTGTCTTCAATAATTAATGTTCAATCACAACTATTCCTTTTGTATGAAGCAATTTATCTGAGTGACTATATACTGTATTTCTTCTAAACGAAGTATTTATCTAAGTAACTATTTCTTCTGTACGTACTTATTTTTCTAATTAACGATTCTTTCTGTATTTGGTTATCTATGAAAGTCAGGGCCGGATTTAGACTTAATGGGGCCCTAAGCCATTTGAGATATGGGGGCCCTTTTGAAGTCCAAATATGCTATGTCAGTGCCAAAAATGATTTTTTTTAAAATTCCGGGGGCCCCCCAAGAAGTCGGGGGCCCTAAGCTATAGCCGTAAGCTTGCAAATAGGTAAATCCAGCACTGATGAAAGTAACTATTACTTCTGTATGCAGTTATTCATCTAACTATGCATGTCTGTTTGAAATCATTTTCTATCAAAAGCTCACACAATATTATTCCCCCAAAAGTACCGGTACTTTCAACATGGGAGCAGTAGTCGCGCAAGTTGTTGACTCCCGTCGCTAAATGTTGTCCTTAAAGGCAGTAATAGGGAGATGTTTAATTTGTTGTTTGCGGAGACGGAGTCCATGTAAAAACTAAACCTCAACAAGTGTGACAATGGGATGTGTGTTTGGCAGATAACTTTATTTTTAAAATGTTCTTTTGAGTGTGAGTGTGCGCGCGCGCGTGTGTGTGTGCTTGTGTGTGTGTGTGCGCGTGTGTGTGTGCGTACGTGTGTGTGTTTTTGTCTTGTAAATTCAATCATCAACGCTGACGAGGGTTTGGTGGGTTATTTCAAGTTGTAAAATAAAACCTATAACAATTTTGATACAACATCGGTTGTTGCCTGGGCAAACCAGGAAAACCAACGCACTATCAACATTCAAAACTATAATAACAAACAAAAAGGAGGGCAAGATTCGACTCAAACAACGGATAAGCTTAGGACGCAATAATAGTATGTACAGTAAGAGCGCCATTAAGATAATAATATAGTGCCGACTTCTGTTCTCATCTGAGAGTACATACAACAAATCAATAACTTACATACAACAAACCACCCAATTACATACAACAAACCACAAACTTACATACAACAAACCACCCAATTACATACAACAAACCACAAACTTACATACAACAAACGACCAACTTACATAACAACAAACCACCAACTTGAATAAAACAAACAGCCAACTTACATACAACAAACCACCAACTTACATACAACAAACCACAAATTTACATACAACAAACCACCAACTTACATACAACAAACCACCAACTTACATACAACAAACCACAAATTTACATACAACAAACCACAAACTTACATACAACAAACCACAAACTTACATACAACAAACCACCAACTTACATACAACAAACCACCAACTTACATACAACAAACCACAAACTTACATACAACAAACCACAAATGTACAAACACCGAAATCAATTTCACAGCTTACCAGATTTCCTCTTCTTGTTCTTTCTTTTCTCATGTTTTTCTTTCTCTCTGTCAATTTGTGCTTTCACCATTTCAAATAGTTTTTAAAAATAATTTTTATCACAAATAACACTTGTCTTACTCGCAAATACCTCTTGTCTATCTTACTCGCAAATAACACTTTTCTTACTCGTAAATAGCACGTGTGTAAATTTCTTCAGCGCGAAATATGTTAGTACTGAAGCCGGGTATAAGAGCAGCGGTGCGCAACTCATGGCAGTTATGCTATATTTAGAATTGGGGTTCCCCAATCGATACCAGCCCCTTCATCGTAAGGAATAATGAAATCTATATATAGTAAGATGACGCAAAAAATACTCCGTCAAAATGTTATTGATCTGGGGAAATTCTCACGCGTAAACTGCAGCAAAATTTGATTAAGGCAGCGAGGCGAACTGGTGAATTTAGAGGTTTAATGGTCATTTGTGGGGGGGGGCATGGGAGGCTCGATGGTCATGGGAAAGTTGGTGGCCATGCGAAGATTGATGGCCATGGGGTTGATGGCCATGGGAAGGTTGGTGGCCATGGGATTGGTGTGGAACATGCAGATGAAAATGAAACCACCATCTTGGTAAGATCGTTCCGGAACGTGACATTTATAATTGACATGTCATTTGTTATTGTTGAGCCTTCTCGTCCACGAGGAGCAGCAGTCGATCATCGTCGACGCCTGCAGCCCTTCCGAGGGCCAATGGCACCTACAAGAGACCTCCAGGCACCCCTGCATCCAGGGCCAGTCTCTCCAGCATCCTCCAGTTATAGCCAAGTCTCTTGATGAGGTATCAACAGACGTGTCATTTAGGCAGGATAAAATTGTGAATTATTGGGATTCGGTTGTATGTTAATCTGATTGATAACTCATTCAAATTTTTTATTTAAAAACAAATAATAATAGTATTAAATAAACAAACAAATGAAGAGCGTGTTTCAATGCTGAGTTTATATACTTGTGTATATATATAAATTTTTGTAACTTTATTTTGACTCTCCAGCGAGAGAGAGAGAGAGAATGGAAGTTAGAGAGAGAGAGAGAGAGAGAGAGAGAGAATTGAAGAGAGAGAGAGCGTAAGAGAGAGAGAGAGAGAGAGAGAGAGAGAGAGAGAGAGAGAGAGAGAGAGAGAGAGAGAGAGAGAGAGAGAGAGAGAGAGAGAGAGAGAATGGTTCTTAATTATGGAGAGATTTGGAATCGCTAGCACTTGATAATCAACAATTTCGTTTATAATCGCCTGGCCTGGCTGTTAAGATAAATCAACCTAAAGAGCAGCTACACACATCGATCGGCTGGAGCTCAGTTTAATAGAACAAGTCTAGGCGATGCAAGAACACGTTGGAAAGTTTAGGGGAATTTCTTCAGCGTTTTTTTTTCCCATTGCGAGATAATGGCGTTAGTGACTGGTGACAAGAGGTCAAAGACAGTCTATGTAAGATTACTAAGCCCGATGTTACCACTCTACTGCTAGAAGCTAACAAAGAACCAGTGGCGTCACTAGGGGGGGGGGCGGGGGGCACCCCGGGTGACACCCATCAGGGGGTGACACCCAAACCTAACAATTTACTGTGTATGATTTTATGTTTAAAAAAAGAAGAAGAAAAAAAGACACGTTTTTCCCCCTAAAAAGATATTACGAAATACAATGAAATACGCTAAACGCATAAACTTGTTAATAACAAAATATCAGTTAAAAAGCAATGATAAAACAGTCACAACAAAATATAATAAAACAAATTAGGAAAAAAATAAAAGAAACAGCCGGACCAGAGGGAGCTGTACAAGGGTTGGACATATGAGAGGCGGTGTCTTTTGTTTTAAATGATATAAGCCAGGGGTGTCCAAAGTCCGGCCCGCGAAGCAATTTCAACTGGCCCGCGGCATTATCTGAAGTAATTGATTGACTCACGTATTATTTCTTTAAAAACATCATAATTATAAGAATAGTCGAAATGTTGTACTATTTTGAGTACGTCAAATGATGGCGAAAATCGATAACATTTTGTTGATTACCAATTACTTGACTTTCAGTCTTAAAAACCAAACAAGGGGAACACATTTAGTTGCTTCTGTTTGTTCTGCTGTCAATGACGTTAAATTACCAAGAAAACAATCTCTGTTTTTATTACTGATGGTGCCCCTGCCAGGACTGATGAACACAGTTGACTAGCAAAACGTGTGTATATCAAAGTCAGCGAAGAGGCTGGCAAAGATTTTAAACTTCACTGTATCATTCACCAACAAGTTCTTTGTGCCAAAACACCTTTGATGTGATCGTGTCCTTAAACCAGCGATAAAGGCTATGAAATCTATTCGCTCTAAATCCCCTTTTCACCGCCAGTTTCAGCAGTATCTTCATGACATCCAGGGAGAATTCGAAGATGTGTATCACAATGGTGTGGCTCAGTCGGGGGACAGCACGTCAGCGCTTCTACGCACTTAAAAAATAAATTGGGCTATACATTGAACAACCAATTCCAGAACTATCTGATACTGCTTAGATGGAAGATTTTGACAAGACATCTACACAAATCGTCAAGGGCACAATGCAGTGCTAAGCCAATTTTATTCATATATCAAGGCTTTTGGGAACAAGCTGCAACTCTTTGAAAGGCAACTGTTTCAAATGCAGCCTAATATCACACATTTCCCCTCACTACATGAAATCAAGACACATTTTCCAGAAAGAAGTTTCAATTAACAAATGCAGAGGTATGTTGCAGATATCACATCCGTGGCTGACGAATTTCAAAGACGCTTTCAGGACTTTGAAACTATTGAAAAGGAAACCATGTTTTTTTGTTAATCTTCATCTTTCTCTGTTGACCCTGATAATGCTCCAGGTAATCTGCAGATGGAGCTCATTGAGCTGCAAACTGATGCTAAATGTCTTTGCAGACCACAGCCTTCTCCCATTGCTTTTACAGACAGCTGGCTAAAGAGAGATGCAAAGAGATTCGAACATTTACTAAAAAATTGATCATCTTGTTTAGCTCGACATACTTGTGTGAGCAGACATTTTCAGTTATGAATTTTAACAAGAACCGTGTGAGGACGAGAATAAGTGACTCTCACATACGTAATAGTATAAGTATCCAAACAAGTGGCATTGAGCCTGACCTCACCTATTTACTGCATTCAAGATCTCAGTTTCTCCCCTTCACATTAAAATTTGGCAATACAAACTTATCAACCTATCATTTTTATAAAATTATTTTAATACGGCCCGCGAATATCTTTACGTCAAGGAATGTGGCCCGACATGCAAAAAGTTTATACGCCCCTGATATAAGTCAACTGGGCTTAGACATACCGACACCCCACCTCACTAGTCCCTTAGACATACCGACACCCCACCTCACTAGTCCCTTAGACATACCGACACCCCACCTCACTAGTCCCTTAGACATACCGACACCCCACCTCACTAGTCCCTTAGACATACCGACACCCCACCTCACTAGTCCCTTAGACTATACCGACACCCCACCTCACTAGTCCCTTAGACATACCGACACCCCACCTCACTAGTCCCTTAGACATACCGACACCCCACCTCACTAGTCCCTTAGACATACCGACACCCCACCTCACTAGTCCCTTAGACATACCGACACCCCACCTCACTAGTCCCTTAGACATACCGACACCCCACCTCACTAGTCCCTTAGACATACCGACACCCCACCTCACTAGTCCCTTAGACATACCGACACCCCACCTCACTAGTCCCTTAGACATACCGACACCCCACCTCACTAGTCCCTTAGACATACCGACACCCCACCTCACTAGTCCCTTAGACATACCGACACCCCACCTCACTAGTCCCTTAGACATACCGACACCCCACCTCACTAGTCCCTTAGACATACCGACACCCCACCTCACTAGTCCCTTAGACATACCGACACCCCACCTCACTAGTCCCTTAGACATACCGACACCCCACCTCACTAGTCCCTTAGACATACCGACACCCCACCTCACTAGTCCCTTAGACATACCGACACCCCACCTCACTAGTCCCTTAGACATACCGACACCCCACCTCACTAGTCCCTTAGACATACCGACACCCCACCTCACTAGTCCCTTAGACATACCGACACCCCACCTCACTAGTCCCTTAGACATACCGACACCCCACCTCACTAGTCCCTTAGCCATACCGACACCCCACCTCACTAGTCCCTTAGACATACCGACACCCCACCTCACTAGTCCCTTAGCCATACCGACACCCCACCTCACTAGTCCCTTAGCCATACCGACACCCCACCTCACTAGTCCCTTAGCCATACCGACACCCCACCTCACTAGTCCCTTAGCCATACCGACACCCCACCTCACTAGTCCCTTAGACATACCGACACCCCACCTCACTAGTCCCTTAGCCATACCGACACCCCACCTCACTAGTCCCTTAGACATACCGACACACCCCACCTCACTAGTCCCTTAGACATACCGACACCCCACCTCACTAGTCCCTTAGACATACCGACACCCCACCTCACTAGTCCCTTAGACATACCGACACCCCACCTCACTAGTCCCTTAGCCATCACACCCCTTAGACATACCGACACCCCACCTCACTAGTCCCTTAGACATACCGACACCCCACCTCACTAGTCCCTTAGACATACCGACACCCCACCTCACTAGTCCCTTAGACATACCGACACCCCACCTCACTAGTCCCTTAGACATACCGACACCCCACCTCACTAGTCCCTTAGACATACCGACACCCCACCTCACTAGTCCCTTAGACATACCGACACCCCACCTCACTAGTCCCTTAGACATACCGACACCCCACCTCACTAGTCCCTTAGACATACCGACACCCCACCTCACTAGTCCCTTAGACATACCGACACCCCACCTCACTAGTCCCTTAGACATACCGACACCCCACCTCACTAGTCCCTTAGACATACCGACACCCCACCTCACTAGTCCCTTAGCACATACCGACACCCCACCTCACTAGTCCCTTAGACATACCGACACCCCACCTCACTCACTAGTCCCTTAGACATACCGACACCCCACCTCACTAGTCCCTTAGACATACCGACACCCCACCTCACTAGTCCCTTAGACATACCGACACCCCCACCTCACTAGTCCCTTAGACATACCGACACCCCACCTCACTAGTCCCTTAGACATACCGACACCCCCCCTCACTAGTCCGTCCACCACAGTTGGGATTTGGGGGAAGAAGATATTTCTCAAAAAAAAATCAAAATCAAAATATGGGTTTTCTTTGTTGTTGTTTTTTTAGCGGAAAATTATGAATTAAATATCTTTGAGTTAATAAATTTGTTTTATTTATATTTATTAAAGTCATTTATATACAGGTAGTCTCAGGTTACGATGGTCCCGTCCCGACTTACGCTATATTCCAAGAAACGTAATTTATCAGAAGTCAGAACCGCATCTACGCAACGGCAGCGACGAATTTTTTGAAGTTGAAAAACGTCTGGTCTGACCATAATATACAATATTATTGAAGATATAATCTGTTATATTCAAGTATTTTGTCTACAATTGATAATCCCACATTCTTGCAGCAGTGAAGATAAGCAAGTGAAAACTTTATTTAATTGTATTAAAAGAGGGAAAGATAGAATTTATTCGAATTATTTTTGAGTCTAAATACCACCTTATACCTTTTCCGGCTTAAATAATTCTTTAATAATGATTGACTTTAATTTTGAAAGTTACAAAGTAAGCCAAATTACACTTAAATTTTGGGCGCGTTCAAAAATTAGATAAATTAATAAATGTTCTTAAAGTATGACAGACAAGACTTAAATTTTTTTTAAAAAGTCATTCAATTTATTGATAAACACTTTTTTTAAATTTGAAGGCTTATTTGAAATATGTTGGGAACATTTTGCTCCCTACAATAATTGTCACGTGTCAATTAAACGATTAAGGAGCGAAGAATGTGCGCAAACATATGAGCGCCTACCTCGTTGGTAGTCCGTCTATTAAAAAATTGCATCCAATCTTCACCTGCGCTCTTTGGTTGTGTGCTATTTTACGGGTCACCGTCACGAAATTATTTAGTAAGTTACACTAAGCAGTGGCGTCCCTAAAGGGGTGCTGAAAGCACCGGGTGACACCATCACAAGGAGTGACACAAAAATGCAAAATTCTGTATGTTCCCTCGTAGGAGCTCTATGGGTTAGGGGCCGTCCAATAATGACTTCGCGTGCCTAGGGGGGAGGGGGGACACGCATTTGTGACGAGGTGGAGGGGATGTTAAGAACTGTGACGGCACATAAAAAAACGCGCAACTTTAAATAAAATTTCTATTTAAATATATGATTGTTTACAATTTATTTAATTACGTGTTCAATGGCTTCACATGTGTTACGATATTAGAGTGCAGACTTACACTACATACATATTAAATGTCAAAAAATAATTAGCAACAAGCTAATTTGCAAATAGAAAATACGCTTTTTTGGGAGGGAGGAGGGTTCAAAGATTATTGACGTCATATTGGAGGGAGGTCTACGTTTTTGTGACGAAGTGATGACGGAAAGGGGGGGTGTAAAAAATCAACTAAA
>CALYLW010000325.1:153829-243378 GCA_944989445.1 Ampullaceana balthica | reverse complement strand
GTGACACCATGAGCTACCGCCCCGGGTGACACCAACCCTAGTGACGCCTCTGCAAAGAACTACAAACACATAGACGAAAAGAAAACAGTTACAACCAATTTAAATATGATAGAGAAGGAAGGTGCGATTTTAAACAACAACAATATAGGTGAAATTTAAACGTAAATACTTATAATATAGATGACATTTTAACGCATATGCCAAGAATATAGATGTCATTTTAATGTAAATACAAAGAATATAGAAGAATATTTTATATATATATATATATATATTCTTGGTATTTACGTTAAAATAGCATCTAATTATTATAGCCATTAAAACTTAAATACCAAGAATATAGATAACGTTAAAACGTACTATAAACTTGTCTCTCCCGATAATGAGTTTAACAAAAATAACACGTTTTGATAAAGCTCCCATAAACATACAACCTTATCAGGGTAAGGTGAATCTCTGCATCAACTGTGACCACTTCTACTACTCACAAAAACACATTTTAATTCGACTTTACCCGTGGCAAACTTTGGTGCGTAGCATCGCCGTTCGGCCACCAAAAACTCCACACCGGTGCGCGAGTTGATGCAGCTTTTGATGCACCGCACGCACTCGAACTTCAGAAGGATTGTCTTGAACGAGGAGCCGTCGCGTGCGCTGTGGCCCAAACATTCAAAGAGAAGCTCCAGGCCTTCATGAGCTGACACGACAGAGTTAAGTCCATCAGTGGTGGCGATGATGACAGGACACAACAACAAGAAAAATGTATAAGAGACTTATATTGTGTGAGTGAGCTTCAAGGTCCCAGACAGTTTAATTAACCTCTGCCGTATCAATCAAGTTGATGTTCAATGATCTCATAACGGAGCATTAAAAATATAAGAACATTTTAAAAAATTATTTATTTATCATATCTTTATACATTTTATAAAGGAAAAGTTGTTGAGACTTATAAACATACTTATTTTTTATTTTTGTAAAAAATTGGATTTATGTTCGATGATTGAATATCAATAAAGAGATTGTGAGTACGTTTATTAAAAAAAGTACTCAATAGATTGTCGGAAAACTCATTTAAGATTCGCCTACCCAAAAAGTCTTCCATCCATTCGCTGTCGAAAGCGGCCAGCTTCTGCCTTAGTCTGCACAGACTTCCAATGGTGGGATGTCTTAGAGAGCTGACACTGGACCGAGACACGTGACACCCCGAGGAGACATCCGCAACGAGGCTCTCCGACTTGCATCTCTTCCCCATGACGTCATCGCGGCCGGTGCCGTGACGAGGGCTCCAGAATGGATGGAGGAAGTCATCTGGACTCAGGCTGTGGGTCATCGGACTCCACGTCTCGCGCCACCGGTGGCGGTCATTTCGGTGATGTCCAGCGTGGGAGGAGAGACTGTCCACACCGTCATCAGCGTCAAAGCTGTCCATCTCCCACGGGTCAATGCCGAGGTCGCGGTCAGCCCCGGAGAACCGGCTGAAGCCGGTGACGTTGAGATATTTGAGAGATCTGCTCTGGTAACGGTGGCGGTCACTTAGACTGACCAGTGAAACAGGTCGGTAATGTCCGGAGCTCATTGTGATGTCATTAACTGAAGATTCTCGAAAATCGCTGGACAGGCGAGTAAATCAGAATTCCGAAATGAAAAAAGTGAATTCAATGCTCACCACAATGTCCGATATGAATAGTGAAGTCAAGACTCACCACAATGTCCGATATGAATAGTGAAGTGAAGACTCACCACAATGTCCAAAATGAAAAGTGAAGTCAAGTCTCACCACAATGTCCGAAATGATAAGTGAATTCAAGTCTCACCACAATGTCCGATATGAACAGACAAACCAAGGCTCACAGGACGGCCCAATAAGATTAGTGAGTTTAAGGCCATAACGCGTGTCACTATCTCTGCAGCCAAGAATGCCAACTATATGTACAACCATTCATGTTGTGATCCTCTGCGTGACGTAACCAAACATCCCAGAAAAGACAACTAAACTTTTTTCTAGAACATCATATTCGGTAACAACTTGTCATTTAATGACAAATTACTTTTTGAATGTCATTTATTCCTGCAGCTTATTCTGTGTATCCATGTGAAATTTTTAAACAATTTTTTAATCGCTTTGTTTCATTCTTAGCCCGCATCATTGTGGTTACCGTTTCTGAAAGTCGTTTATGAAATAAATCGACGAAATGGCGATGAATGCAGAAGGAAACAACCCGTTATCGTCAGGGCAGATGTCAACAACACCACATAATTTTGCAACCCGGTCTCAACCCGAGGAATGTGGCATCTGATTCAATAAACTCCAGGTATTTAGTTTTTGTTTCGTTTTTTTTAAAAGTCTCACATGTTGGCGCAAGACGCTGTGTCAAAGCCTAATTAAAACGACTCGTCTGAAACAAAATATGACGTGACGTCAAAACACTGCGAGGCTTCAAAGAAGAAACCCTGCAACATGAACAACGCATATTTTTAACGTTGGAATACACCACACCACCGGAGTAAATAATCTCAAACACCGAATGGACACAACACTCTATTAGCTAAGGTTGTTTGACGGTGTCACAGGCTTGGTCCGAGGATTTCCATTATTTGATAATGTATCTAGTGTTCATTAACAAGGACGTAACTTATCACTACGTATCCCTATTTTTAATTACAAAGTTACAATTCAAGGTTTAACATTATATTTGTTATATAATTTAATTTTATTTATTTATTTTTACAATATTACAACTGTTCCCCACGAAACGCGGAGGGGAACAAATAAATGTATGGCACGTTTGTTCTTACGGCATGGGTAATCTACCTTGAACAGGATGGCTGACTTCCCGGTGCCATGGACGCCATTGAAATGGACGAGGTCATTAACACCTGGACTCATGCGTCCCACACGGTCAGACCTTGTAGTTCGCATAGCATCCCCGCGACATTGACAAAAAAACTTTTAACACGCTGTTTCAAGTGTTCTCAAACTTTCTTCCAGTCACGACTGACGAGTACTGACGACCCCTACTAGACCCATAACATGTCTATTTATAAAAAAAATATTTGTATCGTACTTAGCGGTTCCCTTGTAAATATGCACCAGCTCGCCTCTAGGGGTGCAACGGTGTGTAGTTTGGGAACCTCTGCGATATAGAAACCGTGTTTCAGACTAAGAAAAAAAAATTACTTCTATAACGGAAACTGGTCCGCAGCTTAACAATAATGTTCAACAATAATACACAACCCGAAAAAAAATGAAAGAATGAAAGCTTTCTTCTATATCGCTAACACTGCCCATGTCAGTCCCGCATGCTTTCGTTGCGCTAACACTGTCCATGCCAGTCCCAGCATGCTCGTTGCGCTAACACTGTCCATGCCAGTCCAGCATGCTCGTTGCGCTAACACTGTCCATGCCAGTCCCGCATGTTCGTTGCGCTAACACTGTCCATGACAGTCCAGCATGCTCGTTGCGCTAACACTGTCCATGACAGTCCAGCATGGTCGTTGTGCTAACACTGTCCATGCCAGTCCAGCATGCTCGTTGCGCTAACACTGTCCATGACAGTCCAGTGTATGCTCGTTGCGCCCTGATGTTCAAAAGCTATGTCAAATAAACACGTCTACAAATAATTATTTCTCAAATGTTTACCTATTTTTCAAACTTTTTCAAAACATTCGGAAGACTGATCATCGCTAGACACCGAGCGCTTTCATTATTCAAATATTTCGTAACTTAAGTACTAGTCTTATTGCGAACATGAATATCAGAGAAACATCGATGAACTCTTAAACTCTTTTGTAGTGAAGGCTACAAACGATAAACCAATCGTTAGAGGCGGTTTAAATCAAATAAATAGAAGTAAAAAAAAGATTTTAAAACACCACGTTTTTACAAGCGGACTAAAAAGAAGAAAATAATTTAAAACTTATAAGTTCAAGTACTTTGATTTAATATGACTAAAAACGTGGGGCGGGCGCTTATGAGGTTTAACACATGCAGCTCACTCATACTCTCACTTATAGATCTCTCTTTTGCCTTCTATATTAGAAATCTTTAATTTTTATACTAAACACCCACCCCATGTTTTTAGTCATATTAAATCAAAGTACTTGAACTTATAAGTTTTAAATTATTTTCTTCTTTTTAGTCCGCTTATAAAAACGTGGTTTTAAAAAATCTTTTTTTTAACTTCTATTTATTTTATTCTTTTTAAATCCCTTATATTAACTTCGCGGCCGTCTCTCTCTCTCTCTCTCTCTCTCTCTGTCTTGGGCTCGGCGGGCTGGGAGGAAAAACAGAAGTCAAAAATGACCCACTTCCCATGATCCGATCGAACTGAAATTTGGCACACGGACCCGTCTGACCTAACAATGCATCGTATCAAAATTTCAGATCGATCGAACGTACCGTAATTAAATTAATGCATTTTTAGTTTATCCTTATATGAGGTATGTAATTTTAAATTCACGGTTTGTTATTGTTTTTTTGCCACGTGAAATTTTGAGCTTACGCATTGAGGCGACCCAACGAAGCGACGGGCGCTTTTGTTTACATTTTACGTGTCACTCTGAGCTCGGTCAAGCGAATCGGTGACCAGACTTTTCCCCTCTCCCCCCCACCCACCCCTCCCCCCCCCACACTAGGGTTATGATGCAAAGTTGAGTTAAGACAGATTCAGTCTGTAAATGTTTGAAAATAATCAATACTGTTAGTTATGTCTCATATATAAGGGATTTAAAGTCAAAAACTTTGTTTTTACGGGTTTGTTTTATTAAATCCCTTATATTAACTTCGCGGCCGTCTCTCTCTGTCTCTCTGTCTTGGGCTCGGCGGGCGGGCGGAAAAACAGAAGTCAAAAATGACCCACTTCCCATGATCCGATCGAACTGAAATTTGGCACACGGACCCGTCTAACCTAACAATGCATCGTATCAAAATTTCAGATCGATCGAACGTACCGTAATTAAATTAATGCATTTTTAGTTTATCCTTATATGAGGTATGTAATTTAAATTCACGATTTGTTATTGTTTTTTTGCCACGTGAAATTTTGAGCTGACGCATTGAGGCGACCCAACGAAGCGACGGGCGCTTTTGTTTACATTTTACGTGTCACTCTGAGCTCGGTCAAGCGAATCGGTGACCAGACTTTTCCCCTCTCCCCCCTCCCCCCACCCACCCCTCCCCCCCCCACTAGGGTTATGATGCAAAGTTGAGTTAAGACAGATTCAGTCTGTAAATGTTTGAAAATAATCAATACTGTTAGTTATGTCTCATATATAAGGGATTTATAGTCAAAAACTTTGTTTTTACGGGTTTGTTTTATTAGTCCACTTATAACAACCTGGTTTTTAAAAATCTTTTTTTACCTCTATTTATTTTACCAAACACCTCACAAGCGCCCGCCCAACGTTTTAAAAACATTGTGATGTGGTCACGGGGTGAACTCACGGATGTCAACAAAAGCAGACGGTACAGATGCTTATATATAGACTATAAATAAACTAAAAAGTTCAATAATTTAATAACGGTACATTCGATCGATCTGAAATTTTGACACAATGCATTGTCATCCACGATCTATCTGTGGTAAAATTTTCAGATCTCTAGGACCATCAGAAGTGGTTCAATTTTACGTTGGAAGATTTGAAAAAATCTTGGACAAACCAACAAACAGGAACGAAATCGAGTTAATAAAAACGTGGTAACAAAACGGCAAGCTGAAGGTAACAAAATTAATTAAAACATTAACATTCGTAGAAGAACGTAACAACTTTTCTGGCAAATACACTTTATCGTCATTTTTATATTTATTAGAAATCCTAATAAAATTATCACATACGTTTTTTTTAAAAAAAAACGCGAAGTCGTTAAGTTCAAACATTATTGCCTCTCAGAAGTCTGTGATATAGGAAGCAAACACACCATCGTGGAACAACAAGCGGCCACAACACACCACCACATCAAATAACAGCATACCAGTGGCGGACACTATATAACTGCAGCCGCAATCACCGATGTTACAAAGTGTGGAGATTCTCCTTCTTTGTCTCCCTTGTGCGTGGGACGAGCTAGAACCCGATTTTCGTGCACGCACTGATTGTCTCCCCTTTTCTGCCATCAATTTTTTCCCCCCATCATTGTAAAATATCAATTGCGTGTTTGCGAGTGATTAAATTATTTCTGCACGAGAAGTTGTTGGAAAACTAATATTGAGAGCAGCACATCAATTCAGATGTAACTTCATGTCGTAACTATGCCAACTTGACCTGTCATGGACACATGACATACTGCAACCAACGTCATCTTTACCTGGGACCACCAAAGAAGGACACATGCAGCTAAAGGTTCAAACTTGTCGTCTGCATGCCCGTCACTTTACATGAGGTACATCTTGTAGTTTCTGCCTGACATCAGATACAGAAAGTCTCTCATGTTTATTTGACCGTGATGTCAGAAGTAAAAAAAAGTAAAGTTCTCTTTTCAGACCATGCAGGTGTATGTGGTTAGTGAAGGGGTTTTTCACAAGTTTCTAGAGCCACACCATACGAGGCGATTGTGTGGCTAGCACAATTCCCAGCGGCCTTAGCTTTACGCCAACTAATGTGAGGTATGCCCATCAGAGCTGCGTGGACTGAGGGACACGGGAACAGGCCCCTGCCTTCTTCACAGAGATTCGAACCCGCGACTCTCGGTACGCCAGCCGCTCGGCCACCGCGCCCCTACGTGATGTCAGATGTCTACATCAACCAGGGATGAACACACGATGTTTCTAGCTTCCCACTCTATTCAATTGTAGCAGTTTCCGCACGGAATGGAAACATGTCGTCTGCACGCTCGTATACAAATCCCGAGAGAGCCTCTACCTCTTTCTGGCACAGAACCCTGTGACTACCACCAAAATCAAACTACATGTGCTTTTCAAAACTCTCATCTGGTCGCTATTACATTTTGTACAGACCTAGTGGGCTGAGAAAATCTAAATATTGTCTGTAGACTACGTTTGACAAATAGAACACATATAAACAGAGCTGATCTTGGTTGTTGTTTTTTTTTCTTTCTGGGGACTCGACAAAAAACACGAAACAATTTATGGGAAAGTTGAGGAAAGAGAAAGTGCAGCCAGGTTCCTGCTGGCGGACAAATCGATCACCGAGTTGACCCCGCTAGGAGGGTCGGGCGGTCCGAGTGATGTAACCCCATCTGCCAGACGACCCCCCCCCCTTATTTTAAACCCCACCCACCTCAGTCATGGGTCCACTGTAAACAAGGGCGCTCTTCCCCATCACGAAAGTCTGAGAATATCTACAGAGTGTTTGCTTTCCTCTATAGATTTTCCAAACGATTCCCCGAACATGGGTTCTACCAAACCCGCCGACCAACTCCGATGTAATAGTAAGGTTCCAGCATCGATAGTCTCAAATGTTAGTAAGCAGGACGATTAAATATAAACATGCGATAATTTGTGTGATTATGGGTAGGGCACGGGGGTCCAGGGAGGGGGGGAGAAGGGGGGTCATATTGCAACAATCAACACACTAAATGGCTGGAATTGTTTTCCTCAAAACATAGTTAATGTTTTCCCTTGCTATACATTTCTTCTTTTTTTTCGCATTGTATTTTTCTTAATACTTTGCTCCCTTTTTCAAGTAAATGTGCTTAAAACACTATCTTATTTTATGTTTTTTGCCAGATGTAAATATGATCTTATATAACGTGTGTGTGGTCCATGTAAATATGATCTTATATAACGTGTGTGTGGTCCATGTAAATATTATCTTATATAACGTGTGTGTGGTCCATGTAAATATTATCTTATATAACGTGTGTGTGGTCCATGTAAATATTATCTTATATAACGTGTGTGTGGTCCATGTAAATATTATCTTATATAACGTGTGTGTGGTCCATGTAAATATTATCTTATATAACGTGTGTGTGGTCCATGTAAATATTATCTTATATAACGTGTGTGTGGTCCATGTAAATATTATCTTATATAACGTGTGTGTGGTCCATGTAAATATTATCTTATATAACGTGTGTGTGGTCCATGTAAATATTATCTTATATAACGTGTGTGTGGTCCATGTAAATATTATCTTATATAACGTGTGTGTGGTCCATGTAAATATTATCTTATATTATTTTATTATCTTATATTAGGGGTGCGTTGCCAATGTAAATGTTATTTAACGTTACAAACGATGAAAAGAGGGGATTTGTGGGTTTTTGTTTGTTGTTGTTTTAAATACTCTTCTGTCTTGTGTTAAGTTCCTGCTCTTTAAATGACAGTCCCTCATTTCATTACGTCCATGGCAATTAATTACCAACAGCCTGTAAGGTGGTTTATTTCTGATGCTGTCTCATAAATCAATCGGACGAGACAGGATCCGTGTGATGCTCAGCCGCAGTTTGACAGCGCGGCTTACTTGTACCATAAAAATATGGACGTGAACAAGACGAAACCAACCAAACAAGAAAAATATGTCTTTAACTTGTGCACTAAGCAGCTTGATATTCTATCGCCATACTAAATAAATAATGTGAAATTACGATTTCTTATCCGTGGGTTTTTCTTCTTTCTTTGAGTAATAAAATGTCTTATGTCTATATTTTATTTAACGACACCAAAGGGAGTATATTCGTATGAAGACGTTAAATTCATAGAAACAAAGGAATAACTCAGTTTTTTCCCTTGGACGGAGTTAAATTTTCAGACCCGTGCTTTGCGGGTATGTGTCAGAAAAACCTATATTCCCACCCCGCCCCTTTCCCCCAAATCTTTTCCCTTCCACGACACCCTGAAAGATCTATTATTTTAAAAACACGGAAACACTTTTCTTCGTACGCATAATCCGCAAGTGTTTCTATCAGCCCGCAGCTCGCGCCGGGTCCACGTAACAACAGCACGCACACTGCGTTGACACACGAATATTGTCAACAGACCGGCTCTCATAATAAGCTACTTGCTTTAGCCCAGGGATGGGCACACCAAGGTCCGTGGGTTGGTATTCGGCCATCTATGACAATTATTGTGCATGAATGTGTGTTGGGCTGAGGGTGGCTGTGGGACCGAAGTTAAACACTTTCTCCGTTTAATCAACGAAGTTTTGCTACCTTAAGTAGAGCAATTAATATTAATCTGTGTGGGTTCTTTTTGAGTTAATCACTGTAATAAAATATGTTTGCTAATCTGTACTTGTACAACGAATGTACGTGTCTGTATCTGTACAATTGACGTGTGTTAGATGGTGTGTAGTTGTACCATGACTGTATGTTTGTATGTATCTGTACCATGGCTGTATGTTTGTATGTATCTGTACCATGACTGTATGTTTGTATGTATCTGTACCATGACTGTATGTTTGTATGTATCTGTACCATGAGTGTATGTTTGTATGTATCTGTACCATGACTGTATGTTTGTATGTATCTGTACCATGACTGTATGTTTGTATGTATCTGTACCATGACTGTATGTTTGTATGTATCTGTACCATGATGTATGTTTGTATGTATCTGTACCATGGATGTATGTTTGTATGTATCTGTACCATGACTGTATGTTTGTATGTATCTGTACCATGATGTATGTTTGTATGTATCTGTACCATGACTGTATGTTTGTATGTATCTGTACCATGACTGTATGTTTGTATGTATCTGTACCATGACTGTATGTTTGTATGTGTCTGTACCATGGATGTATGTATGTTTGGTCCCTGCAGTTGTATAACACATATATTTTCCAAAACCTAAATTTTCTTTAAAAAAAGAGAATTTGAAAGACTCTTAATCTCTAAACATACATAGCTCGTGAATAGTTGTCCCTAACACATACATAGCTCGTGATTAGTTGTCCCTAACACATACATAGCTCGTGATTAGTTGTCCCTAACACATACATAGCTCGTGATTAGTTGTCCCTAACACATACATAGCTCGTGATTAGTTGTCCCTAACACATACATAGCTCGTGATTAGTTGTCCCTAACACATACATAGCTCGTGAATAGTTGTCCCTAACACATACATAGCTCGTGAATAGTTGTCCCTAACACATACATAGCTCGTGATTAGTTGTCCCTAACACATACATAACTCGTGAATAGTTGTCCCTAACACATACATAGCTCGTGATTAGTTGTCCCTAACACATACATAGCTCGTGATTAGTTGTCCCTAACACATACATAGCTCGTGATTAGTTGTCCCTAACACATACATAGCTCGTGAATAGTTGTCCCTAACACATACATAGCTCGTGAATAGTTGTCCCTAACACATACATAGCTCGTGATTAGTTGTCCCTAACACATACATAGCTCGTGAATAGTTGTCCCTAACACATACATAGCTCGTGATTAGTTGTCCCTAACACATACATAGCTCGAGGTTAGTTGTCCCTAACACATACATAGCTCGAGGTTAGTTGTCCCTAACACATACATAGCTCGTGATTAGTTGTCCCTAACACATACATAGCTCGAGGTTAGTTGTCCCTAACACATACATAGCTCGAGATTAGTTGTCCCTAACACATACATAGCTCGAGGTTAGTTGTCCCTAACACATACATAGCTCGAGGTTAGTTGTCCCTAACACATACATAGCTCGTGATTAGTTGTCCCTAACACATACATAGCTCGAGTGATTAGTTGTCCCTAACACATACATAATACTGGGTAGGGGGGGGGAGAGAAGTAAATCCAAAATTCACGCATGTTCAGGCGGATACATTTAGGATAACTTATCAAGTTCGGGACCAGCAATTTTAATGCATTTCAAGAATAAAACATGTCATTCTTTGACTGGGAAAAGTTTTTAAAAATGGACGATCGGTGCCGAAGAATGATAGAGGGTGAACCATGTCATGCCAGCCTCGGATCTATGCGTTGAGTTTGTTAGGGCTGTATGTCCACTTATCATTTTCCTCCGCACAGGTAGAAAAGCACTTAAATGCCCCCCCTTGCATTTTTTAACAAAAGAAAATATATAATTTTCCCTTCAAGCCGCAAACTGTAATTAAACAATCGATCCTTGATATTGTGAGCAGGAACTCAATTCTAACAATGAAAAAAGACTTTAGATATTGATGATGTTATAAAGCTGAAATGCACATCCGGTTACAAAATAACACAGCAGACGAGAACTCAGACAAGGGCTGACAAGCTTTGATCTTCTAGCTGTTTCGGAGTTTAAAGACAATAGAGTCTTGTAGATAGATTAACAAGTTGCGAGTGTTCAAGAAAGAATCAGTTCATTGTCATCTTTTGAGTTCCATGTTTAAAGATGTTCACAATGCTGCTCTTAAAAATAATATGAAAAAAATATAAAGTAATTTAATTAATTTTTTTTTAAACTAGTAAATTTTTTCTTTTTTTTTCTTCTTGCTTTTCTCTTCATTAACCGTGACTCCACTAACAGCACTTTCCAAACGAAAACAAACACAAATTATTTTTTTTATGTGTATTGAAATAAAATATAACAGTTGTGTACAAGTGAATGTGTACAGTTTAGCGGTCTACATGTTGACCGTGTACTTTAAGGGGGTAACGGAACCCTGGCGGACCGAACATAAGACCATAAATATGACCAAATATAGGAACAAATATAGGACCAAATATAGGACCAAATATTAGTATCGTATAGGAGGAGAGAACAAATGATGAAATATAAGACCGTACATGGGACTGTACGTGTGACCGTAAATGTGACCGTTGAACTGCGTAATTCCGCCTGTAACTTTATTGCTTATTGTGATGAGACGAGAGAGATAATTAGACAAGATTACCATACATCCGACTGGTGTATTATTCGTGTACGTGAGAGGAGATGCTAATGAACTCCGTTCAAAGTACAAACTGGGAGCGGAAGCGGAGCATCTTTACAAGCAACTACCACTGAGATAGCTCCGCTATGTCATCTATTGAAAGGTACGGCTGTTAAAACGAGGCATCATTGACTCAGGTGGTGTCATTAAAATTATTCAACATTCCACGAGCCTTGACTCAGCTCAAAAGCGCAACACTAGTTATGTTTTCATACTGTCCACGGGGGTAGGGGGTGGAAGGTAACAAATGGTTTCGCAGGACCTCTGGTTGGTCAGCATCCAGTTTAGCGCTATTTTGAATTTATTGTTTTATTTCATTTTTGTTTAGACCGATGACGTCACTAATGCGAGGACTTGAGGTGAACGGTACCAGTTCACCTGAAAACAAGGAACCACTGGATGTCTGAATTTAATAACCCCTGCATGACCCCGAGGGAACCACTGAACGTCTGACTGACTCTAAGCGACCACTGCCTGACATCGAGGGAACTACTGGAGCTTGACCCGTAAGTGACCACTGGTAGAGTGTGGAACAAAACTTGGGGACGTTGCTTCATCTGGATTTCTATTTGTTTCAGTTGGAATAGACGTAATTATCTATACCCGATCCCTTGTATACCCGATCCCTTGTATACCTGATCCCTTGTATACCTGATCCCTTGTAAACCTCATCCCGTGTATACCTGATCCCTTGTAAACCTCATCCCGTGTATACCTGATCCCTTGTATACCTGATCCCTTGTATACCTGATCCCTTGTAAACCTAATCCCGTGTATACCTGATCCCTTGTAAACCTCATCCCGTGTATACCTGATCCCTTGTAAACCTCATCCCGTGTATACCTGATCCCTTGTAAACCTCATCCCGTGTATACCTGATCCCTTGTAAACCTCATCCCGTGTATACCTGATCCCTTGTAAACCTCATCCCGTGTATACCTCATCCGATGTATACCTGATCCCATGTATACCTGATCCCTTGTATACCTGATCCCTTGTATGCATGATCCTTTGTATACATGATCCCGTGTGTACCTGATCCCGTGTGTAGCTGATCCCTTGTATACCTGATCCCATGTATACCTGATCCCATGTGTAGCTGATCCCTTGTATACCTGATCCCGTGTATATGTGATCCCTTGTATACCCGATCCCATGTGTACCTGATCCCTTGTATACCTGATCCCATGTATACCTGATCCCATGTGTAGCTGATCCCTTGTATACCTGATCCCGTGTATACCTGATCCCGTGTGTACCTGATCCCGTGTGTACCTGATCCCGTGTGTACCTGATCCCGAATCCTGTGTATACCTGATCCAATGTGTACCTGATCCCGTGTGTACCTGATCCCGTGTGTACCTGATCCCATGTGTACCTGATCCCGTGTATACCTGATCCCATGTATACCTGATCCCGTGTATACCTGATCCCATGTATACCTGATCCAATGTGTACTTGATCCCGTGTATAACTGATCCCGTGTATAACTGATCCCGTGTATAACTGATCCCTTGTATAACTGATCCCTTGTATAACTGATCCCGTGTATAACTGATCCCTTGTATAACTGACCCCGTGTATAACTGATCCCTTGTGTACCTGATCCCGTGTGTACCTGACCCCGTGTGTACCTGATCCTATGTGTTACTGATCCCATGTGTACCTGATCCCGTGTATACCTGATCCCATGTATACCTGATCCCGTGTACACCTGATCCCATGTATACCTGATCCCTTGTATGCCTGATCCCGTGTATACCTGACCCCGTGTATACCTGATCCTATGTGTTACTGATCCCATGTATACCTGATCCCGTGTACACCTGATCTCATGTATACCTGATCCCGTGTACACCTGATACCATGTGTACCTGATCCCATGTGTACCTGATCCCTTGTATGCCTGATCTCATGTATACCTGATCCCGTGTACACCTGATACCATGTGTACCTGATCCCATGTGTACCTGATCCCATGTATACCTGATCCCGTGTAAACCTGTTCCTGTGACCGCATGTCATTATGTGTTCCCTTCCAACAGTGAAGTGAGAAGCAGATATATAAATAATATTGTCATACTGAAGAGCAGATATCCGCAACACGTTTTGCTTAAGTGAAAATATTTGTACATTTTATATCGATTTGTTGTGTTATCTTTTGAATGATCTTTCTGAGATAATTTTTGAAATTGACCTGTGTTCGAATTAGGGCTGTACCGGATTCAATATTTTTTTTAATCCGTCCGGAGCCGGATTTGGTCGGAATTAGTAAGTAAAATCCGGCGGAGCCAAAGCAGGATTTTTTAAAATAGCCGGATTCCGGATTTGCCGGAGCCGAAATCCTGTACAACCCTAGTTCGAATTGTTTTCAACTAATTGAATTCTCCGCTAAAAAAAAATCTCAACTATGATGGTTCCAATTTTATTCTATAATTTTCTTTACGCTTGTTTACAAAATAAATATGTTGGTGTTGTCCGTAAACCTCGCATCAGTACCCCGAGCTGTGACAAGAACCACACGTTGTATACATCCCTGGCTGTTGTGAAGCGACATTCGCAACCCGTTGATGTCAAATGTCAATGTCGACATGCTGTAGCCAAAGTAATGTGGCATTTTATTTATAGAATATTCTATTCAGCACTATGAGATTCGCCACAGTAATTTTTTAGTCTTGATACGAGACGGATCGTCGAGGGCTCGTCGCCGAGGTTCAGAGATACAACCAAATACATGTATTGGCTTCAAAATGCAACCTTCCTGAAATCCTTTGGTCTGGAATGAATTAGCTGCCACACCTCCATGTATTGGATAGCGTGAAAAAGATAAGGGACAAGTGTGAGAGCGTGCGCGGAGGCGGGGCGTAAGGGGTAAGAGCCGATCCAACTTGAATGAAAGTGTTTATTGAAATACGTTTTTGCGACAATGCTGTCGTAAAATTCAGGACAATGCTGTCGTAGCAGGACAATGCTGTCGTAACATTTAGAACAATGCTGTCGTAACATTCAAGACAATGCTGTCGTAACATTCAGGACAATGCTGTCGTAACACTCAGGACAATGGTGTCGTAACAGGAAAATTATGTCGTAACTTACAGGACAATGCTGTCGTAACAGGACAATGCTGTCGTAACATTCAGGACAATGCTGTCGTAACAGGACAATGCTGTCGTAACAGGACAATGCTGTCGTAACATTCAGGACAATGCTGTCGTAACACTCAGGACAATGCTGTCGTAACATTCAGGACGATGGTGTCGTAACAGGAAAATTATGTCGTAACTTACAGGACAATGCTTTAGTAACAGGACAATGCTGTCGTAACATTCAGGAGAATGCTGTCGCAACAGGGCAATGCTGTCGTAACATTCAGGACGATGCTGTCGTAACATTCAGGACGATGCTGTCGTAACATTCAGGAGAATGCTGTCGTAACAGGACAATGCTGTCGTAACATTCAAGACAATGGAAAATGCTTTTCTAACATTTGAACAGTAACAAAACTTTAACATAGAAGAAAGATAAGTTGATTAATTTTAGAAATAGATAGCACATTTTAAAAATAAAGATTTTATTCCATTTTTGTAATTGAAACTCGTTGCCGTAACCAAATGTTCATATTTGTTTTCTGCAATGAACTCAGTTTTAAGCCCCCCTCCCACTTTTTTTTCAAAACGCAACCCAGTTATTGTTACAATCATTAGTTCACGTCCATCTGATGACGCCTTCAAACCGGTTCCGCAAAACATCAGGGATTAATTTACAAGGTTGTCAACAAGTTTTTCATTAATTGCCACTGTCTAATGACGTCCCGTTCGGCTACATTTTAATTAAAACAAAAAATTTATTAACACAAGCTTTAGGTCAAATTCCTTACTGCATAGTGTACAGCATGTAAACGTGTTTGTTTTATTATGGGCTGTCATGTGTCCTTCATATTTATATTCCTTACAGCATAGTATACAGTATACAGTATGTAAACGTGTTTGTTTTATTATAGGCTGTCATGCGTCCTCCATATTTATATTCTTATAAAAAGTTTCGTTTTTGTTCGTATTAAATGTAGAATAAAGTTTGCAGTTTTTATTAGTCGGTTTGTTTCCTGATTGTGTGTGTGAACGTGTTTAGTGATTGTAGTGAGTGGTAGAGATCGTGAGTCAAGAATGTATTTCCAGGAGTCGAGGTTTCCATCTTTACAAACCTTAAAGTCAAAGTTTCCATATTTAGAAACCTTAAAGTCAAGATTTCCATCTTTACAAACCTTAAAGTCAAGGTTTCCATATCTAGAAACCTTACAGTCAAATTTCCATCTTTACAAACCTTAAATTCAAGGTTTCCATATCTAGAAACTTTAAAGTCAAAGTTTTATATCAATGAGGCGCAAAACCTCCCCTCTCCCCCCCCCCTAATGAATGATTCAGTAATGGCATCAGATAGCGCTAGATAACTATGTTAATAACTGATTATCTCTGGGCTGAGAGGAGCGGGTGGAGAAGTTCAGAGTCACGCCAAGCGACACATCGACCCACATCAACCCACATTGACCCACCTGGCCCTCCCACACAGAGATGCTTTTAATGGCAACACGTGCTCAAATATACGTTTATTGTTGCACTCCACAGACGTTTGCCAGCATGAACGCGTGGAATTTTTTTCAAACAACTAGAGTTAATAGACTAGCAACACGTCGTAATGATTACGGTATCTTTGGGAAGAACAATCTGGAACAATAAAGTTTTTGGTAACTAAGAATATTTGATGTCTACAGAAGAAAATGATGTCGACGCAACTTAAGATTATCATAAACGTCCATATGTAGCAGAAGAAGAACGCGTTCGGGCTTAAGAAAGCAAAAAGACTTAAAGCGGGCTTAAGAAAGCAAAAAGACTTAAAGCGACATTTGTTATGGTTGAAAATCTTTATACTTGGGCAGAAAATACCAAACAATAAATATTTCTTCAAACAAGCAATGTTTTTTTTTAAATTTTTTATTGACATTGATCAGTTGTTTATCATTGCAAGAGACACCATGCAATGAGGAAACGTGCCGAAAGTACGTGAATCATTGACTGACATTTTCAAACTGTAAGTAGAGATAGAACAAGATGGGGGAGGAGCTGATGTGGGCAGCCGAGATTTTGTAGAATTGGACAATGAGACCATGATATTTGAGATACCAATAAATAAAGAGGCAATGGGAGAGGCATACAATTTTGGATTTTAAATTAAAAGAGAAAAAAAGACAGAAAGAAATGTAGAAAAAAGACAGAAAGAAAAAAAGACAGACAGAAAGAAAGACAGAAAGAAAGAAAGGCTGAAAGAATGATGGAAAGAAAGACAGATAGAAAGTCGAACGCCACTGTAAGATTCTACACCAAAGTTGAGAGTGAAAGTTACGCCCCGCGACCTTACACCCCCCCCCCTACCCCTCTCGCACTACACACACGTCATCGAAGTCTCATCGTCAGCACTTATGAGCACCTTTCAATGCCACTCACCTTTGATGAGCCTGCGGCTGTACTCCGGCTTCTCCACGAGCAGCGAGAGTCCAATCTTGGAGTTGAGCACGGCTTTGATGCACTCGACGCACTCGATGAGGATGTACGCGTCGGAGAGCGCCGTCACGCGCCTGCTAGCGAACGTGTCCACACAGTCCAGGAGGCGCTCCAGGCCTTCGTTGTCCAGAAATCCTTGCATCCACTCCTGGTTGGAGTTCCGGAGCTTCTTCTTGACGCTGCTGAACGTTTGCACTAAGGGAGTAGAATAGAGACATATTACTGACCCTAATTCGAGTTCTGGTCACAGCTTTCGATACGAGTACAAATGGTTACACTGATCAGAGCTAAGAGCACTGACCACAGCTACAAACAATGACCATAGCTAAGAGCACTGGCCACAGCTAGGAACAATACATAGCTAGAGCACTGGCCACAGCTGGGAACAATTACCATAGCTAAGAGCACTGGCCACAGCTAGGAACAATGACCATAGCTAAGAGCACTGGCCACAGCTAGGAACAATGGCCATAGCTAAGAGCACTGGCCACAGCTAGGAACAATGGCCATAGCTTAGAGCACTGGCCACAGCTAGGAACAATGACCATAGCTAAGAGCACTGGCCACAGCTAGGAACAATGACCATAGCTTAGAGCGCTGGCCACATCTAGAAACAATGACCATAGCTTAGAGCGCTGGCCACATCTAGAAACAATGACCATAGCTTAGAGCGCTGGCCACATCTAGAAACAATGACCATAGCTTAGAGCACTGGCCACAGCTAGGAACAATGGCCATAGCTTAGAGCGCTGTCCACATCTAGAAACAATGACCATAGTTTACAGCACTGATCACAGCTAAGAACACTGACCTGTGGGTATGGCCATCACAGACACGACAAACTCTGGGTCACTCTTCTCCAAATCCATGTGGTGTAGTGTGGCGCTGATCTTGCGCCTAAGAATGTGTCGCAATCCTGGAAAGAACAAATGAATTCGTTATGATAGTTCAAAAACACTTACACTCACCAATAATGAGTAACCGTATCTTCAAGTGTATCAGACATGTCTTGTGCAAGGTTGTAGGTGTCCCGCACTCAGGGTGATTATTACATATACAGGTGAGTCTAACATATGGGTGAGTCTTAATTATGGGTGAGTCTTACATATGGGTGAGTCGTTCATATATAGATCAATCTAACATATGGGTGAGTCTAACATATGAGAGTCTTACATATGGGTGAGTCTAACATATGGGTGTCTTACATATGGGTGAGTCTAACATATGGGTGAGTCTAACATATGGGTGAGTCTTACATATGGGTGAGTCTAACATATGGGTGAGTCTAACATATGGGTGAGTCTAACATATGGGTGAGTCTAACATATGGGTGAGTCTAACATATGGGTGAGTCTAACATATGGGTGTCTTACATATGGGTGAGTCTAACATATGGGTGAGTCTTACATATGAGTGAGTCTTACATATGGGTGAGTCTAACATATGGGTGTCTTACATATGGGTGAGTCTAACATATGGGTGAGTCTAACATATGGGTGAGTCTAACATATGGGTGAGTCTAACATATGGGTGAGTCTAACATATGGGTGAGTCTAACATATGGGTGAGTCTAACATATGGGTGAGTCTAACATATGGGTGAGTCTAACATATGGGTGAGTCTAACATATGGGTGTCTTACATAAGGATGAGTCTTACATATGGATGAGTCTTACATATGGGTGAGTCTTACATATGGGCGAGTCTTACATATGGGTGAGTCTTATTTAAATAAATAATGTTAAACACATATCGTGAAAACCCCTGTATAATTTTTGGGGTTGTTCTTATAATTAAGTGTGTCTTAAATGGGCGAGAATACAGTATTTTGTTTTAACACAAACAAACGGTATAATGTAAGGGGATATTGAAGGACGATTATTCAGATCGGTATTCACGTTTCACAATTGTCATTCCTATTATTTGTAAAAAACAATTAACTAAGGGTTCAGTAATAAACACGTTTATCAGTGATGGTCACTTCAAATATAAAAGCTTTTCGTTTCGGCCAACTTTCTTATTCTACCTCTACCACCTCGCGTCATCTCCTTAATCACCTCTTCCTCCAACCTCCATTCATCTACGTTTCTCTCGCTGCAGCCAAATTCTCTGCCAACAACGCTGATGCCACGCCCCTTTACAAACTTGAAGACGTCCCATCTAAAGACGGCCGTATATATATTTTCGTTTCAGCATCATGACAATTTTTAAATGTTTTTTTAACCGCTGAGCAATTTGGTCTCTCAATTATATATACCGGTTTTAATAGAGACAGTTCCTGAGTTTATGAAAGAAAACTCCATCAATCGACTTTTACTGGCATAAATACGGTACTAATCCCATTCGCCTAGCAAATCAATAAAACCGCCCCTACATCTGACGTTGATTGTTCCTAGAATCTTGGCTTTTATGTATCCACATTATTGTTAATTTAGCGCCGCCCCTGCTCTTCGAGGTCCTTCGAGGTCCTTCGAGGTCCTTCGATGTCCTTCGAGGTCCTTCGAGGTCCTTCGAGGTCCTTCGAGGTCCTTCGAGGACAGTTACAAGTTGTCCGGTTGACCCTAAAGTTTGATTACTTCCGCCCACTCACGTCAGATATGGGCCTTGGAGAAAGCGTGCTCCTTCTAATAGGGTCAAAGTGTTCCCGAACAGTTGCAAGTTTTTTTCCCCCCGTAACTCCAGGAAGTAGAATATTCTAAACTCTGTCTGAAAATGGGAAGTGAGATAATAGACGAAGGGACAAGACTGAAAATAGAAAGAGAAGAGAAAATTGCAGATTGAAAGAGATTGCTGGTTGATCGTAGTGTGATAATTATTTGTGCAATATTCCACTGGTGTCCACTATAAGCTAGAAGTTACCTTTACCTACGTTAACATTATTCCTAATAATGGTTATTTCCGTTTATTTTAAGTTTAATTAGTTTTTTTATTTACTTCTTTATTAAAAGGCCCTTTACTCTTTTGGCTGCGCAACGTGACGCATGAGCAGGCCAATTTAATAATAATAATGTCATAACAGAAACGTTTAATTAAATAGCTTTGCGATACGTTACATTAGGGATGTCCAAAGTCAGGCCAGCAGGCCAAATGCGGCCCACGTTTAGCTTTTAACTATATTGCAACACTTTCTTTACTGTAAGGTACACGGTATAAATAATAAAATACAATTGTTTTCTATAACTTGACCGTTTTATTCATCTTTGACGATGAGATAAGACATTTATAACTTTTATCACCCTTACAAATTACACTAGAAGATGTGTGTGTTATATAATTGAAAGGCCCATCTCTTTATCTAATGGTATTCCATTTGTGTTTATTATCTTAATCCGGCCCCCAAATATTATAATTTCCTTAGAAAACGGCCTTATTTTCAAAAAGGTTGTACACCCCTACGTTACATAGTCTCCAAACACTCAACAATCTGCTACTGACCCGACCCGACACACAGGACGCAATAATCTTCTGTATAGAAGGAGCTTCTGTTACAGATAAGATAAGAAGATAAGATAAGACGGCAGATAAAAATAAACAATAAACGGCACAGTCCTGCTTCAGACAGTTCTTTGATCTAAATTAAAAATTTGCAATGAAGTCTTCTTTACATCCGACCCGACCGTCCCCTCCTCCGATAAACATGAAATACATTTTCATTTATGATGAGGGAGGGGAAACCATATAAACTGTGTCAGTGCGCCAGGTGGTTGGGCCGCGTGCGCCAGGTGGTTGGGCCGCGTGCGTCTGGTGTAATGTTTGTTGACACAAATGATCAAAGTCCTCGCCTCATATGCGCGAAAATAAAATACGGAATGTAAAAATGACCATGGGTCAGTTATGTTAACGCTTCCATTGTTCTACTAACTCATGCTTCAATAGGATAGATTACAACAGGTAACTAGAACTTCCCGCATTTGCAGCGCAGCCCCTGATACAGCAGCACAATTGTTGACTTCGTGCCTCGCACTAGACATCTTATCTGTTACAGACGCGCCTTCTATACAGTAGATTATTGCGTCCTACGCTTATCTATGGTTTGTGTTTAGTCCTGCATTCTTATTAGAGTTTTAAATGTTGACAAAGTGTTGGTTTCCCTGGTTTCTTCAGACAACCCATTCCACGCCCGAATTCCGGACGGGAAGACATAGGGCGGCGATTGCGTCCTTAGATCATACAGTGTTACATGGCACAGCCCGGCAGATAGCGCACGTTGCCTAGGTACTAGCTAAGTCTTCCAGGGAACAATTCCAAGCCATTCAGTATATGTATGTTGGTGTTAGTTAAAAGATAGAAATCTTTTAAACAACACGTTTGGGCGAGACGACGTCTTCAGCATGCAAAATCAGAAAAGTAAGAAGATTTTTTTTTAAATTGAAATGAAATAAAGATGTATCGCATCAAAAGTGGTCATAACATTATGTTAAAATCTCTATTGACATTGAAGGATATATTTAGAATCAGAACAACCCCTGGTCCATTCCAACCCACAGGCCGAGTGATCTGCTGGAAAGTGCATGACGGATGTGAACTGAAGGAAGGCGGGTGCTGAGACACTGGTATTGATGGATGCAAGGGTGGTAACCCAAGGGTCGTGGCTGACAAGAGAGAGTAATAGGATCGTTGCCTGGGCATCTCGTCACGAGACAGAAGGGGTCCGGCCGTTTTCAGTTAATCGTTCAACCCGGTTAAACGGGTTAGTGGTGGCTCCTGAATTGGGATGTACCCCCCCCCCAAAAAAAAACGGGTTAGTGGTGGCTCCTGAATTGGGATGTACCCCCTACCCCCTCCCCAACCCTTTCAATGGTAGGGCTTGGAATAGGTGTCATCGACAGAAAATACATTTGTGGCCGTCCATAAATGACGTCACATACCTTAGGGGGGAAGGGGGGTGGGTCCAAACATTTTTGACGATGTGTGACGAGATTAAGAATAGTGACGTCACGTCAAAACACGGTACTGTAAATAAAAGTTCCACTTAAGTTTAAGTATTCGATTTCTTACTATTTATTTAATGACGTTTTACGTGGATTCACGCTGTTACGATATTAGAGTGCAGCCTTACACTAAAATGACAATTAAGTGATTTGAAACATGCTCATTTTCAAATAGAAAATACCACTTTTAGGGGGGGGGGCTGTCACAGCTTTGTGACGTCATATTGGAGGGGGGGTCTGAGTTTTTGTGACGAAGTATGATGAAGGGGGGGGAGTGGGTGGGGGGTATCATTCGGCCAAAATTGCGTGACGTCATTTATGGACGGCCCCTTTTACAGCAATGATGAAGAGAACATAGATGATATGAACGAGGCAGAGAGTGGTTAATTCAAGCTAGAATTCCTATGAGGTCGTTATTTAATGTTAGATTTTTACACACTCTCCTCAACCGTAAACGCCCATGTTTATATGGTTAAAAGTAGACACTGTCATCACATGGCGGAGATCTATTAATAGAAACACCCGGTGATTGGGTCGGGCCAATTCCCTTCAGATATAATTTAAATATACGGGTATTCTATGAAAACGTATATCAATAGACATGTGTTTATTTGAGTCAGCTTTTAAATGGCGTCATCAGGACAAGAATTTGTTGACATTGTTTTACGAACACCTTGTCTAAAAATAGTAACATTTTTATTAGGGCTGTTATCGATTAATTTAAATTTCATCGTTAACTTTTGAAAAAGTATCGATTAATTAATCGATAATTTCGATTGAAGCCAAAAATAGAAATTTATGACGTCATTAAACTGAATATTTCTCACGGACATTGAAAATTAAGAATATTTTGAACTAAATTTTATGACAGCGTGTTGATACTTGATCGGATGTTTGTGCTGAAGGTGGTACGTCAGCGATGTATTTGATCCTTTAAAAGAGAATTGTTTATGGCAGTGAACACAGTAAACTTTTTCAACATCTTCGACTTGGCCATCCGCAGTTAGCTTAATAAAAAACAAAATTTTTGCTCAACTTTCTAGTTATATGTTTAAATTGAACTGCGCTGATGCTGTCAGCCATGTTTTAGTTGACGTCTGCCGGTCCACATAAAGTAATAAAATAAATTATAATATTACGCGGGAGAATTTTGTACGTAACAAAAATTATTATTAACTATTAATAATTAACTATTTATTAATAAAATTTTTTAAAATATTATAAATATTTTCTTTTATTTTAATCGAATTTTTATCGATTAAAATAATTTTAATCGATAAAAAATTTAACGATTAATCGAGAAATTAATCGTTAATTTCCGCAGCCCTAATTTTTATGAAATATGACGATTCCGGTATGAAAATGACAAAACCTATTATCTTTGTTTTATGATGGCAATAAGGAGTTGTTGTTTTTTTAAATACGTTCCCTTGTTAACTTATAATTTCACATTTTTCTAACTACGAAATATAACATTAATTTGTAATTATTGTTATTAATTAGTTATTATTTGTAAAGAATTAATTTTAAGCATTAATTGAGATTATCTTTGCTCGGCCACAACAACGCATATATATTTTTAGTACCATAACAATACCGTATTATTAACAATAACAGTATTTAATTAGAAACCATGTGAAAGTAGCTGAAAGTTTATAACTAGGTTTGAGGCTAGATATAAATAAGAATAATTCGTACATAAATGTATATTTTTTTAGGGTTAATGAATATATAAAAATTGTTTTAATACAGTCCTTGAAGGCAATAATATCAAAGGTCACATGTATACCATAACAATAACTTTCTAACACGTGTTATAGGTTATGTTTATTTGAACAGGCATTAATGACATCCGGGTTTCCCAATTCCCCACAATGCGTTTCTTCAGGCGTCAGTGCAGGCTCGTACTCCAAGAAGGGTGAGTTCAAAGGTTACGCGCCACCCGGATTGTTACAGTAGTTTTTAAAATAAACTTTTAATAAAGGTCAAGGTAACATCATAGGACTACACCCGGGCACAAATTCTGCCACATCACTCACATGACGTGCCGTTGCGTTGAGGGGGGGGGGCGACACTTTTGAACACAATGAACGTCACCTCAATCTTTTTACCACGTTTTTATTAACTCGCTTTCGTTCGGCATTGTTTGTCCAAGTTTTTTTTCAAATCTGCCAACGTAAAATTGAACCACTTCTGATGGTCCTAGAGATCTGAAAATTTTACCACAGATAGATCTTGGATGACAATGCATTGTATCAAAATTTTAGATCGATCAAATGTACCGTTATTAAATTATTGAACTTTTAAGTTTATCTAAAGTCTATATAAAAGCATCTGTACCGTCGGCTTTTGTTGACATCCGTGAGTTCGCCCCGTGACCACATCACAATGTTTTTAAAACGTTGGGCGGGCGCTTGTGAGGTGTTTGGTAAAATAAATAGAGGTAAAAAATATTTTTAAAAAACCAGGTTGTTATAAATGGACTAAAAAGAATAAAATAAATAGAAGTAAAAAAAAGATTTTTAAAAACCACGTTTTTATAAGCGGACTAAAAAGAAGAAAATAATTTAAAACTTATTAGTTCAAGTACTTCGATTTAATATGACTAAAAACGTGGGGTGGGTGTTTGGTATAAAAATTAAAGATTTCTAATTTAGAAGGCAAAAGAGAGATCTATAAGTAAGAGAATGAGTGAACCGCATATGTTAAACCTCATAAGCACCCGTCCCACGTTTTTAGTCATATTAAATCAAAGTACTTGAACTTACAAGTTTTTAATTATTTTCTTCTTTTTAGTCCGCTTGTAAAAACGTGGTTTTTAAAAATCATTTTTTTACTTTTATTTATTCCCCATCCAAGTTGTTTCGGGACTTCCAAATGTAACAATTTGAGAACTGTAAACAAAAGGTGGGAGGTGTAATGCTTGACTCACACCATTTGGGTACAGTCCCCTGCTGCAGTTAAAGAGAGATTAATTTTTCATGAAGTTTACGGCAGCTCTTTCATGTACATGTAATTGAAAGTGAAGGCCTGTTCAAACGTTCAAATTGTGATCTAAATTTGATAAATATCTATGGAAACATGCGTTACGCACTATTTTATTTTGGCTAACTCATTATTTATTTTTAGTTTTTAGCTATGTATAAAGATTTTGAAGGTTGTGACAAGACCAAGTTTTGATCCAAATTTGTACGTGTGAACAGGCCTTCAGAAAACTCGAGAAGTTCAATACACATTTAATTTTATCTTTAATGAGAATATTGTCAAGTTAGTGACGTTTTAGAGTAGGGGCACACAGAGCAATATAACAATTTTTGTCCTCCCTTCATAAAATCACAAATAGAAAGACGACATCATGAACTTCAATAGCCGTTACATTTAACCTAATAACATCAATAGCCGTTACATTTAATCTACTAACATCAATAGCCGTTACATCTAACCTACTAACATCAATAGCCGTTACATCTAACCTACTAACATCAATAGCCGTTACGTTTAATCTACTAACATCAATAGCCTCAGGGGCGAATTAAGACTGCACGGGGCCCCTGGCTGCAATTCAATCTGGGGCCCTATCCAGCCAGTGTACCTTTAGATAAAATGATTGCTAGCACCTAATATAAGACTGTAACTTGTAAATATTCCTCCAAAATGATTATTCATGAAAAAATCGAATTCGAAGAAATAACTTTTTTGCCGGTATCCTAAAATTTAGTGCAAAAGACAATTTATAAAATTAAAAAACACATGAAAAAAAAATTCACATCCCCCCGGGGATCGATCCAGCCACCGCTTGCACCACAAGCCTTAGTACTTCTCTTTCGGCCACGAGAGCTCAACTAGGGTTGTCAATTTAAAATATATATATAATATTTTTTTAATAAATTCTGTTATTGAGCCAATCAAATCAGTTTTTTTGACTGCTAAGACTATCGTGTGGGAAAAGAGATCATTTTAATAGATGAGATTTTATTAATTTATCATATTTTCAGCAATTGATGTATACATTTGTCCACATTTATTATAAAATATGCTAAGTTTGGGGGCCCTAAATCATCGGGGGCCCCTGGCTTTAGCCCGTTAATGTTAAGCCCCCCCCCCACTTAATCCGCCATAGAATAGCCTACTACCATACTTTTAAACCCTTGAGATAAAACAATATGAGAATTGACTTGCAACCCTTACACCCCACCCCCCACACACTATTTTTTTTTCGATAATCATTTAATTTCCAGAAAACGACAATTTAGTCCAGACATACCATTGTGACCATGTGTGTTTATTTAAAGGTCCACCCAGCATACATCTGTCATTACGAATGTCCGACTGACGGATTGACTGGTTGATCGATGGAATCAAAACGAGATATTAGTCCACTCGCAGTTGGCCGGTCTGATTGAGGTCAACGTCCTAATTGAAACAGCTTAGTGTTAATGTCTGGCCACCAATCGTGTTAGTCATTTGTGTTTACAGTGAATATGTTGTTATAAGCCCAGGCATCGCCTATTAGACTGTAGTTGTATGGATAGAAATGACTTAACATATTTTATAACATTTCAATAATCTTTTCGACACAATAGAACCAGAGGTATAAAAAAATATATATTATTTATACCGAATCCCCATGGTTTCATTTTAAATTTTTAGCATTTTCAATTATTCAGCAAGCTGGATCTTAATGTATTTTTTTCTTCTTTTTTTTTAAATTTAAGCGATCAAAAGCTTTACAAAATATTGTTTTAATATATGTATTTTTTTTTAAACTGCATCTAGGTCACATCTGATTGCTGAATAACGTGGAAGTTGCGGTGGGGAGAGGCCCTTACGGCGGGACGAAGAGGGGAGGAACTTATTTTTGGGGCGCCTTAGAATACCTTACAAAACGTAATCATTTGGGGCGCCAACACACAGGACCACCCAGGGCGCCAACACACAGGACCACCCAGGGCGCCACAAGTTGTAGCACTGGGAAGAAGTTGCTTTTTTTTAATTTAATTTTTTTTTATATAGATCCGGACTTAGCCTCTAACCAACAGGCCATATCAAGAGCATGACACGAAGGTTTCTTCCGAGATTTCAATTGGTTGCGTGACTAAACACTCGCATGTGAGGAGAGAACAAATAATTCAAGGGGAAACAATCGGCACATCACTGTCTCATCATGTGCTTACAATTAAGAGTTTATTATTTAAATACACAAATCAAAGACCCGGCCTACTCGATATTTCACAATCGCTATCCGCCTATCAGAAACTATTTCACAATCTAAGTATGCAATCGGATATATAATAATAATAAAGACATTTAAGAGATCTCTTCTAATTACCATGGCAACGCGATGAGCGTCCTGTCACGTCATCTGACCTCTGAGCCCTTCCGCTTTCGACGCTCTACACTACACCTTTTCAGCACATGTTATGATGTCATCAAATTGTGATGTCTCGTCTCGTGAAGTTGTTCAACGTTTGTTGTTGCTGTTGTACAAGTGATCCAATTTAAACTACAAAGTCAAGCAAATGAACCCAGTTGTGTCCATACGTTTTCGGTCGTCTAACCTTTGTTTTGTCCTTTGAATTAGATTCAGTTTTTTTTTGCTGCGTTTGGACGTTTTTTAAGACATATTTCTATAGGTTCCTGATATACAAGACTACTACCGAGGTGCGTAAGTCATTTGCCTAACATTTGTTTTGAACTATGTCCTGAAATCCTCGTGTTATTTTTATTGTCTTGTTCAAAATGGATTGGCCAGAATAAAATATTGGATAGGGGAAGATGTGCACTGAAACAAATCTAACGCGAGAGAAAGCGTTATAACAATGTAACAAAAAAGCTTTAGATTACAACGAAGTTTAGGTTTTAATTTCATTTTATTTGTTTTTTGTCTATTTATTCGTAGAAAAAAAAATCTCTTATTCTAAACGTTCGTTGTTTTGTGACGTCTCGTCAGGCTCACTTGTTACAAACCCTGTTTGTAATAGTTTGTATGACATACATCTACTTATCTATAAGCCTGATTGCTGTCTCGCCCACATTTTGTTGGTAACCAGAGTTGTATATTTAATTGTAAATCTTTAACAAAACAGAAGGATTGAATACTTAAGGTCTTAAGTGGTTTGAAAGGTAAACCAAGAGGGGATAAATTAAAGAATAATCTCACCAGAGTGACTTCGTTTCAAGACAGCTGAACGTGAACACAAACTTTAAAATTCGCTTAAATGACTCCGTTGTTAAAAAGCGGAGCGAACGGAAAAAATAATAATAATTAAAAAATTAATTAAATTAAATTTTGTTTTTATTTCCGCAGTAGCAAGTTCAGCTATTTTAGAGGAAAATCCCCCCCCCCACTCACACACTCCACACTTTTTTAGTCCCAATCCAAGACTTATTTTTTATATTGAAGTAAATAAAAAGGGGGTGTGGCGCCTATTCTCCTCACAGAATTCCCGAGTCCCTTTAAACTTTAAACTTTAAACTTTAAACCCTCCACCATGGCCTTCTACTCCAATCGACCATCAGACAACGGTGAGACATACTTGACCAGGCGGACGGCAGGTTTGGGGGGGGGGCAAGCATAAGGTCACGTTGAGGTCAGCTACACGTCACGGTCTCATGAACTCTGTAAACACGATGCCAATGTAAAATTTTTGGCAAACTTTCCTCAAAAATCCACTTTCTATTGAATTTTCCAAACTTCTGTCAAATGTGTCTTGAATGTTAGAACTTCCTTAGTTAGAAACGACTTGCTAAAATACATATTACTAGCTTTTGATACTGTAAATTTTGTAAAATAATTCTATTAAATGATTACTAATAAAATTATAAATTAAATAGAAATCGCAATATCTCATCGCATTGAAAAAAGCCAAAAAGTACAGGGAAAATATTGAAAATCGATCAACACAACTTTTTTTCTATTGCGGGGTGCCATATATAAGAATACCTTCGTGAGAAGATTCAGTTTTATCTTATCCGTTACAGACGCTCCTTTTATACAGAAGATATTGGCGTCCTACACTTATCCATGGCTTATGTTGTCTAGTCTTGCATTTTTATCAAAGTTTTAAAATTTGATAGAGTGTTGGTTTTCCTGGTTTCATGAGGCAACACATTCCACGTCCCGAATTACGGGCGGGAAGAACAAGAATTTGTATGTGTTTTTTCTTGCATACGGAATAAGAAAACTGTTTGTATCCCTATGTCTATCTGAGGGTTGTATTACATGATCTTTGCGTTGTATTTCCAGTCGCTCTACCGAGCCACATCCGAGGCCGAGGCGTTACTCGTGTAGAAGTAACCCTTTGAACCCTGAAGTCCATCGGTTGGTGAACATTTATTGATGAAGGGAGCTGTAATTGGCATGGGTAATCAATGTCAACGGAGACACGGAAATGTGTGTGGTGGGGGCGGGGGGAGGGGTGGTGGTGTCCAGTAACATCTGAGTCCATCCTGGCAACAATCGATACTGAAGTAGCTGCTAACATCGTCGACCAACTACTGGCAATGTGTTAAAAAAGAGCGAGGGGGAAGGAATTGTGTGAATAAATTATTGCTCAAACGAAAAATAAAAAAGCGCGTTTTTTTAAATGAACTTAGGGGCCGTCCATAAATGACGTCACGCTCCTAGGGGGGGAGGGGGTCAGACTTTTGTGACGATGCGTGACGAGGGGGAGGGAGGGGGGTTGAAGAAATGTGACGTCACATCAAAAGGGTAACTTTAAATAAAACTTCCACTGAAATATTTGGTGGCTTACAATTTATTTAATGACTTTTTTTAAAAAAATTTATAATTTGTTTAAATATTTTTTTTAAATCAGGGCTTTCCAATGTGCCGGTAGGTAGGCCATCAGACGCTGGTTGGCGAAAGTTATCAAGAGACGAAAATTACATCTAATTATAATCCTTAATCCTAAGTTTGAGAACTCACAAGATAACGTATGAAATTGTTACACTGTGTTGTTTGATGTTGACATCAAAGAATTTGTGATGTAACCGCAGCTCCGTCGGCGTACTTTTTTGCCCATTACCCCAAAATATACAAGTTTATGTGTGCGTTACGACTCTAGGTACTGCTCTCATGACTCGGGGATTTGGGGGATCGTTGTTAGCCCCCTTCCCCCCCAAAAAATATGCTAATGGTGAGTTTTACAAGCATGACAAATGTCTAAAAATGATCTGAATAGGATTATGTGTAGATATTTTAAGTCAAAGCGACACGGAATATCATTTTTCTTTTTAAAAAAAGGGGGGGGGGTGGAATCTATTTAATAGAATTATAAACGTTTTAAGTTTGATATAATTGTATGGTTGGTTTTTGGTCAAACGCCCCTGGCCATTCTAGATATAATGATAAATCAGCCCATTTAAAAGATTATTGTCACTCGTGTCAATATAAATGAAAGTAGGGAGGATTTAAGTGTCTTCGTATAGTACGTAGGTAAGAAATCTACATAGTTGTCACATTTTTAAAAAATGCATTTTCTGGAAGGAACCTGTTCAATAATGGGCATATGTTCCAAGCTTTCACGTACACATGACGTATTTTAATATATCTAGTGGATTGTAGTGGATGTTATGTGTCCCAAATGAGTCTGCATTACCCCCAAGAATTCCCTTTTGACCCCAGATGAGGTTATTTAACCCTGTTCGCCGACTTCTTTCTTACGGGATGCCCGTCAGTCAATTGAGGGATTTTAAAAAAAATACATTTTAAAAATATTATTTTTCAATATTTTTTTTCTAAACAAAGACGTTAACCGTGCTGATTAATAGTCACTGTTTAGTTTGTATTCATTAAAATACAATATAATCTAAGGATGTTAACACAGTTCATTTTCTGAAAGCCAGTTAAACGTTTTGAAAAAAAATGCTTCATGCGACTTGCGACTTAAGATATTACAATGTAGACCTTCACTAAATAAATAATAAATACTTAAATGACAATAAAAGTTATTTGAAACATACTTATTTTCAAATAGAAAATAAGGTGGGTTTTTTGGAGGGGGGGGGTGGTCAAAGCTTTGTGACGTATTTTTAGAGGGGGGGGTCTAACTTTTTGTGACGACGCGTGACGAGAGGGGGGGGGTAAAAAATCGGCCAAAATTGCGTGACGTCATTTATGGACGGCCCCTAAATGAAATGATCACATTTGTTTAATTAAATGTGTGTTTTATTACGTACGCTCTTTACATCAGCTTTATAACGTCTTTTTAATACATATATTTATGACATCAGTTTTATGACATCTGTTTTATTACTTGTGTTTTATTGCATGCGTTTTTATTAAATATGCATGAAATAAACGAAGTAATTCTAAGGAAAGTGTTGATTTGGGGTCCGACGTTGAAACTGAGACCCGGGCTGTACTTAAAAGACCCCACAGAAAGTAGGTCAGAGTCCGAGAGACCACTCAAGTCTATTTACAACGATTTGTGGGTATATGGTTAGGAAAGGCAGGGTACAGTATGATTGGGTAGGGAAGGATAAGGGAGGGTACAGTATGATTGGGTAGGGAAGGATAAGGCAGGGTACAGTATGATTGGGTAGGGAAGGGTAAGGCAGGGTACAGTATGATTGGGTAGGGAAGGATAAGGCAGGGTACAGTATGATTGGGTAGGGAAGGATAAGGCAGGGTACAGTATGATTGGGTAGGGAAGGATAAGGCAGGGTACAGTATGATTGGGTAGGGAAGGATAAGGCAGGGTACAGTATGATTGGGTAGGGAAGGATAAGGCAGGGTACAGTATGATTGGGTAGGGAAGGATAAGGCAGGGTGCAGTATGATTGGGTAGGGAAGGATAAGGCAGGGTACAGTATGATTGGGTAGCGAAGGATAACGCACGCCTACTACGTAGAAACTGCTACTCTAATACATTAGCCTTTTACAGAAATAAACATCCATCATAAACAACAACAAAATAATATTTTGCAACACATTATAAAAAACAAAGCTGGAGCAAAATATGCGTGACTCCCACCGGACTACGGATATCAGCTTGATATGAGGAACCACATTTTAACAAAACTCAAATTTAGTCCTGGAGAAATCTAGGGCTCCTGGCATCTAGGGTAAAGAGTGTCATTTTAACCCATGTCCATGGCATCTAGGGTAAAGGATGTCATTTTAACCCATGTCCATGGCATCTAGGGTAAAGAGTGTCATATCAACCCAGGTCCATGGCATCTAGGGTAAAGCGTGTCATATCAAACCAGGTCCATGGCATCTAGGGTAAAGAGTGTCATATCAAACCAGGTCCATGGCATCTAGGGTAAAGAGTGTCATATCAAACCAGGTCCATGGCATCTAGGGTAAAGGATTTCATTTTAAACCAAACCTAGGGCATCATGGGTAAAGAGAGCCAAAAGGAGCAAGCCAAACTATTTTTATTGGCCAAAGTATCACGTAAGTAGGAAATAATAGAATTAATGAAATATTGTCTATTGCAGGTTTTTATCGCGTTAAAATTTTTAACACAAAAATAAATTTATTTTTTTAAAAACGACCACTGGTGTGAAGTATGAATCGAAAAGTAAATAATTATTAATTTATCATATACGTTTATGTTTTCAAAACGGTAATTTATCGTTTATGTTCGACTTTGACAAGTGTTTCATACAAATTCCTCTACAGTATTGGGTGATGGGTGGCCTATGGTCGCCCGTGCATTGTGCATGCACACGTTTATTTTAATGTAGACACGGGCGCTTGAATCTACAGAAGGTGAATAAATTATCCGGCCGGTTTGATTTTAGTTTCTGGACTAGGAGATCAGTGTTAGAATTGCACGCGCAGATCTGAATGCAGGTTGCGCGTATTTGTGATCTAAAAATAACTGTTGATGCCTTCGTTCAATAAAATACCATCAGTTTAACAAACAATGAAAGGCAAACAGTCCACGCCTGGTAGGTGTTGTTTGTGGGGGGGTTTTTTTTGGTGTTTTTTTTAAACGCTGACCTGTTTAAATATTGAACCTTTACTACTGTCAGGGAGAAACATAAAAATCAACAGTTTAGACATTATTTTTAAATAACTTAGTTGTGTAGTTAGAATTTTGTGATAGGTCAGTCGTGTCATTGTCACATTCCAGCTGTGAGTTTTATGATATGTCCGCCATGTTTCTGTCACATTCTAGCAGTGACAGTTCTGTGACAACTTCCAATTGTGTTTCTGTTTGGGATTTAAACGTGGTTTTTTTCGAGTTATCCACCGGTCGCCGTTAGGTGAACTAGCGGAGATGATATAAATATCGACACGTGATTTTGTTTTTCAATTGTACATTAGACCAGAGCGATATTTTCTATCGCCAATCAGTTGTACAACTTTAAGGCGAATATCAAGACAGCTTTCTTAGAACTTAACGAATTTCGGAAAAAAAACAATTTTTTGGAATAACGAGATATGAGACTGGGTCTTTCAATTCTTTATAAGATTTATTTATCACTCGGTGTCTGTTTTTTTTAAATAAATTTATTTTATTATTTTTATTTCAATTTTGTGTGTGTGTTAAATTTTAAATTCCATAGCCTTGCTTTAGACATTATATTATTGGAAACTCATTTACGCAATTCTTAATCGAAATAAACCGTGTTTACTTGTCATAAACTATGCACGTTAAACACTACTGAAATAAAGTCGGTGTATATTTTGTCTCAGCCCGCGTATTTACACTTTTAAAATGAGACGATATTTGTGTGGCGTCCTCAAAATTCAAGTATCCATGTGTTGAATTGTTTTCAAGAAGTCAAGAACCCTTTGTCCGAATGTTCATTCTTTACGTTTTATTACCCAACAAAGATTATGTCCTAGATATGATGTGATGTTTTATATTTCTGCCACCACTGTTCGGGCCCACACGTGCTGGTGGGTCAGAGAATGGCAGATGTAAGAGGCAGAAAATCTCGTCTACATAGTGTGGGGAGGGGGTGGGGAGATATGTCTCTAGCGTTTCCAACAGAATTGCGATGTGAACCAAATCTAAACGCCATCAAACAATTACAGGGTGAAACTTACAAACCATCATTCCCTGCCAGGTTGTAACCTCCCGCCCCCTCCCATCGAGCATTCTCCAACTGTTTGTTTTCTCAAGTGTGGACCGAATTCCTCTAACACATGCGTTATATGTACAGACGGATTTCAGACGCTTTAACTCTTTTAAAGTTACTTAACTCTTCTCTGCTTTAAATAATTTAATCCCCCCCTAACCCGATAGTGAACCGCCCATTACAGATAAATCGACTTCTATCTGAGAATATTTTAACTAAAATTCCCATAATACGCAAATGAATCGCGAACTTTACTCTTTGCTATGTTTATAATTTTCTTTCATTGTTGCCATATATATATATTTTTTTTTAAGGATTCATATCACAGGTCTTAAGAAGATGTTTTCCGACCTGCAACATTTCGTCTGTATAAAACGCCCAACCTCCCTAAACTCTCAACTGACTATCATTAAACGCTTCACAATTCAATGTCTGCGTGAATGACTATAAAAAATTACATGCCGGGTATGAGGAACCAGGGAGAGGATTGTCTGGAAATTAAAATAATCCTTTTATCTACCTTTTCACACAGGACATAGAGTATTGAGACCAAAGCATGAGTAACGAAACAAGTAATATTGATGGTAACACTATTGTATGATAACATAACTGTATGGTAACATAACTGTATGGTAACATAACTGTGTGATAACAACTGTATGATAAAACAACTGTATGGTATCACAACTGTATGGTAACACAGCTGTATGATAACACAACTGTGTAACACAACCGTATGATAACATAACTGTATGGTAACACAACTGTATGATAACACAACTATATGGTAACACAGCTGTATGATAACACAACTATATGGTACACAACTATATGGAAAACAAATTATGGTAACACAACTGTATGGTAACACAACTGTATGATAACACAACTATATGATAACACAACTATATGATAACACAACTATATGATAACACAACTATATGATAACACAACTGTATGCTAACACATCATCACTTTGACCAGACGGCAACGAGACAAGTGTGAAAACAAAACAAATGAAGCATCAGCACTCACCTTTTTTTTCTTTGCCCTTATCTCCAGGCGTCTGACCGCCATCAACCCCTTCCTCCCCGTTGTCCGGCCCGTCCACCGATGACGACACGGAATTCCCCGAGACAACGGATGACGTCAGAGCGTCCAGCTGAGAGGAGGTCTGGCTCCCCGTGAAGGGGGCGTCGTCTTTCTGGGACGGCACCTCGTCCGCGGTGAATCCAGAATTGGATAATCCGTCTTTGTAATCCACGTTTGAATCTCTGACATCTGCATCATCTTTCTTCTTCCTCGCGTGATTCTTGTTTTTGTTTTTCTTTCTTTTTCCCATTATCGGCGTGGAGTCGTTCTTCAGGTCCTCATGTCCAGCGTCCTTTTCTACGCCCGCCTCCTCATCATCATCATCATCGTCGCTGTAGACATCGCTGTCGTCCGCGCTTGAATCGTCCACATCTTCGTCAGACCCGTGTCTCCCGGTGGTGGTGTCAGTGTGGACCAGCGCCGAGTGTTGCTGTCTCTCGTCCACGATCACATCGCGTACGCTCGCCGCATCGAGGCCCGTGACGAGGGCCACTCGTGCCGAGTCAGGCGACGTGCCTCCTCCTCCCACTCCTCCCTCGCCATTGAGCCTGGGTTCACCGTCCTTCCCGGCCCTCCCTTCACCTGGTTTGTTGGCCGTTGTGATCACCCCATCGACGTCGTCTCTGTTTCTGTGTTTCAGGCTCCCCTTGTTTTCACTCGTATTTTCATTTGATGGAATTCGCTGCCCGGGTGAGGGGCCCGCGCCCCTGCTGTGCCCAGAGTCGGAAACATCGTCGTTCTCGCCGGAGGGACCCGATGAAGTGGCGGCGGCGTCGTCTTCGAATTCATCGCCGTGTCTCGCCTTCTTCTTCTTCCGTTTGCCGGCTTTCTTTCTCTCCTTTCTCTCGGCCTTCGTCTCTCTGTCCTCGCCTCTGTTCGTCCTCCGTGAGGAGGACCGGGAGAAGAAACCGGTGACCCGGCGAAAGACACCGGCCATCCGACCACGAAACTATTGGAGACAGAAAAAAAAGGGGAAAAATGACTTTTTACATTTTCATTTAAGGCGCTGATAGAAAAACAAAATGTCTAATTCCGTGTGGTCGATACAGAAGATGATAAAAGAGTCAGAAAGCGAAGAAGATTTCCAAATTTAAAAAGACAATTTGTTGAAATATAACAATACTTGGAGTTTTTAGCTCCATGGGAGACAAAATGTATATTTAACAATTAAAAGATGTACAACTTTACGATTTATAAATGATGTTAACATTAATTCAACTAATAACCCAATGCTACACATTTACGCTACACATGTCTAAAATTATAAAGGATTTATAAAGCAGTGTAACAAAATATTTTTGAGGGGTGGTGCCGTCATGCATGGATGGTAGGGGGTGGGGTTACTCGGTACTCTGGGGAGAGAGAAGGGGAGAGAGAGGGAGGGAGAGAAAGAGGGGGAGGGAGGGAGAGGGAGAGAGAAGAGGAGGGAGGGAGGGGAGGGAGAGAGAATGGGAGGGAGAGAGTGGAGGGAGAGAGAGAGGTGGTGCGAAATAATGTCTCACATACAAAACGTCATAAGATTCTTTGTTCGGATTAAATGTGTAAAATTCAAACTCTAATCTTATTACACCCTCCGCCACCCATCCAAACTTTCCCACTGGTTTGATTATATTTCCGACTACAATTACTACAGTGTATGTATCTTTTATATAATTTCAACTCAAAACTATTTAGGGCGGTACACACATCAAATTTTCCGTACAAATTTTGATCAAAAGTTGCGTCAATTACGTCACGGACTATTTTATTTGGCGAACACATAATCTATTTGTAGCTATGTATAAAGATTTTGAAAAGTTTTGACAAGACCAAGTTTTGATGTAAATGTGTAAATGTGTAAATGTGTAAATGTGTAAATGTGTACCGCCCTTTACAGTTTGGGATGTTTGACTTAGGTACAAGATGTGTTCTTTTAACTTAAAAAATCATGTAACTGGCCACTCCTTATAATAATTGTAACCATAATAATAAGAATATTATTAAAAACTAGTATATCACCCGTCAAAAATGACGGGAAGTTTTCAAAAAAAAATACAAATCAGATTAAGAAATAACGTAATACAGAACTTTCATTTATTTTATTTATTTTTATTTGATTCATTTATTATAATATTGAACAATTTTGTGCGGAACGTTCGAAAAGTGTTATTTTTGGTGCAGTAATTTGGTGCGCTGCTTTCTAAAATTAGAAACAGAATTACAATCACATCCATACATACAGACAAAGGGAATTATGTATATTGATAATAACAACACTACTAATAATAGAAAGGCCGGTGCTGCTCGTCTCGAAGTTCGAGTCATCCAGCATGAATGCTAGTCGTCTCGAAGTACGTTTTGATTTTAAAAAATAGACAACTAAACCTAACCCAGACCCTAAAACTAACATCTTAATTACGTTAATGGATAAAAAATAATTGCACTTATTCCCTACTTACTTATTCCCTATTTTCAAGTGTAAAAATACAACATTTCATTCCCGGAAGTACGCTTCGCTCTGCCATATTGCCATAACAACAATGAAAATACTTCGAGACGAGCAGCCACTTCGTAATAGTAATTAAAATACTAATAATTACGAAAACAATAAACGGTATGTCCTAATCAAAATAATAATAACGTTAATATAAAAACACTTGATAATATTTATCGTATATAGCGGAATCATAATTTCTTGCGATGATCCGTAACGCATTTTTTTTTAAAATGACACCAGAGTATGCTTAAAAAATTAATCAGGGTTGCGTTAAAGATTAGAGATAGTGAGTATTTACACGTTTGGATAATCTTTTGTTTACTGGATCTCCGTCACCCTCCCCCCCCCCTTTTTTTTTCCAACACGTAACTAACATCACGGTACGAGCTCATTCCCTTTCCCTCGAGTGTTAACTTCGTTTCAGGCATCTCAGGTTAATGAAACTGACCAGAGATTCAAATAAAAGACGGTAATTGTATTGGTTTGCCCTGGGGAACATACATGTAGGGGAGGGGCGGTGTGGCTATATTTATTTTAAAATAAAATGACTTTATTTCAGATATAACAGGGTGCATGGCACATCAATTGAAACGCATTGGTCAGTTACTCCGGTAGGTGAGGGGTGGGGGGGGAGCGCTATGACGCACGCAGCTAAAATGAAAAGTTAAATTGATAAAACCTAGAACATTAACCTGACCAGTCATTCCCTCCCTTCCTCAATTCACTCCCTTTCGTCTACCTAAGATCTGTTTCTGATTCATGGGCCAGGGCCATCACCCCTCTCAGTTGATTTTTTTTTAAATGGAATAATTTTAAATATATTTGTTCACGAAATCAAATACAATAGGAATATTTGTGTTTATTTATAGAATTGAGGCAAATTAAAAAAAGTAATGTCAAGGCCAACTAATAAACCAGTAAAATCCCAACAAAACTCAATAAAGTTGTTTAAAATAAAATACCTATACAAGTATGCGTATGTAGTTAATTTACAGGAATGAAAGAAGGGTCCAAGGTTAGCTAAGGAGTGGACATAATGCGTTCAGGTCTTTTTAATACCGGAGTATGGATAATCAAATTTTTTTGTGTTGTTGTTTTGTGTGTGTGTGGGGGGGGGGAGGGGGTAAAGTCATTAAAGTCATAAAGTACATCACGCTCCAGAGGGGAGGAGGGGTGTTAGAAAGTGTGACAGTTTGTGACAGGGGGGAGGGGGGTCCGCCATGTGTGACGTCACAGTGTTTTATATTAAATGTTAATTATTTTGTTAATAAAAAGCACAATTTTTGTTCGAAAGTGTGACGTACTTTAGGGGGGGGGGTTCCGAGATTTGTGACAGGGGGAGGGGGGGAGTTAAAAATGGTCAAAAATGGCGTGACGTACTTTATGGACGGCCCCAATCAGGCTTTTAGATTTTTAAAACATACGGTATTTTTAAACAAGGTAAGTATAGGCCTGACAGTACGTCACAAAACAACGTCCATTGTCCTGTCTGGCCTATACATAACCAGTTCAACCAGTTTAGGGCTGGTACTGATTAAAAAAAAATTGTTCGACTTATCGGGGGAAAATTTAATCGATTAATCGATTAATTCCCATTAATTATATTTTTATACCGCATATATAGAGCATGTTAAGTCGCGATTCCTTATTTCGCGAAATCGGCTAAGTCGCTGTAATTCCATGGCTCCCAAATTGTGTGACGTAACACAGCCAATTCGTTTTGCTATGCAAATAATAAAGAAGAAAAAACTTTTTTGTTTACGTATGCACGTCTAAATAAATAATAATAATACGATGGGAAAGTATGTAAGTAACAAAAAATAAAAATTATTAATAAATTGTAAGAAAAGAAAAGAACTATTTTCTTAAGTTTTAATCGAATTTTAATCGATCAAATTAATTTTAATCTATTTAAAAAAGTAACTATTAATCAATAAATTAATCCTTAATTTCCGCAGCCATAATATATATATTTATTTTTATTTTTTTATTTTAAAAAATAAGAAGCATCAACACCATTTTCTTCTGTTGTACATTTTGTTTGACTAACTGCAAAGCAATATTTAAACTAAACACATGTACTTTACTAATTAACTAATTCAAAGTAAAACATTTGTTCAGTAGTCCCGGTAGCTGACTCACTAATTGTATCACGAATAAACCAACTAAAATTAAAACATTTGTTACGTTGACCCAGTAACTGACTCCCTACCTGTATAATTAATATTAAAACTAAAACATTTGTTCAGAACTAATGAGTTGCCTCCCTGCCCAGTAGAGCAGCTCCTAAAACTCCGATGTTGTATACTTCCAGTGAACGCTGGCGTCGAGAGTTTTAACCAAAGATCAAGTTTCTCATTGATTTAAATGAGATTTACAACGACAGGAGGTCCATTGTCTGGTTCACTCAGAGGCCGTCCCCGCACCCACACACCCACACACGGACTAGGACACCAGGGAGCGGGTACGACGAAAGTTGTACAGTTGCTTTCTTTTAACTGACGCCCGGACGATAACAATTAGGTCAAGCCACAAAAGCCGACTTACTGATAACACCAGATTTATGTTGGTAGGCGGGGAGGGGCGGGCGGGCGGGCATGTCAAACAATAAACCGTTTCTGGGATTAGAGGTCAGGTCACATGCTTGGACGAGGGGACCCGGCTTGGGGTTGTGGGGTATTTAAAATGGAAATGGACTCGACTGAAGATTGATAGTTGTGACAAATGGCCAAAATCCACGCCTCAGTGTTAAAAGATCACAACATTAATTTTCAATACATTTGTTTCCCTCAAACCTTCGACAACCCTCGGAACATAAGCCTTGAATATTAGCAGATCGTAACATATCCATGATACAAAAATTGAACTCCCTATCTCGCTACACTGTTTGCTAGTGACCCTCCTGCCGTACATAGGGTCATAGTCTACAGCTCTATGTGTGTCTATAGAGCCTGCGTCATTAGTACACTGCTATATGGGAGCGAGACATGCAAAAGATCCCAAGAGCGCAAGCTTAATAGCTTCCACTTGAGATGCCTGCGTCGCATCCTTGGCATTAAATGGCAAGACAAAGTGCCTAATACTGAGGTCCTAAGGGGCCGTCCATAAAGTACGTCACGCTCCGAGGGGGGGTGTAAGAAAGTGTGACACTTTGTGACAGGGGGAAGGGGGGGGTCAGGCCATGTGTGATGACACACATTTATTTTTTTAATTAATTTTTTCTAATTTATTTATATCTTTTTAGTAGAATTTAAATAGCTTGAAAATAATTTTCAAAAAATTTTGTGAAACATTAGAATTAGTTTTATGTCAAAATAGCATGAAATGCGTATCTCCTGAATGTGTTGTTCATAAAACTGAATTGGATGCAGCAGGACTAATATTACAAATATAAGGAGCAGGTATGGTTTGACAATCATGTTCGCACCAGCCAATACTTCACTCAAATTGTTAAATATCAGGACATGAAATGTTGCGACAAAGCACGAAGCTCATATTTCAGCGTTTTACTTTCACGATTCTTCCCCTCCTCCAATCCCAATCAACCAAACAGTTGATGGACTCAAGGCTTCAAAAAGAGCAGATGCAGATTCTCATAAATGTCCTTCCTTGACTGTAGCACAAATTCTCACATTTGATGACATTATGCCAAGATCAACAGGAGTTTTCAAAGTACAACCATATGATTACCAGCTTATTTGATCGACTTTGCAAAGTAGGTCACTTGTATTTACCTCACAAGCAATGTTGAAGAAACATACAGGACAACACAGAGCTCGGGCTCAAGAGAATGTGCCCACCGAAACTGTTCAAGAATCAACTCATATAAAACGCATTCGTCCTTTGAAAATCGTTTCTAGAAGGCAAAGAGAACCTATGACAGTTATTGCCAGAAGAGAAAATGCACATACAGAGGCTGTTGAGTGGCTAGATGAGGACGAGTTGATCTGTCTGCAATTATCCTTGCAGGAAATGATGGTGACAGATTGATGCCAGTCGTAACTATGGATGAAAACTTAATTTCACTGTTGTAAGATGATTTCCAGTGAATATTTTTGAATGAAACATAATTCATAGGACCATACTAAACAGATTCAATATATCACAAGAGTTGGTCACATAATTTGTCAATCTAGTATTTTTTTAGTCCAATTTTTGTGTTTACTTTTTATTATTTAATCACTGGTTGAGGTCAAGTTTAGCTAATCTACTTCTTATCCTGTGTCAATAGAATGCATAATTGGAAGATTATCTAAAACTTGACCTCACCCATTGTAAATGAAAGGGTAGCAGATAAATGATGTGTTTTATATAATTGTCAAGTCTAATTTTGATTGAGTTACTGTTTCATTGAATAACTGTGACAACTGTTGAAAATTAACTATCTACTATTAAAGTCATTTTAATAATATGATAGTTGTTTTAAGTACGGGATTTCGGCTCCAGCTCCGGCAAATCCGGAATACGGCTATTACTTTTTTAAAATCTGGCTCCGGCAGGTTTCACTTCATAAATCCGGCTGGCCGGTAGATTCCTAATTTATATATATATATTCATAATGGCTCTGGCAAATCAGGAATCCGGCCATTTTAAGAAATCTGATTTCTGCTCCAGCCGGATTTCACTTCATAAATTCAGCTCCGGTCGGATTTGAAAATTTTGAATCCGGTACATCCCTACTTTTAAGTGGAAATTTTATATTTTAATATAGTTTAATAGTGGAGTTAAATTTAAGTATTAAATTAAATATTTAAATTAGGCGTTAATACAAAAAATTTTTGAAAGTGTGGCGTACTTTAAAGGGGGGAGGGGTCCCGAGATTTGTGACAGTTTGTGACGGAGGGGGGAGGGGGTCCAAAATAGCGTGACGTACTTTATGGACGGCCCCTAATGCGTGCCAATACCCAAAGCATGTTCTCAATCCTTAGTGAAAGACGCCTGAGATGGCTGGACATGTTAAAAAAATGAGCCCTGGCCGCATCCCCAAGAACCTCCTAAATGGAGAACTGGCATCGGGAAAGAGGAAGACAGGTCGCCCACGTCTGCGATTTAAAGATGTCTGCCAAAGGGAAATGAAAGCAGCCAGAATACGCACAAGCGACTGGGAGTGTAAGTCAGAAGACCGATCTACGTGGCGCACAGCTGTCAAAGAGGGCGTCATAGTAGCCGAGGAGCGAAGGATGGAGGAGGCTACAGACAGAAGAACTAGGAGAAATGCCAAAACATTTGGAAGCACAGAACTCGTGTGTAAAAACTGTGGTAAAGACTGTCACTCAAGGATAGGACTGCACAGCCCCTGGAGGACATGCAACCCAACCCAACGGGGATACACCATCGTCTCTCGAGACGGAAGTTTGCCGATTATTTTTGTTATTATTATTATTATTATTATTATTATTATTAGTCTGCAGCTCTTGCCGGTACACGCAAGTACAACATTTGAGAACCCCCGGTCTAGCATTGTAAAGTTATGTGAACAGAGTGGTAACAGTTTCAGCGGCTTGTGTAAGTATTGCTACGCCTTACGTCGTGTCTACGATATTAAAAATGTGAATCAGTATTAGACGAAACGTGACTCAACGAGTCAAAGTTAATTTATTTCCGCTAAAACAAACAAAAAAGGGGGTGAGGGAGGGGGTAATTAACCAAAATGTTAAACTAATTAAAATTTCGACATTTGAGCTGTTTGTGCGAAATACTTTTGAACAAAACGTATTTATCAAAACTTTTAATCTTTGTTTCTCCCCTTCTTGTGAATGACATGGAATATGGTTAGTTATCTACGCGTTTCCTCAGAGTAAACATACAAACTTTCATCTTTAGCTATTATTATTATTAGTATTACTCATATTTATAAGGCATGTTCTGGATTCAGAGTTCATACTCACAAATGGCAACAGTTACGTGTAAAGATATGACAGTACGGTGAAGTTCTCATCACAGTTACGAGATACGTACCCCATCCCCTACACCCCACCAGTAAACAAAATCTGATTACGACTACAAGTCGTAACGTATTGTATCAACTCTAAACAAAGTTCTATCGAAATGACAGTGGAGGTAACTCACTTTTCCAAGAGCAGATTATCGTCTCTACAGACCGGAACAAGTCCGCACGTGAAATGACGTCCTCGCCTCGGATGTGTTCTTGTGTGTGTTGTTTCAGGCCGTAGACACAACTGTGCGACGTTCACTCGTCACACGAAGTTTGCCATCTAGCGACCTACTCAAGTAACATGTCTTTATATCACCACTCACCGCTTACCCCTGTCTCCCTCCACCCCTTCCCCGGTAATCATCGTCGTTAATAATTTCTTCGTGATGTTGGGGTTTCGTTCAGTGGCGTCGTCGACTGGTGTGTGGGCCAACCGAGTGTCGGAGACCCGCCCACCCCCCCCCCAAATCAACCCTAACAGGAAACCAGTGAATAAGTGATTGAAGGAAAAGCTTTTCAACGAATTTACGATAGCTGAACGGTTCGGTTATTAATACACGGTTGGATAAGTGGTATTTCTCTCTCGCCCGCCCTCCTCCCCCACCCAGCACTTTTATTTTTACATCAGTCTATTAAGATCGAATGTCCGTAGTTTTGGGTCAATGTGGAGTTTCACAAGTTGTTAAGACCCGTGACAATAGATGTTTCGGCTGTTACAGGCGGCGACATTGTGTTGAAATCTTTAACAATTAAAACGAACGATTGACTTCCCTTTCCTGATGGTTTGATGATCAAGTTTGTCATAGGTTCCATTGCCGTAGGAAATTAAGAAATGAACTGACTGACGCAGTTTGTTAATTAAGTATGCAAGATTATTATATCGGTATTTTTTTTTCAATTTTAAATTCTTTGAGAATTGATCATTATTGTCACAGTAGTTGGTGAGTGGGTTTCTTGTCTTGGTGGCTCAGTGGGGAGGAGTGTGAGTGGTGCCCCCCACACCTTCGCCGCCAACGGTGATCCTAAATGTGTGCAGACTTCTTCATTAGCTCAACAATTTCCACAATGAATGCAGTACAGAGGTACAGGTCAAGTGATTACTGGCTATGTTTCACAACAAATCTCTCTATATCTCTTCCGCCTCCTCTATCTCCAAGTCTTTCTCTCATCTCTTTTCCCCTCCCTTTCAATCTTTCCCGTTCTCTATCCCTTCATTTCTCTCTCCCTCCCTCACTCCGTCTCCCTCTCTCAGCCCCTCTCTCTCTCCCCCCCACCTCCTTCACAAATACACACACTTAATGACAGATACAAGCATACCACACACCAAATGCACACGCAAGCTCTAAACATTCACCAACACACACACACACACACACACCACACACACACACACACACACAAGCGCGCGCGCGCACACACACACACACACAGACACACACACATACGCTGAAACAAAGTTAATGTTGGCGTCTATCAGCATCACTTATATCGTCAGGTGGCGGATTGTTTCCTTTAGTGGTTACCATGACGACGCTGTTACCACTGCAGTTGATGTTAAAAGACGTGTTGCACGCACTTACATCAGGACTTAACTTACTTTTACTTTTGTATGGCCCGCTTGATTATAGTCAGCTAACACACGGGGCGTTCCATGAGCTGCTCATTGGGGTGTTCCACAGTGTGGACCGACTGTTGCAATACTTCCTTTCATTTCAAGTCCTTCTTTTAAACCAACAACCCGAAAGCGTACAACATAGGTTCTCAGAAGTTATATCTTTGCAGAGGCGGCATTAGGGGCTGGTGGTTAGGGTGACCGCCCAAGGCCTCAGGGAGGAAGGGGCCCCGCGATCGAAAATTTCGTTAAAAAGCCACCAGGCTCGTGAAACCCTATCTATAAATAAAGGGAGGTAACGTGGCATAAAACAAAATGCTGTGTATCAACAAGAGTTGTCTGCCCTTATCTGTTGTTATTAAATGTCCTCGTATATCCGCCCTGCTAAACTTGCTTCCTTGGGGGTGCTGGGAGGGGGGCTCAAGGTGTGCCTGGTCCCCGGGGGTACCTACTGATCCCTTAGGTATACACCCTGTGTGGCGTAGCTGCGACGTGTTTTACTAGGAAGCGGTGTAAGATTTTTGACGACCCCTTGACAATTCATTTTGAAAGGGGAAAAAAAGTCCTGCAAGAAGGGGAGAATTCTCCGTTTTTCAGACAAACTCGTTTTATTAAACGCTTTTATTTAAGTCACAATGTATGTTGTATCCATCCTTCAAATCTTGAAACGTAAAATTAAACCACTTCTGATGGTCCTAGAGATCTCAAAATTTTACCTCAGATAGATCTTGGATGACAATGCATTGTATCAAAATTTCAGATCGATCGAATTTAAATTATTGCATTTTTAGTTTATCTTTATATAAGTATCGGTACCCGTCTGCTTTGTTGACATCCATGAGTTCACCAAGTGAACACATCACCGTGATATAAAACGTTGGGCGGGCGCTTATGTGGTGTTTGGTATTTTTAAAAAATAGAGGTAAAAAAAGATGTGTGGGCGTCAGACGTGAATTGTAAAGATTTTTTATTATAACTATAAGTTTTAAAAAATAGCTTTAAAATTTAAAAACAAAGTTTTTGACAAAGCTTCAGTTACATAAACAACAGTAACAAGAGTAGAATTTACATAAACAACATTAACAGGGGAAGCAGTTACATAAACACAGTGGCGTAGCGAGGGGGCAGTGGGTACAAATGCCCCTGGCGGCACTTTGCCAAAGGGCGGCAAAATCCTAGTCGTTAATTAGTTTCTTAAAATAAAAATTTTAAAAGAAAGAGGAGTTTTTAAAAATCGAAATTAAATAAAAGCCAAATAAGACATTAATAAAAGAAATAAAGGAACTATCCAAAAGCATGTGCACGTTTTAACTGCCAAAACTTCAAACTCCTTATTGGATATAAATTCTTCTGATACTAATACATTGTACTACTGTAATAAAAAAAAACAGAGGCTAAATTAGTATGAGAACGTGACACTGATGTGGTGATAGATTCATTGATTCTTAAAATTTGTCAGCCGCCCCTGTTGTAAAATCGGAGGGGGGGGGCGGCAAATTCCTCGTTGTTAATTAGCTAATTTTTAAAACGTGAAAAATAAATTTTAAGAAAGAAAAAAAAGAAAAGCCAAGATAAAAAAAAATTAAACGAAATAAAGAACTGTATTTAAGTACGAGAGTGCTTCTAATGCCATAACTTCAAATTCCATTATAGATCTTAAGTCTTCTGATACTGATGTTACTGAGCTGGAAAACATAAGGGCTGACAGTATGACAATAATGTGCTGGTATATATAATTGATTCAAGTTTGATTTCAACGTAAGTGAACTACTGGAAAAAATTGCTGGCGTATTTATATGGCTTATTTTAATTTTAATTTCTTTTGTTTTGTGGCATAAACAAAAATATTGGAAACAATTGCTTATCTAGTGGAATTAAAACTTGGAACAAATAAATACAAAATTTTGGGGAAATTGGGGGGGGGGCAAATTCCTCGTTTTTAATTAGCTAATTGTTAAAAAGGGAAAATAAATTTTAATATAATAAAAGAAAAGCCAAGATAAGTACTCAAAACGAACTCAACATTACCAAAGTTTTTTGCAAATGGAAGGAATCAGAAATTGGATAAAAAAGAATAGACTATTAATAAAGACCTACAATTAGTTGTTGTAAAAGAGAAAACAAAGCGGCAAGAAATTCTTGTTAGAATATTTGACATGACTAAATCCTGGCGAAATTGAATGTGACTTTTTGAGGTCACAGAGAGGGCAATACTGTTGCGCATAAAGGAAATATTCTGGAACTAATGCATTAGCTTGGAAAGTACGTTCGAGAACTCAGAGATCAAAGTAGGAAAATGAGTTTAAAAAAAACTTGTCATCTAAAATTCAAACTGAGCTCATAGCAATTTTAGGAGGTACAGTTCACGAAAAATCATCTTTCTTCAATATTGTTCCATTGTATTTGATAGCTCTTCATATATTTGACATAAGGGTCAAACGAGTCCAGTTGTGTGATATGTAAATATTTAAAATAAAAAAAGTAGACGCTTTAGAATGTTTCAAAGATTTCATTCAAGCAAAAGTGAATCTGCTTACGACATTTTTTAAATGATTTTGAATAAATGATGATCTTAAAATAATGGACTGCACAGGCCCAACGTGTGTTAATACTTCTTAAGGGCTGGAAAGTATACAAGAGTTCAACAAAGCCGCAAAAACATAAAATCTCATGTCAAACTCGTTCTAACAGTTAAAAATAATTTGTTAACATGATACTCCAACTGATACGAATTCTCCAACTATTTTAGTACACTGGAGCGTTGTTACGCATTCTTTTCCAAGTTCATACTGTTGGAAATACCTAATTGCTTCTACAAGCAAGGCGTTCAGACTTCAGGATACAAAATAGTGAATATACCATGGAGCCATGTTGTGTTTACTTTGTAAGCTATAGAACTGAAAGATGCAGACAAAAAGCTCAACACACGAACAGACGCATGAACTTTGCTAGTCACAATAAAATCTTTTTATTTTCAAAGTTACATTTTAAAAAATTCCCGAAATTCTTTACAAACGTATAGTGCTCAACAAAAAAATTCTTAGCAGTGGCTACTCACAGAGAAACTAATAGAATGGAATACTTCAGGGATGCTTTGACATTTGATAAAATTTATGTGGAGACAAAATCATTTTAATAGAACCTTCCAATCAAAGAGCAAATTTTTGTTGATCGAAGCAAGTATGTATATGTATCCATGCTATGTAGAGTAACAGATAAGAAGAAATTTGGTTTCTTCATAAGATGAGATTAGTGTATAAATTCGTGTGAGGCTTTGGCAGTTACATAGAATTTAGAAAACAGACATGATTTTCGTAAACCAGCTAATCTACAGGACTTTGAAATTTTGTCTTCAAATTAGAGTATTCAAAATATCCCACATGACATAGTCAGGCAAGGAATATTTTAACCCCATGAATAGAAAAAATAAATAATGAATTCAAGACTAGGTGGTTTATTCAAGTTTATGAAGATATTTAGGCTCGAAAGTTACCCTGCCTAAAATAATATAATTAATTCGAACATCGCTTACAACTGTCTTAAGTATAATGAAAGGTGTTAAAAGGGCTTCTATAAAATTATTTTAATGAAAAAATTAATGACGATCAATTACGAATACACCAAAATTGTCTAATCTATTGCTATTTTGGCTATTGAGCATGCCATGGCTGAAAACATTGATACATGAAAGATTGAGCCATGAGGAAAAACATAAAACCCTAATTTCATTAAAGAAATGAAGCCTTTCTTTTTAACATAAAAATATATAGTGTTCTTATTATTACTTTCTAATTTATTTTTTTTTACTTTATAGCGTTAACATATTTTTTTCTTGGGGGGTGGGGCGGCAAATTTGGTTTCTGCCCCGGGCGGCACATACCCACGCTACGCCGCTGATTAAGTCTACTTTGTTTAAATGACTTTGCTCTTATGTTCCGTATTTAAGAGACGCTAAAGTTATGAAAAAGTAGCCGATTGAGCCGTATAAATAAATTTCCGATTTTTTGAGGCCCTTATCATATTAACTCGTGCACGCAGGCGGATCTGTATATGTCTTCATGATTTCAACTTTTTCAAAACGCTCGTAAACATATTTCTGACTTGCTAGAGTGCTGAAATTTTCACAGTAGGTTTGGCTTGTGGGGAGGATTAAGCTATTAAATTTTGAGATCGATCGAATGTACCGTAATTAAATTAATGCATTTTTAGTTTATCTCTATATATCTGTGATCTAGTATTTGGGTCAGCATGTGAAAAACCTTGGGGAATTCTCTAATAAAAATAGCTAACCAAACCGCGTTAAACCTACATAAAAGTCATTGCAAATTGCTGCCCTTATGTTTGGAACCTTGTTGGTGTGTGTTTATGTGAAATGTAAATTCAATGTAAGACGAGTGTCTGATGAACCAAGCATTTGACAGGAAAGTGGAACTTTGTTTATGTGTTTTATTATTTTGTTTTTTCAGTATCTAAGTAATAATTTTATTAAGAATACGTTTCTAGTTCAAGTCATGTTAGAGCTAATCATAGTCGTGTTGTGTGTAGGACATGTGTAGTGTGTATAGAAAAACATTCCAGATAGAACAAGCAGAGTCCTAGTCTATGTGTTGTGAAAATTTTTTTTTGCTAAGTGGATCAGCGCACAAATAGCTTACAAAAGCAAAAGGAATATTACATAAAACAAGAGACATAAATAAATAAGGAAAGGAAAGGAGTTAAGAATGTGTAAGTTCATATTTATAGAAAATTTTAAATTTTGCTCACAAATTTCGTTTTAGATGAACTTGGCTAACAGAACATTTATCAGGACTTCATGAATGAAATTAAGTTTTACAAATCTTTTGTTAACGCGTAAAGTAGAAAATAAAATGAAAAAAAAACAACCTTTTTTAAAAAGATGAGGCCCAGCTGCAGTGAGGAATGTAGAATCTCGCATGAAAAAGCAGAAAATAATTTTTTAGTCACAAACTAAGTAGTCACACAGGGGGACTCAGAACTTTTGTGTTAGTTGATCAAATTTTATATCTCACATTTAATCCCACAATCGATCACAATAAATATCAATAAAACTTAGAGTTCTGAGTCCCCTTTGTGTGACTACTGCTAAATAATTGCTATCTACAAATTGCTGCTAAAATTACGGGAATCCAACCAAAAGAGATATTTCAAAAATTCCTTCAACATTGTTCTAAATATTATTAGCTATCGTTTTGCATTTGTTTTAGCCCGATATATGTTTTGGTTGGCGAGAAATTGACAAAATACTAATATTTTGTCAATTTTTGTTGTTTTTTTTCGAGGAAATCGGGTAAACCCTTTCGGTATTTTTTTTTGGGTCCGAGCACATCCTTTGTCACGTCCTCAACATATTTAAAAAAGCCCCGAACCCTCTATCTGGTATGGTTCAGGCGGAGTTGCTGTTCAAAGCTCGAAAAGACTGGCCAGACATTTGGAATCTATTAACGCAATCCCAATGTAAATTGCGTTAAAAATCCAAAATCCAATCAGGTATTTTCATTTTCAAAATTATTTCAAACCGTTGATGAAAATCTGAATGGAAAGCATCTTTCTGCTGACAATAAAAAAAAGTATGTCTTCATACCTTATTTCTGATCCTGATAAATTTTGGAGCTGACTGAATTCTCTTCGTCAAATATTTTTTTTGATCTATAGAGCGTTCGTCACACAAGCAGAAATGACAGAATTTTTTTCTTTTAAATTCAATTCATCAACTTGAAGCTGAGAATAAATGTAATTAAATTTTGAGACTTTTCCGTCAGGTAAGACAGGCAAGTTTTCGATTGCATTTAACTGGATCTTTAAGAATCATTTATAACACTATAGAAATCGAAAACTGAGTTAAACAGTTTATAAATTATTTCTAAACAGACACTCTTGAAAACAGACGAACTTCTGTATGAATCTTCACACTATTAAATTCGTTATCCTCATCAATACAAAACTGTGTAAATAATATGTCAGTCAATGATTTGCTGTTTTATTAAGTAGATAGATTTTAATTACATATTTTAATAACGTGTGTAGGTATGCACTTAAATGTGTGGCAACTAGATGTTGACGATGGATGATACAATGTACTGTGAATGCATTCGGCACCTTATTTTTTTAATATTCAAGAAAAGTTAGAAAACCCTTGTAGCCCCATACCATCGCTGGAGCATCATCTGTAACTAATGATACGATATTACTTAGATGCTTTTCTTTATTAAAAAAAACAACTCATCCAATAAATGAAATGTAGATTCTCTTTTAGTATTCAGTTTGTATAAAGTGGAAGAATAATCATTCTTTGGACTTTTGTTTTTTCGTTTGTTAACCGCAGGTATGCTAAAAGTATTGTCCCATTTCCTGGCAAAGATTACTCATCTAACTAAATAGAAAATGAGATGTTATTAAATAGCTGCACAATGAACCTAAAACATCTTTAGCAATTTAATTAATTCTTCTTTGCAGTGCTATTTTTCTCAACCACATTTCCTTGATATTATCAGATGCTGGCTTGTGTAGCACAGTGCGTATTACTTCGCTTACTAACGGTATATTAGTTTTCCACAATTGTATGAGGTTTTTTTCCGATTTAACAATCATTAACGAAATTTCGTATGAAGCCAGCATTCCATAGCCATCTTGTGTGTTGCGGTTGAAAAGATTTTTGTCAAAGTCAGTTGTTTAAATATTTTTGTCAAAGTCAGTTGTTTAAATTTTTTTTTCTTTTAGAGTTCGAAAAGAGGATTCATCTTTTTTCTTTTTTATCACCATAAATTTTAGTCAACGTTCCTGTAGCTTGGAAGGCTTTATAGCTTCGCGAATACATAAATCTAATTTTCTAAATACTTTCTTCTTTATTTGATGCTATCACCACCTCTTTTAAGTTATTTTCCGCACCCCCCACCCTTATTTGTTTTTAAACTGACTCACCGCACCCCATGGATTGCTGCAGCGCCCACCACTATGCTAAGCCATAAAGGAACACAACTCGCCACAAGAAATTGTTTAAATCGAGCTCCGTCTATACTGGTGGTAGAAAGAAGAAAGCTAGACATTCATTGAAATTGTTATCCCTTATAAAAAGGGATCGAAGAGAAGTGGCTTGCCACTTAGATTTTTAAAAAAACTTATTAAAATACAGACTTTGTTACTTTTTATCAATTAGGCAAAGCAATACATGATGGTAAATGCATTATATTTATAGTTGTCATAATTTTAGGAAAGTAGGTTTCTAAAAATATTTTTTCCCTTCAAATAATTTTTTTTATACATGATGGTTATGTACCTGCCATACAAAGTGTAGGCTATACAAATAAGTAATATTATATCGTAAGGACTTATAGATTGCTATTAAAACGAAGTTAATGAAAATAATATTATGTTATTCTCATTAATACTGCAACTTAAGTTGTCTCAATTACAATTTCATATTAAGTAAGTTTATAAGGGTGCTTTTTAGTGCGGCGTGCATGGAAAATACAGATTCATTGCTCGTCAGAAATTACAATTGATCATATTTTAATTTGTAAATTGTCCCTTATGTGTTTTATGTGAGTTCAAACTTGTGTCAATTATTTCATTTCCTTTTAAATATGCTGTATGGACCATATCTCTACTGTACTAATTGGATTTCACCGCAGCTAAGTTTTTTTTATTCTTTCGTTATATTCGTTTTATTTGTGTACTATTTGTTCGTTGAGGATGGCTCTTTGCCGAAACGTTCGTTGTTTTGTTACGTCCTGTCAGGCTCAATTATACCCTGTTTACATTTTATCCTTCTACTAATACAAAATATAAATAGGTTGCATAAGTAAAATTGATATGTATTTCTATATGGTAATGATATGTTCCCGCGCTTTGCAGTGGAGGTTTACTGCTTTAATAGTTATATTCCTTGGGTAAATGTATGTCAATTATTATTTGTTAAGTCAAGTATCTCTATGTGTACAACGATTTTAGTTAAGCTAATCTAGTTCTAATATGACTAAATTTCGCGCTGAGCTTATTCTTAAGCATTGAAATGATAGCAGCTTTGAATAAACTATGAACGATATATTTCTCTGATTAAAAAAAAATTTTTCTAACCGCCGGAATAACTTTTGAAATTTATTTTTTTTAACTTGGTTCAATTTATTGAAAACGATTGCTCTATAGAGACAATTAAAACATTTTTTTTAAAATAAACATCTTTATTGAAGCGATGTAGATCTGCATTCTAACCGATGTTCAATAGTTATGGAAAGAAAGGCAAATAATTGCAGTTTCTGTTCTTGATATATGAATCAGACATGTTTTATAGATCTAAGTCGTTTCATGAGCTCGCTCACATAATTCAATACCTGTGGGGTGAGGGGGACCTTTTTATTAACATGAGCACAAAGTATACCTGAGCAACATAATATAAATAACACTTTTATTTCAATAAAGGATTTCACTCATTTACTACTACGAATAGATCACGGATCTTCTCAAATAAAATTGTACGTTTGGCTCATCTGAGCTGATATTGATGTTATAAAGAATGGGTTTTTGTTTATTAGTATTTATTCAACGACTTAGACTGACTTTGTTGGTTAATGGCTAACTGCTGCTGAGCCTGAGAATTACAAAATGCAGGAACACACATTGGTTATCATTGGTATATAGTTATTTATTCATGATAATTTGAATTAATATGGTCACTATTAAAGATTTTTTAAAATAAAGTGAAATCTTTTGAATTAACTGATTCTTGTGAATAAGTTAACAAATATGAAAAAATTCAAACAACCACTTAACAAATCTAAAATGAATATAATTTTTATTTAAGAAGCATGTATTTCAGAAAATCTTGTTTCTCGCCCTCAATGGTCTTTTTCCTCAACAAAAACTGATGTATTTTTATTGCCCTGTAATAATTATATTTCTTCGTGTGTATATGTTATAAAAATAAATATGTGACACGTTGCCTAAAAAATTATGTAAGTTAGACTGAAAGAAGTTCTTCTTGAAAGTGACACATTTTAGTCATATTTAATTTTTAAATCTCGAAATTTAATAAGTAACATATATATATATATATATATATATATATATATATATATATACTCGATTGTGCTGAGGCGCTCGCCACACGTCGTCACTAAAAATTAGACCCCTTCTTCAACATGATTTACAATGCTTCCCCCCCTCCCACAATAAAAGCCATATTTTCATTTGAAAATGAGCATGTTTCAAATCATTTTTTTTTGGTCCTTTAAATTTAAATATGTTTTTAGTGTAAGTGTAAGGCTGCACTCTAATATCGTAACACGTGTGAATCCATGTAAAACGTCATTAAATTAAATGTCGGTAATCATATATTTACGTGAAACTTTTATTTAAAGTTGCGAGTTTTGATGTGACGTCAAATGTGTGACTCCCCCCCCCCAGGTGCTTGACGTCATTTATGGACGGCCCCTAAAAGGGCGGCAAATTGGAGACCGCCCTGGGCGGCAAAAGTTCTTGCTACGCCACTGCATAAACAAGAGTAACAGGAGCAGCAGTTACATAGACCAGTGCTTCTCAAAGTGGTGGTCCGCGGACCGGTGCCGGTCCGTGGGCCATCCGCTGCCGGTCCGCAGATGTTCTCAAAAAAAGGACAGAAAAAATTGTCAGTGCAGGGAAAATAGTGCACCGGTCCCTGGTTCATTGGAAAAAATTCCTGCCGGTCCGCCATACTAAAAAGTTTGAGAAGCACTTACATAGACAACATCTACATGAGCTGCAGTGAGGCAGTTGTTATCTTAACCATATTTACTAATTTACTCATGAAGTTGTGTGGCCAAGGAGCCATTGTCGGAGAAAAAAAACACAGAATATTTCTTAGTGATTAATGGGGACATAAGTCAAGCAAATCTACCAGTTAATTATTGCATTCTCTGGAACAGTTATATGCTCATGTTTGTTCTTTACAGGTATTATACTCATTATACTCTCTCTCTCTCTCTCTCTCTCACTCTCTCTCTCTCTCTCTCTCTCTCTCTCTCTCTCTCTCTCTCTCTCTCTCTCTGTGTGTGTGTCTTCCTTTCCATCTTCTTCTCTTTGTCTCTCTCTTCAAATCTCCTTCATCCTCTCTTTACACCTTTTTCTGTCTCCCTGGCCAACTAACAGCCCTCCATCCTCCCTTTACTTCTCTCAGCCCATTTCTTCTCCTCAGCATAGCCACACTCAGAGCAACAACCACATGTGGGTGGTGTGTAGCACTAAAATAAAACGGGGGGGGGGTGATCCGATATATAGTCGACTCACCCCTCCCTCCCCAACTCTCACATCCAGTCGATCAAAAACACGTCCCCAAACTTCTTTTCGGTTTTCTTGTATTGACCAGATGCGCAACTGTGTGTCGTCTGTAGCAAGATGCAATGAAAACACTCATCAAGACACAGTGATCTAAACATGAAACATGTTTCTACTCTTGCTAAATGGTGCAACATTGGTGCTTAATTTAACTTACAGTCTTACTAGTATGAAACATTGGTGCGTAAGTTAACTTAAGTCTTACTAGTATAAAGCCAACGGAAAAATCAGGAAATGATTGATTAGAAAATCGGTAAAGCATAGACTGTCGAATAAAGCCTCTATGAAACATAACCAAAGATAAATGACATATAAAATACACTGAAACAAAGATATATAGTTTTTTTTTAAAGTTTTTTTTCTCTTTTGTCATCATTGTTGGGTTTTTTTAATCAAAAATTTTTTAACGTAAGATGTTTATATAGTATTGAGAAAGTCTCTCCAGCGAATTGAACCAACCTCCATGAGATAAGTGGCCCTTCATCTTAACCTTAGACCACAACCTCAGTCAATAACTGGCGCCGCCTTAAAGTTTATCCAATATGTCCGAAATCTGACCGCGATAGACCAATATTTAAAGATAACATATCGATCACAGTGTTAAATGAGTCAGAAGTAAATAAATATTGGAACAAGATAGGCGTAAGGGTGGACAGAGGCGTAACTGGGATTTTTGACGCCCTTAGCTAATTTATTTTTGGCGCCATTTACTTAAATAAAAATTAAAAAATTAGAGATTTAGCTGCGCCCTTTTGAACTGGCGCAGGCCGACGCCCTTGGCAACTGCCCCAAATGCCAAGCCGTTGTTACGCCACTGAGCGTGGGGGTGGGGGGGTAGAGGGAGTCAGAGTGCTTAAAACTTCGTTCCGACTAAACGCCTACTTCAGCAGACAACATAAAACAAGACAAAGTTTAGACCAGGGGCGTCACAAGGGTGGGGGAGGTGCAGGGGTGCGGACCGCACCGGTGACACTATCACAAGGGGTGACACCAAATTGTAAAATGATGAATGTTCCCGTTATCCGCACTGGCAGACTCAGAGGAGGTCTATGGGGTCAGTCGTCAGAGGTGACACTAACCCTAGTGACGCCTCTGGTTTGGACATTGAAATTATTTAAGTGTGCGTTAAGTCTGTCCTCTCTACCTGCCAACCAATAACTGATCCTCAGAAATCTCAACCATCGCACACCCGCTCTTACCAAATACTTTATGCGCTCAGTTTTCAAGTGGTTTTTCTTTATTTTTCAACTCCGCGTATGGACAAGGAAAACGAGTGACAAAATCTCGAACCATAGAAAATGTCATGTTATCAATGACAGCTGCTCGTAGGTGGCATTGTCATAGGTAAGAAAAAATAAAGTATGTGTGGTGGGGTGGTCGAAGTGTTTCATAATCTTTAATGCCCCCCTCCTCCTCAGCTCTACAGAAAGTATGATGAGCCAGGCAATACTTTAATGTATGTAATTATGTACAAAATGTACCTCTTCCTTGATAGGATTATGACAGATGTGCTAGAAGACCATGTCGGAACAGTCAGCATCGCAGGGAGAAGTATAAACAACCTACGCTTCGCCGATGACATAGACGGCCAGCTGGTAGCGAGGACGAACTAAAAGAATTCCTTACAAAGAAAGAGAAAACAGCAAAGGCGTACGGCATGGAAATCAATGCAGAAAAGACCAAGGTCATGGCAAATAGAAAATTCACAAGTGAGATTCCGATAAACGGGCAAAAACTCGAAGAAGTCTCCACCTTCAAGTATCTAGGGGCCATAATATCCGACGAAGGATCAAAGCCAGAAATTCTTGCCAGAGTGGCCCAGACAATGGCAGCATTGAGTAAACTAAAGCACATCTGGCAAAGCAAGAACCCCTCCCTGAGATCAAAGATCCGGCTAATGCGCTCTCTGGCTATGTCGGTCTTCTTGTATGGTTGTGAGGCTTGGACGCTCACTGCAGACCTCCAAAGAAGAATCAATGCGCTAGAGATGAGATGTTTCAGAAAGATATTGAACATCTCCCACACAGCGCACATCACAAACGAAGCGGTCCGCAACACAATAAGTACTGTCATTGGCCCCTACGAGGACCTTCTCACCTCCATTAAGAATAGGAAACTACGATGGTACGGACACGTGACAAGAACTGGAGGTCTCGCAAAGACTATATTACAAGGCACAGTCCAGGGAGGAAGGAAAAGAGGCAGACAAAAGAAGAGATGGGAGGACGATATCAAAGAGTGGACCGGCCTGTCATTCAGCGACTCTCAAAGAGCAGCACAGGACCGGGACAAATGGCGTGAGATAGTGAGCAGTTCACGATGGTTCCCCAACGACGGGTTAAGGGATAGTTCAAGTACAAAATGTAACCTCAAAATCACCTTATGAAATCATGTGGGGAAACGCAACCATAACAATTGCGAACGGAGGCATTTCGCCCCTGCTTCATAGTAAAAAAAAATTTATTTATGTATATTGATGTATAGATATAATTTAAAGAAACGGGAAGAAAGAAAGAAAATGCAAAAATAAAAACTCACCTGTTCCCCGCACATGATGTAATCTTCCTTTTATTTACGTGAAATCATTGGCGGTTTAAAATATTCAGATTAAGTTGGAGTTATCTGTGCATTCGATACGATCATAAAGAATTGTCTCCCTTCGATCATAATGAAGTGTTGCACATGGGTTCACTGGGATACTTCACTACGTGATAAACGAATTCAGCTTCTGTCAGGTGCCGTCTGAGTTGATTGTAGCCATTCACATCCGCCGGGCGGGTAAGAGGGTCCGATCGGCAAGGTCTTGTGTCATGTTTATCATTTGATCGAGTGGTCAAGCCGGTCAGTCTTTATCACGGCTCGCTAGGCCAAGGTAAAAGAGGTCAACACTACAATCATCTCTTTATCTCCCCTTCTCCAAATCTTCCTTCACATACGATCATCTCTTTATCTCCCCTTCTCTCTATCTCTCTTCCTATACGATCGTTTCTTTATCTCGCCTTCTCCTAATCTTCCTTCACAGACGATCATCTCTTTATCTCCCCTTCTCTCTATCACTCTTCCTATACAATCATTTCTTTATCTCCCCTTCTCCAAATCTTCCTTTATATACAATCATCTCTTTATCTCCCTTTCTCTCCACACTCCAATCACCCTCCCAATACCCCATTAAAAGTACTCCCCTCCTCCCCCCCCATGGTGGTTTCACCTCATCTATAATCTGTCTATACGCATTCAATTAAAACTACGGTAAGTCTAAAGTGTACAAAATAGCAGCTTTATCTCACGATCTTGGCGACAGTAAATAAGCTGCTCACAAACGCTGTCGTGCGGTTTATTTTGTATGAGACTGGTGTATTAAAGACTAATAGCGTCTGTAATAAACTAGACTTGGAAGGTAGATAATATCTAGTCTTTATGGTTCAGTAATAACTAGACATTCTGATTAAGAAATAACTGGCCTTGGGGTGTGAGCAGTAACTAGACTTGATTTCAAACAATTATATATACATGCTAATTGTTTGTTAGAGAAGGTGGCGGTGAATGTAGGAGGTGGGGTTGGAGGTGGGGGAAGGTGGGGTTGGAGGTGGGAGAAGGTGGCGGTGAAGGTGGGAGAAGGTGGGGTTGGAGGTGGGAGAAGGTGGGGTTGGAGGTGGGAGAAGGTAGGGTTGGACGTGGGAGAAGGTGGGGTTGGAGGTAGGAGTAGGTGGCGGTGAAGGTGGGAGAAGGTGGGGTTGGAGGTGGGAAAAGGTGGGGTTGGAGGGGGAGAAGGTGGAGTTGGAGGTGGGAGAAGGTGGGGTTGGAGGTGGGAGAAGGTGTGGTTGGAGGGGGAGAAGGTGGGGTTGGAGGTGGGAGAAGGTGGGGTTGGAGGTGGGAGAAGGTGGGGTTGGAGGTGGGAGAAGGTGGGGTTGGAGGTGGGGTTGGAGGGGGAGAAGGTGGAGTTTGAGAAGGGAGAAGGTGGGGTTGGAGGTGGGAGAAGTTGGGGTTGGAGGTGGGAGAAGTTGGGGTTGGAGGTGGGAGAAGGTGGGGTTGGAGGTGGGAGAAGGTGGGGTTGGAGACGGGAGAAGGTGGGGTTGGAGGTGGGAGAAGTTGGGGTTGGAGGTGGGAGAAGGTGGGGATGGAGGTGGGAGAAGGTGGGGTTGGAGGTGGGAGAAGGTGGGGTTAGAGGTGGGGTTGGAGGTGGGAGAAGGTGGGGTTAGAGGTGGGAGAAGGTGGGGTTGGAGGGGGAGAAGGTGGAGTTGGAGACGGGAGAAGGTGGGGTTGGAGGTGGGAGAAGGTGGGGTTGGAGGTGGGAGAAGGTGGGGTTGGAGGCGGGAGAAGGTGGAGTTGGAGACGGGAGAAGGTGGGGTTGGAGACGGCAGAAGGTGGGGTTGGAGGGGGAGAAGGCGGAGTTGGAGGTGGGAGAAGGTGGGGTCGGAGGTGGGAGAAGGTGGGGTTGGAGGTGGGAGAAGGTGGGGTTGGAGGCTGGAGAAGGTGGGGTTGGAGACGGGAGAAGGTGGGGTTGGAGGGGGAGAAGGTGGAGTTGGAGGTGGGAGACGGTGGGGTTGGAGGCGGGAGAAGGTGGAGTTGGAGACGGGAGAAGGTGGGGTTGGAGGGGGAGAAGGTGGAGTTGGAGGTGGGAGAAGGTGGGGTTGGAGGTGGGAGAAGGTGGGGTTGGAGGGGGAGAAGGTGGAGTTGGAGGCGGGAGAAGGTGGGGTTGGAGGTGGGAGAAGTTTGGAGTGAATTGATTTTTGTTAAGCCATCCCAAATAAATACGGTTACCATTACAAGCGAGTCATTCAGCGACTTTCAAAAGGCAGCACAGGACCGGGACAAATGGCGTGAGATAGTGAGCAGTTCACGATGGTGCCCCAACGATCCAACGACGGGTTAAAGGAGTTCAAGTTCAAGTTTACCTTAACAATAGTCATTACGAGCAATGCACCGTTAATAAATGTGCGGTAGCACTCTCTCAGGTAACAGGTTAGCAGTGACACACGGATCAGGTAGCCATTATGGTGAGGGGGGGGTGTCATCTGTGACTTATCATGAAGAGAACTTTTTCTTTTTACTACGTTTTTATTAGCTCGCTTTCGTTGTTGTGGCATTGTCCAAGATTTTTTCAAATCTGCCAACGTAAAATTGAACCACTTCTGATGGTCCTAGAGATCTGAAAATTTTACCACAGATAGATCTTGGATGACAATGCATTGTATCAAAATTTCAGATTGATCAAATGTACCGTTATTAAATTATTGAACTTTTAAGTTTATCTATAGTCTATATAAAAGCATCTGTACCGTCGGCTTTTGTTGACATCTGTGAGTTCGCCCCGTGACCACATCACAATGTTTTTAAAACGTTGGGCGGGCGCATGTGAGGTGTTTGGTAAAATAAATAGAGGTAAAAAAATATTTTTAAAAACCAGGTTGTTAGAAGTGGACTAAAAAGAATAAAATAAATAGAAGTAAAAAAAAGATTTTTAAAAACTACGTTTTTATAAGCGGACTAAAAAGAAGAAAATAATTTAAAACTTATTAGTTCAAGTACTTCGATTTAATATGACTAAAAACGTGGGGTGGGTGTTTGGTATAAAAAGTAAAGATTTCTAATTTAGAAGGCAAAAGAGAGATCTATAAGTGAGAGAATGAGTGAACCGCATATGTTAAACCTCATAAGCGCCGTCCCACGTTTTTAGTCATATTAAATCGAAGTACTTGAACTTATAAGTTTTAAATTATTTTCTTCTTTTTAGTCCGCTTATAAAAACGTGGTTTTTAAAAATCTTTTTTTTACTTCTATTTATTCTTTAAATAGTGGGTGTAGGGAGGGATGACAAAAAAAAGGGGGGGGGTGAAGCAACTTTTTCTCCTTGATACGATGGGCTGCCTTATATTCTAGAATTCTACTACAGTTCTACATTATACTACAGTTCTACATTCTACTCCAGGTCTACATTCTACTACTGTTCTATATTCTTGTATTGTTCTACAGTCAATTATTGCTCTACGATAAACTATTCTTCAACATTCCACTATAATTCTAATCTATTCTTGCTTTCCATTCTATTGTTCTGCGTTCTACTATAATTCAAATTGTGTTTATTTGTTCTACATTCTGTACATGTTCTACATTAACTAGAGTTCCACAAACACTAACACTGAAATCCTACTTCTACTACACAGTGTTGGCAGTTGTTCTAATGAACGTGATAGTGATTATGGTGACTCACTCTTTTCAACCACAGCTGTAGGAAAGTGTTGGCTTGTTCTATGAATCTATCACAACTGTAGGAAAGTGTTGGCTTGTTCTATGAATCTATCACAACTGTAGGAAAGTGTTGGCTTGTTCTATGAATCTATCACAACTGTAGGAAAGTGTTGGCTTGTTCTATGAATCTATCACAACTGTAGGAAACTGTTGGCTTGTTCTATGAATCTATCACAACTGTAGGAAACCTTTAGCTTGTTCTATGAATCTACTAAAACTGTAGGAAAGTGTTGGCTTGTTCTATGAATCTACCACAATTGTAGGAAAGTGTTGGTTTGTTCTATGAATCTACTACAATTATAGGAAAGTGTTGGCTTGTTCTAAGAATGTATCACAACTGTAGGAAAGAGTTGTCTTGTTCTATGAATCTACCACAATTGTAGGAAAGTGTTGGTTTGTTCTATGAATCTACCACAATTGTAGGAAAGTGTTGGCTTGTTTTATGAATCTACCACAACTGTAGGAAAGTGTTGGTTTGTTCTATGAATCTACTGTCTCCTATTGACTCTGCCATTGTGCCACAAGGCCGAGACTGCAGCACTCGTGGGCCAATCTACTGTCTCCTATTGACTCTGCCATTGTGTCACAAGGCCGAGACTGCAGCACTCGTGGGCCATAAAATACGGAGGCCCGTCAAAGTTACCGCCCTTGTTCATGAGAAGTTTACTGCGTGGATTAAACTTGTGGAGACATTGCCCCCACCCCCCGCCCCCTCTTCTCTTTTCGCCCTCTCTATAACCCCCCCTCTCACTCTCTCTACGACGGCTCTCAAAATGATAATCAATAATACGCAAGATTTGCGATAAATGCATTTTTTAGTTGATTCAATATTATATCCTTTTAATTTGTTTTTTTTTAATGACGTTATTTTTAATATATGTCTTACTTCGAATGTCTGCAGAAGTTCAACAGTACCATCCCCTCCCTTCATGACCAGGCGACCCCCCCCCCACCCCACCACACACACACCAATTATAACTCCACTAAATGTGAGAACGTGCGTGTTGGGTGTTGAATGTGAGAACGTGCGTGTTGGGTGTTGAATGTGAGAACGTGCGTGTTGGGTGTTGAATGTGAGAACGTGCGTGTTGGGTGTTGAATGTGAGAACGTGCGTGTTGGGTGGTGAATGTGAGAACGTGCGTGTTGGGTGGTGAATGTGAGAACGTGCGTGTTGGGTGGTGCAGCACTAGCAGAGCTCTGTGATCTCATTAGGCTAATGTCAAACTGACCCTTCTGTTTCTCTTTTTGCATTAGATTATTGGCCATTACATTTAGGACGCAATAATCTTCTGTATAGAAGGAGCGTCTGTAAACAGATAAGATAAGATAAGATAACTTCGCATCAAGTAAAATGTGATTTTATTTGAGTATGGAAGTACCGAAAATAAGAAGACTTCCAATTGATATGAACTTAAAGCAGTGTTTCTCAATAATTTTCTGTCATGCCCCCCCCCCTCTTTAGGAAGAAAGAAAATATTTCGCGCCCCCCTCGCGACTGTAAATATTGTCATTTGTCTATAAAATTGTTATAAGTACACCTCTGCATAACGTTCAAACTAGCCCCCCTTTAGCGAGCCTCGCGCCCCCCCCCCTGGGGCGCGCGCCCCACTATTTGAGAAACACTGACTTAAAGGAATATCATTGATACAGAAATCAAATTTTCTTCTAAATGGCGGTCGCTAGATTCGCATGACTACCAAAAAGTAAATAAAATCTTTAGCATAAATAAATTTAAAAAATTTTTCGTGTAAATCATTTTTTTTTAAAACTTAGAGTGGTCTTTAAATCATCTTGCATCGCTTTTCCTATGCTGACTACTACAGTGTGTTTATGGAAATGTTATAAATAGAGGGCTAACCTAACCCCTTTGGACATCAACATTCTATATCTTATTGACAACTTCCTGCATTGATATCTAGTTCAAGTTTTGGTAATGTAGTAATAATGGTGGATGAGGCAGTCGAACCGTGGAAAACGACATTTTCTCATATCACACAGTAACTTGAAACAGAAACAAAATATGAATGTAACTCTATAATAATCCAAAGTTCCATTCAGAATGCGCACCGCCCCATTTCGAGAGGTCGTTACACTCTATTTTATCTAAACCATAGTTACCAGTTATGTGTTTTTCTCCTTAGAGCTACAATATATTTTTTAAAATTATTTTTAAGTCACACGGTTCCCAATTCGTATAACTTCATCAGCTTTGATAAAATTCCTTGTCATTTATCCCTAAACCACAAAAAATGGAGATGAATTGGATGAACGTGAATCTGACCGCTGTCCATCCACTCTGATGACCGAATAAAAGCGTTTGGCACAGAGCACAAGCACATCTGTGGGCACCGGGCACCCACAACCACCTGTCTGTGTATCTACCACCTGTCTCTCGATCTGATGATGGACGAAAACAATGCGTTATGTGCTCTAGTCTATGCGTTATGTGCTCTAGTTTATGTGTTAAAAGTTAAAAGCACATATCTCCAGGGGATGACTTAAAGATCTACACACTGCCACACTCAACTCAAGTAACTCAAGCGTGACGCCGGGGTTGATTGATAGAAATGTCATCCCTTGCCCGTCAGGGGCGTGGCTTCACGTTGGAATGCCTGTTATACATGGACCTCCGGGGAAAGAAACAAACTTTTTTTTGGTACTGTGGCCTCTCACTTTTGTCCCACTGAGGTCACTGACCTATTATCACATAAACTCGCGTCATAAAATTAACGCCACTGTTTTTATAAATAGTGAGACTTTTATTTTTAAAAAAACACACACACACGTCAAGTGGTCTATGCTGTGTTCACACTTTCCCAGAGAGCGACTGAGGATGTGTAGGTATGTTGCACCAATAGGAGTTATTTCTAAATTCAGGAGTGATTTACAATTCTAACCGGCCCCATGAGTCTCGCGTAACAGATATTCGGATATAGGAATGGATGAATTTTTTGAAATGATTGTTAATTCGGTTAATCCGAGCAACGTGACAATCACCCGTGATTAGCCACTTAACAGAATAACCGGCAGTCGGTTTTGGCTAACGATCAATCCGCCCAGTAACATTTTTTTCCCAAGATGTTAAAAACTTTTAATGATGCTTTCAATGAATGTTTACAGACACATAAAAACGCAATGTACACACACAATGACGCAATGCAGACACATAATGACGCAATGCAGACACATAATGACGCAATGCACACACACAATGACGCAATGCACACACGGAACAACACATATTGAAGACCTCGAGTCGACCATCTTGAGATATGTTGTTGACATGTCTCATGTTATAAATGGCTACTCTGTTGTGGTTACCCTGGATATCCAAACAATTATTGTGTACATTCTCAACAACTGGACACTGCCGCAGGACCGGGGAGGGAGCTACACCCATAGCAACAAACGTGAAAGACGTATCCAATCAGACATCTGACCACTGACCATCAGTGTTTCTTCTAAGGTTCGTTGGTCCATGTGCAAAATTACAAAATGGTGTGCAAAGTTGCACAGAATACTTTAAAAAAAAATAATTAAAATTTACACCCATTACATACACAGTTTTTATTATATTATTCTTATCAAAGTTTGCTGCGAGTTAATTCATAACTGCTGCGCTGCGTCGTTCTGATATATGCGCGGCAGCGCAGCTTACAAAGAAAATTAGTAACCATCGGACATATGAGGATTATTTTCATTTGTTTAAAAATTATTTTATAAATTGATATGAAGTGGTGGAGAATATTGTGGGTTTTTTTTCTACAGTATTTCACTCAATTGTAATCGTTAAATTTTAAAATGTTTTTCTATAAAGTTTTATTTGACAACTCTTACCTTTTTGGAACTGAATGCTAATATATCAATATACATAATTCCCGTCGTCTGTATGTATGGTTGTAATGTAGGCTAATGCTAATTTCTAATTTTAGACAGCAGCGCACCAAATTACTGCTAAAAAAATAACACTTTTCGAACGTTCCGCATAAAATTGTTCAATATGATAATAAATGAATCAAATAAAGATATATCAAATAAATGAAAGTTCTGTATTACGTTATTTTTTAATCTGATGTAAATTTATTTTGAAAACTTCCGTCATTTTTAACTGGTGATATACTAGTAGTAATATAATAGTAAGGGATAACCGGAAATAGGCTTGACATTAATGACTTCTATGTTTTTAAATGTTAGACTTTTAGACTTTAACAAAAAAATAATAAAATAGTCTTTATATCATAACTTATGCTGTCTTAGGCTTCCCAGCTTGAAAACTCGCTGGAAAACCCCAATTAAAATGTTAATATAAATAAAAAATGATATAATTTAGATTTTTGACCTTTATTAGTACTTTCAAGTTCATGTCTGCTGCCAATGCTTTTAAAATAGTTTAGATTTTGAGTACCATACATGCGAACGAGAGGGCCAGGGGTTTCGGAAACAGGCGCAGCCACCCCCCCCCTTTTTCCCAAGGCTACAAAACCAAGGTGGGGATAGTGTTTAATTACAGCCTTAAAGATTATAACATTATTACAATGTGTACTTCGCTCAGTCATGGGGCGCTAAATCTGTCTTAATGACAGGGCGGCACTTTCGTCTTTGGAAGCTGCATTCCGCCTTTCATTTTGGGACAAGCCTTTCTTCAGTGGGACATTGAGACTATGCTCCAAAGTAGCCAGAGAAATTATAAAGAAACCATCGCCGACGCATTTTCATATTTTTTATGAAAGATTCGAAGACTTGGCGAATTTCTTTCCCGGGAAAAAACATGAAATTACAATATTGGCTTTTGTATACAATTCAGATTTGTTTGTTTTTTTAATGACATGCAATAGCAGCTGAGACAGTAGATGCCAAGAAGTAAAATATCATGTTATTGTATATTTTGTTAAGTTACGAATGTGTTGTTTGTATTGTATTTATTATTTTAATATAATTTGCAGTTAATGTTAGGCGCGGTATTTCTAGGCTGAGGTATTCGCTACATATGTTCTAATATTATTGATGTTGTTATTGCATGTCAAATTTTCTAGCCATGAACTTTAAAAAAAAATTAAAAAATTGCAACCTCGGTAAAGGTAAACAACCCGCCATGTCTTTGTGTCCAATAATGTATTGCCGGGCAGTTATCATGGGAGAATGCAAAAAATAAAGTTGGTTCATATGTTTATGTATATGCGTGTGTCGAGTAAATTTTATTTACCTCCAAATAATACAAAAGTCATAGAAAGTCTTAAAGTTTTCTTAAAGATGAATTTATTTATTTTTTTTAAATTTTATTTATCAAACGTGAAATGACGTCACTTACTTTCTTTCTCTTAGTCACTTTGTCTGGTGGCCTTGTCTCCATTTTTTATTTTTTCTGTGCTGTATTAATCCAGTAATCCACTGCAGATCGTCAAAATTAAATGTATATATCCATGACCGGGTACCGGCCCCTTGGTGTGGAACATGCAGATCGCGACTTCCGGTGTGCCCGGTTTCCCGTGTGTTTATTTGCGTGTCTCTTGTAACAAGTGGTTCAGAAGTAACGCGACACTTTTATCCAGAACAGAACAGAACACGGCACAGCGCGTGTCCACAAATAATATCATTTGGACTTTCCGTATCCTGCATGTCCTTAAATACAATAAAAATGATTGTTACGGTGTAACGAGCACCTCGAGGCCTGTGTGCTGTGACAGGAAATAGCAGAGCAATAGACGGGGCGTCAATCGTCTGGCAGTCGTGAGGCGGAAAACGACGTGTGGCGGGGTCGTCAATGGTGTCACAACCTGTGACAATTTAAAGAGGCCACACACAAAAACGAAAAAATGAGGTGGAGTAATATGGCCAAAATCTTTCGTGCAGAGCGTGGGGTAGTTTAAAGACTTGTTGCTATGCGATACAGTTATTATTATATGGCACGTAGTCAAGCCATGTAAGTTGACATGAGTTTATTCCTTTCGTGTGTTCACATCACAGCTCCTCAGTTCACTGATGGTATGCCCATCTGTCAGCTATGCTATGGTGTTCCGCTCCCAATATTAGGAGGAAAGGAACCGATAGTCTAGATTACTCTAGATCAAGAGTTCTTAATTAGCTGTAAGTCAGATGTCCCTATAAATTAGCTGTAAGTCAGATGTCCCTATAAATTAGCTGTAAGTCAGATGTCCCTATAAATTAGCTGTAAGTCAGATGTCCCTATAAATTACCTTTAAGCCAGATGTCCCTATAAATTACCTTTAAGTCAGATGTCCCTATAAATTACCTTTAAGTTTCATTCCTCCTTGTTTTAGTTGTTTGTTTTCGTAGTGACCACATAACTTAACATAAGATAGTTGGAGAAGTTTGATTCAAGTTTCCATTTTCGTTATTCAAGCTAAAGTCCGGGTCCCGATAGTGTCAAAGGACACCGATACGGCTCCTTGTTTTAAAATTGGTTGAGAACCCCTTGCCTGGAATTTTTCTAAGGCTCAATGTAATAGAAACGCACACATCAACAACTTTTTAGGATCCGGTAGTCAAATCTACAACCTTGTAGGAGCGTAGGAAAGTACCACCACCATGTAGCACTGAAAACCAAAGCCCTGCTTCATCAAGTGCTGGCGGATATCAGATGACGGAATTCTGGGTCGATCTATTCAAACTGTTTCACTGAATAGCTGCGTCCCCCACTTAGGCTCTAGAGAAACTAAATGGTAGAACCCAAAAATGCATAGTAAGCGAGACATGATTTCTCATCGAAATAACCGCACCGTCGCGACCCCACTCCATAACACTATAGGCACAGACTAGATTATCCACCGCATCATTGAAATGTGGTTGTCGACGTGGTTGTCATTGTGGTTGTCATCATGGTGCACTCAATGTGTTACTATTGATATGTCGCAATCTCTTTACTTGAAGATTTCCCCGACTCACTAACTGAGCAGTCAGAATACACTTTAGCTCACCCTATCAAACACAACGCTAACAAATAAAAATTCACGCATGTCCACCAAAGAACGAAAGGAGCGTGAGTGAAAGAATCTTAGCTGTGACCGACTCCATACTTCACACGAACCACTTCAACCGACTGCCCCACATTAGCACGACAATCCCGTGAAACTAACTCCAGGGTTTAATCTTTTGATATGCTATACTTGCGTTACTCTCTGCCCCCGTCCCCCACTCTCTCTCTCTCTCTCTCTCTCTCTCTCTCTCTCTCTCTCTCTCTCTCTCTCTTTCTCTCTCTCTCGCTCGCTCTTCTCCATTAGCGTAATTTTTTCATTGCGCTACAGGACAGTGCTTCTTGCGCAATTTCAAAACTTCCCCAAGGGTCTCGTGTTCTCGTGATTGCTATGTTATTGGTGACTAGTTATGATGCCAATAATCTTGGCGAGTGTTGACTCACTGAGAGGTTGGGGTGATGAGGGGTGTTTGGGGGTTTATGTTGAAGAGGACGTGTACGATAAAGTGCGGAAACAGAAACCAGACTTCACATTTTTAGAACCACCGCAATAATAATTCCGAACGTAACCCTAACGTCGCCTCTCAGCTCTTCAAATACACCGACGGTTCTTAAACATTTTTATCATTTATTAATGTCATATTTTCCCCTGTCAACACCCTGATAAAAGCAGCTCAATAAGGAAGGGGAATAAACTTGATTTTCTAGCATGCCCCGGACACACAGACACTGCCTACCGCACCCATGAAATATAGTGTTGAGAACCCTTGGTAAGTCGTATCATCAAGTCATGTAGTTACTAGTTACTCCCGGGATTCACGAATCAGTCAAAAGGAAACATCACATGACAGCATTACTAAAATAGACGTGGAAGGGGGTAGGGGGCAGCTAGAGTGACGCGCACGCCACATTGTTTTAGGGACTAGTATCAGATGTCAGTAGTAATTCAAAGGGAGACTGTTTCACTGGACTGACAACCAGGGGCGGATTAAGACTGCACGGGGCCCCTGGCTGCAATTCAAACTGGGGCCATATCCAGCCAGCGTCCCTTGAAATAAGATGATTGCTAGCAGCTAATATAAGACTGTAACTTGTAACTAAATAGTTCATCGGTTCCTTTAACATACTTTGTCTGTACTACGGGATCGGCCTTCCCAGCCATAGATTATTCATGAAAAAATGGAATACGAAGAAATAACTGTTTGCCGGTATCCTAATATTGAGTGTAAAAATAAAATTTTAAAAAAAATGTGTGCCCACGCCGGGAATCGATCGCGTGACCTCTTGCACAGCAGGCCGACTTTCTACCTCAAGGCCACAGGCGCCTATTAAATAGTAAATTTTAAACATATAAACAATAATCTTTAATATTAATCAGTTTTTTTATTAATTTATTTAATTTATGATATTTTCAGGAATTCATGCAAACATTTGTCCATCTTTCTTATAAAATATACTAAGTTTGGGGGCCCTTAATCATCGGGGGCCCCTGGCTTTAGCCCGTTCAGCCCCCCCCCCTTAATCCGCCATAGCTGACAACGCTATGACAGCATGCAAAAGTTGACTAAATGAAATTTTGTGTGTGTGTGTGTGTCCCATAAAATGGTGGTCGTAGGGGGTTCTACTGTTTCCATTAGCACTTTCTCGGGGCTTGCGCATGGTAGATCTGGCGGCGCCCATCTCCTTTCCAAGTCAGCGGATGACTTTTTAGCAATAGTCATTAATCAACATTTTATTGTGGCTTAACGTGGCTAGATCCCACGCACCTCAGCTTGTTAGGCGAGCGCACTACTGACTTCGCTCTCCAGCCGCCCGCTAAATGAACTTAGTCAAAGACTAAATAAGGTCTACCCCAGGGGTGCGCAACATGCGGCCGTACGGCCGTGGGCAAGAAAATGTGCGGCCGTGGAAATCTGTTTAATTTATAATAACCTGCGGCCGTGGAAATCTGTTTAATTTATAATAACCTGCGGCCGTCAAATATTTGCCATTTGGCAATATATTATTTAAAGTTGTAAACGAAATATCGAATATTCATTAACTCATTAACACTCTTAAACACTTGTTATTGCGAAACAAATTAAGACTCTGGCAGCTGTAACATTAGCTGCAGTGTTTAGCGCACATAGACATTGAAATAGCGCAGCTACTCATATTCATTCGCTCCCTATCCCCAACATTTGAATTGTGCGAGGATCTGCTCTCCATTCAGACACTCATTACTTGAACTCGAGGAGAAGACATATTTTGGCAGTTTAAAAAGCTTGCATCGACTCGCACGTTGATCGGAAGAACCTGCGAGGCATCTGTACAGACGGCGCGCCTGCCATGGTTTTTAAGCAAAATGACTTCGTGGCTAGATTTTCCGATTATGTATTGAAGGATCACGGTAATGACCAGCTCAAAAATCTGCACAGCATTATTCACCAGGAGGCGCCGTGTTCTAAATCTGTTGATTTGGATAAAATTCTGAAGGATGTGAATCGCATTATCCTTTTCATTTGCGCGAATATTCTTCACCACCGCCAATTCATACAAATTCTTCTCACAAATGATTCGTCGGCTGAGGATATTTTGTACCACACCAGCGTTCGTTGGTTGTTTCAGGGAGAAACATCTCGCCGTGTTCTGCTGCTTCGAAAAGAAATACTGGAATTTTATGCCACGAAAAACAAGGACTGCCCACTGCAGAACCAGGCCTTCTTAACATCTCTAGTTCTAACCTTCCTTGTAGATTTGTTAATATATATCAACTGCCTCAACGAATCTCTGCAGGGCAAAGGAACAACAGCTTGCCTCATGCACTGAAGAGTACAGGATTTCTGTGACAAATGTCGTCTGCTACAAAGTCATATCCAACAGCTCAATCTCTATCATTTCCAGCAACTCACCGCTCTAATCGAGAGCCATTGTTGGAATTCGCAGAACGTTTTCAAGATTTCGACAATATTGCAGAAAATATGAGACTCGTTGCTTTTCCACATGTGGTTGAGACAGAGAGAGCGCCGTTGGATGTCCAAATGGAACTGATCGAACTAAAAAATAACGCGCAGCTTGTGAAGAAATTCGAGGACAAAAAAATCTACTGGAGACATGAAAAGTAGCTGTGGAGTATCCCAATCTTCACGAAATAGCAAGAAACACTCTAGTGCTATTTGGAAGCACTTACATGTGCGAAGCGTCATTTTCACGAATGAAATATCCAACCCGTCTGGTGGACACCGTTCGCGTTAAGAATACGACTGATGATCTCCAGCGAGTGCCCTGACTTTGCGCGACTCTCTTCAAACATCCAAGAGCAAGGCAGCCCCTAATTTCCAGAACTCTGGACTGCTAAGTTACATGGACAGTGTTAATGAAGCAGCTTATCACTTATTCAACTATTGTGTTCTCAGTGTACTAATGCCACTTAAAAATGTACTCATGCTGTACGTGTGTGACATGATGTTAGGTTTACATGACAATGTTCAATAAAGTAAAAATATAAGAGAATATCAATGAAAATGTTTTGTTTGTAATTAAGCACTGTGTTTGCCTACAATACATTATGATTATGTCATTATTATCTCGCGTTGACTATTACCAGAGGTAAATTTTTGATAGTGACCGTTTCGTTTTTCAGTGAAAAATTTTTGGCGGCCGTCGCAAAAGTAATTTTTTTTTAATGCGGCCGTGAATAGCCCAAAGGTTGCGCACCCCTGGTCTACCCAAACCTTTTTTTCAACGGCTCCTCCCCTCCCCCTCCCCCCAAGGATGTGTTTCGGCGGGTCAATATGACCTGGCAGAGTTGCCTGGTGATGTCACCAACGGTTTCTGATTGACAGGATATGGGTCGGCGCACACAGTTTGATGAGTCAGCGATAAATAGTGTGTATGTGTGTGTGTTTGTATGTGTATATGTGTGTGTTTGTGTGTGTGTGTTTATATGTGTGCATATGTGCCCCCTCTATCCTAAACTCACTGCAATTGCATTTGAAACCTAAGTGATTGCAGGAAGAACTGGAGGAGACTACAGAAGATAGAAAATATAGCAGGGCATTGAATGGCTCAAGGAGAAATTGGGGGGGGGGTGTGTGGGGGGGTGTCGCTATACATAAGTGGTGATAAAGGGACAGAGACGAGGAGTGAGATGTAGAGATATGGCTGCAAGAAAAAGACAGCTGGGAGGAAGCCGAGGGTGAGCTTTGGGGGGGGTGGTAGAGATAACTTTATGTGGCAGGTTAGGACCGATATTTCCAGAGAACGACGTAAGACGCACATAATCGTTGTTGGGTGAAGCATCTCTTTATAATAAAAGTTTGCGTCTTAAGGAAAAGTAAGTGGGTTTTAGATCAGTGGCGTAGCTAGGTGAGGGAGGGGTGTCCAAATTCAAAAGTCCCCCCGGGCACCCACTTGAGGCGGGCCCCCAAAGGAGTGTCCCGAAATTTTGTTAACATTAAATATTATGCATGCAGGGCCCCCAGACAAGGTCATGCCCCCCGGGCCCCCAAAGAGGCCAAAAAGGCCAGCCCCCGGGCCCCCAAAGAGGTCAAGCCCCCGGTCCCCCGAATCCCTACAAATCCCGAGCTACGCCACTGTTTTAGTTTAGATTCATTGTTTATTTAAAAACATATTCCAAAACTTTTAAATTACATCTCTATGTCAACCAAGCCATCAAGGCTTAACATACGACTAATGTTGTTTTTTTTAAATGTATGTTCTCCTGTTGTGTCACTGTTTACAAAGTTACGAACACAACATACAACATTTCACATCTAGGAATGAAAAACTCTTAGTGGCAACTTTACCCTACCCCACTTTAAAACAAAACACTTCACGAAAAGCAGTTTGTCTTCTGTCAGTCAGACACGACATGTGTCCTATAATACAGGTAATTTTAGCGACAGAAGGGTAGGTATTTCGTTTTTTCTTAACAAACTAAAGGATATCTGTTCTTGCCCCCTGCCAGCCCTAGGGTGCCTATTATCCCCCCCCCCAATGTCTTCCAGAAAATAGGCTGTAAAAATATGACTAAAAACGTGGGGCGGGTGCTTATGAGGTTTTACATATGCAGTTCACCCATTCTTTCACTTATAGATCTCTCTTTTGCCTTCTAAATTATCAATCTTTAATTTTTATACCAAACACCCACCCAACGTTTTTAGTCATATTAAATGAAAGTACTTGAACTTACAGTTTTAACTTTATTTTCTTCTTTTTAGTCCACTTATAAAAACGTGGTTTTTAAAAATCCTTTTTTAACTCTATTTATTAAGCTCTACTAGAAACATTGTCAGTGAAAGGGGCACAACTCTCGAACCGATTAGCTGGTTTTCTGGTAAAAGTTAATTTGAAAAGGGGGGGGGAATGCCGTTGCTTTTACATGTATTTGAATAATTATCAATTATTTTTTCCATATCAGTAGTTAAAGAATCTACTGGGATTAATTGAAAGTTTATTTTTAAATCCATCATTTTGTAGAAACATTAACTTCTAAATTGAACTAAAAGATTACCAGCTACAGTGGAGAGAGCAGGTGCAGACCGCTTTACACAATATGTAATTTAATACTTACAGTGATTGGACATGTGTACATGAATCTCTTTTCCGAATTCGGGAAATTTGGATAAAGTGTGTCGTGCATAAAGCAAGACCAGTCAAAATCATGGCGTTGCAAATGTTCAATGTTCCATGTTAACAATCTAGCAAACCGTACCAATCTAAATTTATATTTAATTAGTATCAAATATCAACTGCACTATCAAAAAAGTAGAGCAATTGTGTTTAATAGCTGCCGCATTTTGTTTGTATTTAAAAGCTCACAATGTTTTAATTTTTTTACTGGATTACAGATTACACATTGGTGACGAGTTGTTCATATCCGTCAACACCATACATAATGTGAAATCATATATGGTAATCGGTAATCGTACATAAATCACCAAACAAGATTTGATATCACATCGGGTTACTGTATTACACATACGCCAAACAGGCAAGATTTCATCTAGTGTCTAACAAACCACTGTAATATGACACAACATTAAATTTCATAATTCGACCCCTGGAGAGGTTCTAAGCCTATGACGTCAATATCCCTGAGAGTGTGTAAGTCAGCGTTGGAAGAACCCAGAATACAACGATTACTGCAGTATATACCAGCTAAGGTTAGTAAGACAGTTCAGACCGGTAAACCGTTTTTTTTTAATTTAAAAAAAAACAGATAAACCGTCCGTCAGCGGTTGAGAGGTATTTTTCCTTAAGTTCTGAGACCCAACGATAGAATGTATTAAACTTTTAATGATTTATGCTCACTTTGTCCTGACGGTAGTCTCTGATGTCACCACCGCTCGTGTTCAGTTCAATTCTCTTGCGCGCGCAAATTCAACAAAATAATAATAATAACAATAATAAATGCTTTTAAAAAATCTGAGCCAAACACACATATTTTAAGAAAATTTGTTTTTGAGGACCGGATATCCGTTTAAATAATTGGAAAACCGCCAATTAGCAGTGGCGTGTTTTTTCTTTAGTTCTTAAACCCTCCCCCCCCCCAAAAAAAATATCGGTACACTCAACAACAACAAAAAAAGGGGGGGGCAGGGGTCAGTGAGAACATTTCTGATGGCTTGTCGAAGATTTCCGGAAGGTTTAATTTGAACTTTATAAAAATAAGAACCGCTCTGCTTTAATTAATCATGGAAATCGGATCAGCGTGTAATCCCCATCGTTAATAAAGTTGCAAGGTTAAAAAAATAAATTTTCAAAACAAATCGGATTAATCAGAACATCCGAAAATCCATGTTTTAGAAATAGTTTCCAGATATGAAAGGAACGGAGACGTAATCTTTGGAAAACTTTTTAAAATGCACAATTTCTATAATGTCTTTATAATTTCATGTCTGTATAGACTTTAAAAAAGCGTTCGACAGAGTGTGGCATGCGGCACTGTGGGCAACTATGCACAAATTCAACATAAATGCAAACCTCATTGAAGCGATCAATAACCTTTACAACAGAGCAACCAGCGCAGTACTCTTCAACAGCAAGCTGGGAGATTGGTTCAAGCCACTGTTGGTGTCAGACAAGGATGTTTGCTTTCCCCATCCTCTTCAACCTCTTCCTTGAAAGGATCATGACGGATGTGCTAGAAGACCATGTCGGAACAGTCAGCATCGGAGGGAGAAGTATAACCAACCTACGCTCCGCCGATGACATAGACGGACTAGCTGGTAGCGAGGACAAACTAAAAGAATTTCTCGCAAAGCTAGAGAAAACAGCAAAGACGTACGGCATGGAAATCAATGCAGAAAAGACCAAGGTCATGGCAAATAGTAAATTCACAAGTGAGATTCGGAAAACGGGCAAAAACTCGAAGAAGTCTCCACCTTCAAATATCTAGGGGTCATAATATCCGACGAAGGCTAAAAGCCAGAAATTCTTGCCAGAGTAGCCCAAACAATGGCAGCATTGAGTAAATTAAAGCACATCTGGCAAAGTAAGAAGCTCTCCCTGAGATCAAAGATCCGGCTAATGCGCTCTCTGGCTATGTCGGTCTTTTTGTATGGTTGTGAGGCTTGGACGCTCACTGCAGACCTCCAAAGAAGAATCAATGCGCTAGAGATTAGATGTTTCAGAAAGATATTGAACATCTCCTACACAGCGCACATCACAAACGAAGCGGTCCGCAACACAATAAGTACTGTCATTGGTCCCTACGAGGACCTACTCACATCAATTAAGAAGAGGAAATTACGATGGTACGGACACGTGACAAGAACTGGAGGTCTTGCAAAAACTATATTGCAAGGCACAGTCCAGGGAGGAAAGAAAAGAGGCAGACAAAAGAAGAGATGGGAGGACGATATCAAAGAGTGGACCGGCCTGTCATTCAGCGACTCTCAAAGGGCAGCACAGGACCGGGACAAATGGCGTGTGTTAGTGAGCAGTTCACGATGGTGCCCCAACGACCCAACAACGGGTTAAGGGATAGTTCAAGTTCAAATTTCTATAATGCCACTATTTATATAATCCCACTTCTTCTATAATGCCCCTATTTCTATAATGCCACCATCTCCAAGAATGCATCTCGTTTGTGCCGCCATATAGGCATATGTGAAAAAATGTTGGACATCATCAATATTCTAAAAATCCAACAAACAACCAATCAGCTTGACTCCAACGATCCCTGTGCTCTATCATTTTTGTTCTGTTGTGTTGACAATAAGCGGACCCGCGCAGGGGGGGGAGCCTTTGTGACCTGATGATAATAGATTGGCATAAAACATATAACTACATGTTGACTCTTGCATCTACAGCTAGAAGGATGTTGGGTCGGCTATCGCTGTTCACAGATCTCTGGTGATAGATGGGAGCGGAGACGTTGCTCTTAAGTTCAATACGCTGGTAATGGCATTGGATGCTGTAGAAATTTTGCGTTATTTTGTTTTGTTTTTGCTATTGCTTTTTAAAAATCATTTAAATTTGTATGACAAGCGCACACGTAAATGTAAACATTAATTGATAATTTAGTGATGGGAAAATGGGGAGAGGCAATTAAAAAATAAATTTTAAAATTTGATTAAAAAATATCCATTTTTAAACTACTAATCATATTATGTACTAGATACAAAGCAGTACTGTAGTGTATAGCAAGACTCGCTGTCGTGTATAACATTACACACTCTGGTCCTAGTGTATGACATTACTCGCAGTAGTGAATAGATTTACTCGCTAGCCTTGACATTGATCGCCGTTTGATTTTATCATTTTTCCCGCTATGTAGGTCAGTGGGTCAATAAACATTTTCTGTCAACCACCGGTCATCCACCGGTCATCCATTGATATTTCCATTAATTTCAGAAGTCCCCAAGTTGGCCACCAGACTGTAATTGTCCACTTCAGGACAGTGGCGTAGCTAGGGTCATCTGCGCCCGGGGACATGATACAAAATCTGCGCCCCTTCCCGGACCGACAGATTCTCGGGGCTCACTGAGACCTCAAAGAAATTGTGTAATTTACGGTTTATATGGTTCATTTTCTAAGCATCTTGTATTGTAATGAAATAGAATACAGACTAATAATTCTCTATACGATTGTAAACAATTTATTTGAAAAAAATATATATACTCTACTAATTATACATGACTAGACATAGTCTACAACAAATTGATCCTCCTTGACTTGACAGTCGCAAACTCGTCAATCACATTGTCAAAATTATTATTCTCAAGTGTTTCTCTTTCGTTGCTAAGGAGTGCAAGATCACTCAGATGACCTTGTCCCATTGAAGCACGTAAATTAGACAATATAAGCTTCAGTTTGCTGAAGGGCCGCTCACAGCTTGCAATTGAAACAGTAATTCATAGAAGTATTTGCTGTGAAATGCGCAGATTCGGAAATACATCATTTTCATATTAGACGATAAAACCAAAAAGATCCAAAAGGGTTTCCGGTAGAACTTCAGTCCAGGTACTGAGCAGCATTTGTAAGTCTCTGTCTAAAATAATCATGAATGTTGACAAGTTCTAGCTCCAGCGATTCACGATCTGTTGCTGCTTCCTTGAAATTCATAGTAGGATCCTGCCACCGTTTCTGGACACGATCAATTATCCTAAGTATGGTGTTCCAGAAATGTAACAAAACTAGGAAGTTAAAGTTTGATATATCTGACAGCAAAGTTTCTGCATCACTTCTGGTGTCACGCGTCATAGTTGCATCTTCTGATATTTTTTCCAACAGCCCTACTAGTTCATCTCTCTCTATCTATCTCTATCTATGGCACCCATCCATCCTCATGGGATGATGGCGTTTCCTACTGCTCCTCTACCTTCCCCTTTCTCCTGGCCCTTTTCTCCTCGCTCCTGGCTGTAATGGAGGCTTCCGCGACTTGAATGCCCTCGCGCACTTTTGCCCGCCAGGAGGTGCGCTCCACAGCAATGGTCTCCCACGTTTTATGGTCAATCTGCGCCAGAGTCATGTCTTTCTTGCAGACATCCTTGAAGCGCATGCAGGGATCGTCCTCTCTTCCGCATACCAGTTGCCAGCTCACCGTAAAGCAAGGCTCTTGGAATGCGCTCCGGGCTCATCCTGCGGACATGTCCCAACCACCGCAGGTGCCTCTCACTCAGGATTGAGTGCATGCTCATCATATGACTCCTTCTGAGTACCTCGACATTCGTGATCTTATCCTGCCACTTGATGTGCAGAATCCTGCGCAAGCATCGTAAGTGGAAGCTGTTGAGTTGCTTTGTTTGTTTGGCATATGTCATCCAGCACTCGCTGCCATAGAGGAGTGTGCTGAGCACGCAGGCCTGGTACACAGTGATTTTCGTCCTATCAGTAAGCTGTGCATTGTTCCACACTCTTTTATTCAGCCTAGCCATTAATGGTGCAGCCTTGCCGATTGTGGTTTCAATTTCATTTTCCAGGGAGAGTGTGCTTGTGATGTTACTGCCAAGGTAGGTAAAATCCTCGACAACATCCAAGGTGTTTCCCTCAATGGAAATTGCTGGGAAGCAGTCTGTTCCTTGTCTCATAATGTTGGTCTTTTTAGGCTTATCGTTAGACCAAAATCCTTGCATGCCTCTGAGAACTTATTGACCAAAAGTTAGTTCATCTAGTCCTTCATAAATAAATAGCTTTAACAGCTTCTGATCGTGCACTCCAACGTGTTTCAGACTCCATCTTCGCTGTGATTGGCACAACTCTTTTTAATTCTTCCCAATAAGTATATATACTTTCAACTATTTTAAAAAACGCGATAACAACTGGATCCTGATTAGCTGAGTGTACTCCTGCTAGGTTTAAGCTGTGGTTGTCAGTTGACGAAGAATGCTCTATGATTTCTGGCACATATTCACTTTTGAAGGCAGTATAAATGCCCAGTCATTACAGCAGGATTGTCATAACATTGTGACCGACAGTCGGCTAGAGGTATGACTCCAGTTACTCTACTATAACTCTTTCAAGGCTTGCTGCGTCTTTGGAATGTATCTGAACAAAAACTAAAACATGATTATTTGATGGTTAATTTTATAATTTGAAAATTACCATCCACAAATCTGATGACTTGAGAAAGCTGTTCCCCGTGACCTAGATCGGGTGTTGAGTCCATTAAGATATCCTAGTACATGTTTTTTCTGATTTCACTCAAAAGCTGATTCCTTACAGTCGATGTAAGTAGGTGGATTGATTCAATTTTTATTTCCGATGATAAATAAGATACTGAACCTGGATTTTCTCGGGCATGTTGTAGTTATTGTTTTTTTCTAACAATGGATCATACTGAGCAACGAATTTGATCACAGAGAGAAAGTTTCCAACATTTTTATCCTCGTCCTTATGAAGATGTGCCTCATGGCCACGCAGTGCCAAATTTTTTGAAACTAGAAACTTAATACAGTTAAGTATTCTTTTCAAAATATCGCGCCAAAGTTGTTTTTTTTTCTTCAATTTTCAGCTCCCAGCAACTCACAGTTTAAAAAAAAAGCGCCATCAGAAATATAACATTATGGACATGTCATTTGTTTATGAGTAGAATGGCGCCCCTTAATGCTCAATGGGGGCGCCAAAATCATGATTGCCAACTGGTTTAAAATTAAGATATTTGTGGAGCTCCAAAATTCAAACTTGCAAACGTATTTGGGATACATTAGTTTACATTAAAATAAAATTGAATAATTAGTTTTCACACTCATTTTGGCGCCCACTAACGTGGCGCCCGGGGACATATGTCCCCCCCTGCACCCCCCTAGCTACGCCACTGCTTCAGGACACTCAGAGACTCCAGGAAACATCGAATGTTCCTTAACGATCATTTATACCGCTTAATTTGCGTTCCTATTTATTAGGCGTTCACTTTCACGAACGAATAGGTCAATTCTTATTTGAACTTCAAGATTCAAATTGCAGGTGGTTGGAATTTTCTGGCTATTCCTAAAGTAGTGTTATGAAGACGTCAGTGGGGTGAGAGGAGGTGGGGGTCTGTATCCATGTTCTGGGCGTTTGCAGATTGTAGGACGGATGCTCAAGAAAGTACAAAACGGTGCAGCGCGGATTGTATTGAGGATGAGAAAGTCAGACCACATTAAACCGACACTTAGGGATCTACACTGGCTTCCTGTGGCTGAAAGAATAGACCATAACATTCTGTCACTATCTTATGGCTGTATGAACGGATCAGCGCTGGAATATTTGAGGGAATTAATTGGGTAGTGTACGGGGTTATCGAGGTATTATTGATCTATTACGTCACGGGGGGCCACTCTCCAACGACCGGGAGACACTGACCAAAGTGAAACAACAACAAACCAATTCCAGATGGCTATTGATTGTGCACATTGTCCAACATCACCCTCTCCCAGCCCCCTTAACTGGTCAGAAGCTTGGGCTGTGTTAGCCTGTGTCGGAATCCTTGGTCTTAACGGACCTGTCTTAGCATTACAGGGCTGGCAGAGATGAGGTAGCGTTAGGGTGGTAATAATAATAATAATAATAAAAATTTGAAAACTTTTATAGCGCAGTACCCCAGCAAGCAACACATATATTTATAAAGGCATTCAATTTAAAACATTCCTATCCTAATGAAACGATGATGACCACAAGCCACGTTTGTCAGCAAGAGAAATGTTTGATTGTTAATTGGGAAGGGTTATATGGTTATATTTGAAGACATGCGTTTCTTAGCACATGTTTAATGCCTTAGTGGTAGGCAGTGGCGTAGCTAGGGTAATGTGCGCCCGGGGACATGACACAAAATCTGCGCCCCTTGTCGGACCCCCCCCCCAAAAAAAAATAATAATAATAATTTGAAATTTTACGGTTTATATGGTTCATTTTCGAAGCATTTGGTATTTTAATGAAATAGAATACAGAATAATATTTCTCTATGTGGTTGTAAACAATTTATTTTTTAAAAAACTCTACTAATTATACATGACTGAATAGACATAGTCTACAAAAAAATTGATCCTCCTTGATTTGAATGGCCCAAACTCGCCAATCACGTTGACAAAATTAATATTCTCAAGTGTTTCTCTTTCGATGCTAAGAAGTGCAAGATCACTAAGACGATCTTGTCCCATTGATCACGTAAATTAGACAAAATAAGCATTCAGTTTGCTGAAGGGCTGATCACAGTTTCAGTTGAAACAGCAATTGTTAGAAGTATATGAAGTGAAATGCGCAGATTCGTAAATACGTCATCTCCATATGAAACAATAAAACAAAGAAGATCCAAAAGAGTTTCCGGTAGAACTTCAGTCCGGTTACTGAGCAGCATTTTTCAGTCTCCGGTTTCTGTGCATAATTCGTGACCATTGACATCAGTTTCGTAGAAATTAGCAAAATCTAAGCAATTTTAACGAAATGTATCGACTTTTGTCTCAGCAAGAAGAGTTTTGACGTCTAGTAAAAATCCAAATTTTTTGTATAGGTTTTTAGACATAAAAACCGTATTAATATCTCTTTTTGGAGTCTATCAATTACGCTGTTCATATCACGTGAAATTTCTTCTTCTGCAGAAAGTCCTGCATCTCTTGTTAATTCTCCAGCCATCCTCCGATGTCATCTAATCCTTCATTCAACCTTGATTCCCAAAGTCGTGCATCTTCTTTTCCATTGTCTACCGGAACCTGGCTCAAATTATCACGAATGTTGACAATTTCTGACTCAAGCGATTCAAGATCAGATGCTGCTTCCTTGAAATTCACAGTAGGATTCTGCAACCGTTTCTGGACACAATCAATTTTCCCAAGTATGATGTGCCAGAAATGTAACAAAAATAGGAAGTTAAAGTTTAATATACCTACCAGCAAAGTTTCTGCATCACATCTGGTGTCAGGCGTCATATTTGTATGTTCTAATAATTTTTCCAACAGCCCTACCAGTTCATCTAGTCCTCATAGATAGCTTTAACAGCTTCTGATCGTGCACGCAAACGTGTTTCAGACTCCCTCTTCATTGTGATGGGCACAACTCTTTTTAATTATTCCCAACGAGTTGTTGAACGAGAGAAAACAAAAATTTATACTTTCAAGTGTTCCAAAAAACATGATGGTAACTGGAGCCTGTTTATTTGAGTGCACTCTTGCTAAGTTTAAGCTGTGGTTGTCACAGTTGATGAACAATGTTCTGTGATTTCTGTCACATATTCGCTGTATGTCGAGACATTAAAGCAGCATGGTCATAACATTGTGACCGACAGTCGGCTAATGGTGTGCTATTAGATTCCAGTTTCTCTACGATAACTCTTTCAAGGCTTGCTGCGTCTTTGGAATGTATCTGTACAAAACCTAAAAATGATTATTTGATGGTTACTTTTTTAGTTTGAAAATCCACATCCAAAAATCTGATGACTTGAGAAAACTGTTCCCGGTGTCCTAGATCGGGTGTTGAGTCAAGTAAGATACCGTAGTACATTTTTGTCTTCTGATTTCACTCAACAGCTGATTCCTAACAGTTACAGTCAATGTAAATAGGTGGATAAATTCATTTTGGATTTCCGGTGATAAATAAGATACTGAAACTGGATTATCTCATGCATGTTGTAGATGTTTTTCTAACAGTGGATCATATTGAGCAACAAGTTTGATCACAGATAGACATGAAAGAGAGGCGGTGTCTGCTGTTTCATATGAAAGGAATCCAACTTGCTTTGACATACCGACGGAAGCCCGTGAGAGGAGAGACGTTCCCTCCTCTCCCCCACTTAACTCCTTCCTCATTGGGATTGGGAAAGTAAGATTTTTTTTAAAGAGTCACAGCATGCAGCAAAGGGACGCGAATTAACCATTCTGTAAGCCAGTGGTTCTCAACCTTTTGAGATTCAATAACCACTTGAAAAATGTGTGTCTTAGCTACGGACCACTACTAAAAATTGTGCTACTGCCGTGCTGGAAAGTTAAATATAATTATACTGTGTATATAGCTAGCTATTAGTAATATACATGTTAGTTAGTATAACTATACTAATATGCTACGATTTGCGTGCTCCAAACACAATATTGTAATTGCTTTCTTTTGTAACGAACAAATGTCATTTATATTAGTCTCAGTCTTCTTATTTAATTCTACTTGCTTACTATAAAAAAAACTTTAAGTCATAAATAGTATTTTGTATTAAAAAGACTGCCGTATTAGTTTATTTAGTACGAACGATGTTTTGTTTTTATTGTAAGCAATGCAGAAAATCCATTTTCACAAAGTTGCAAAGGGTAAACGTATTTTAAAAGCTAGCTGAGACAGTTAGGAGTACTCAAAATTTCATTAAGCCCACTTTCTGATGCAACATATTTAAAGTTGTATCGCTAGTCATTTCAATGAATTGGTTTAATTACGATGTTGGTAATTTTTTTTATTTGATGAGTGAATGTGGGCGAGATTAGGTCTGGACACCCACGAAAAACCACTGAACGTTAAAAATCACAAAAGTAGAATTTAAATTGGTTCTGCATTGATTGAATATGACCAGAAATCAAATTTATCAACAATTTGTTTATTTATTTCAGCATTTTCTGGTTTCTTTGTGGTTTCGTACAATTGATCAAACATCTCAAAGGTACCTTGAAATAATCTTCTTGTCCAAAGATCAAGATTTTTCGTAAAAGCAGACACTTTGTCACTGAGAGTAATTAAATGTGTCTGCTTTCCTTGCCGAGTTGAATTAAGTTTATTGAGTTCTTCAAAAATTTCAGCCAAATAAGCCAGAATAGCAACGCATAAGCTATGGTTCAAATGATCAACAAGCTTTGAGTTTTTTTCTACAAGAAACTCTCTTACGTCATCACGTTATTTAAACAGTCTGATAACCAGCGAACTTCATTATACATCAGTAACTGTTAATGTTCAAGATTATATTCGAACATAAGAAATCAAAGAGACGAGAATTTAATAGACGAGCCTTGATAAAATGTAAAAACTATTTAGGCAAGATTTAAAATATATTTTAAGTCTGCGTTAATTCTTTAATTTGCTAGTTTTTCCCGATGAATCATACAGTGCGTAAATTTCATGCTTTGCTCGCGGACCACTGGTGCTCCGCAGACCACAGGTTGAGAACCACTGCTTTAAGCCACTCCCTTTTCTTGTCTTGGTCATTTTGGTTGCTTTTAGTGTCGTCTCTGTCTGTTCTATTTATTTCTATTAATAGATTTGCATTTGCCTCTTACTGCTCCCCTAGTCTCATTCCCAGCAACTGACTGTTTTTGTTTTAAACGCCATCAGAAATTCATCATTGTGGATGTGTCATTTATTTATGAGTAGAATTGCGCCCCTTAACGCTCAATGGGGGCGCCAAAATCATACTTGCCAACTGGTTTGTAATGAAGATATTTTCGGAGCTCCATAATTCAATCTTGCAAACGTATTTGGGATACAAGAGTTTACATCAAAATAAAATTAAGTAATGAGTTTTAATACTCATTTTGGCGCCCCCTAACGTGGCGCCCGGGGACATATGTCCCCCCCTGCCCCCCCCCTCGCTACGCCACTGGTGGTAGGGATACTAAGAATGTGTAATGGTAGTTGACACGGTGTAGTGTCCAAGCTGTAGTAGTAGAGTTGGTGTGGTGTTAGAGTGGTAGCAGTAGAGTTGGTGTGGTGTTAGAGTGGTATTAGTAGAGTTGGTGTGGTGTTAAATTGGTAGTAGTAGAGTTGGTGTGGTGTTAGAGTGGTAGCAGCAGAGTCGGTGTAGTGTCAGAGATGTAGTAGTAGAGTCGGTGTGGTGTTAGAGTGGTAGTAGTAGAGTTGGTGTGGTGTTAGAAAGGCAGTAAAGGGAATGGTGAATGTACGTGCGATGGTGTATGTACGGGGGATGGTGTATGTAATTGAAATGGTGTATGTAAGTGAAATGGTGTATGTAAGTGAAATGGTGAATGTACGTAGGATGGTGTATGTAAGTGAAATGGTGTATATACGTGGGATGGTGAATGTACGTGGGATGGTGTATGTACGTGGAATGGTGTATGTACGTGGAATGGTGTATGTAAGTGAAATGGTGTATGTACGTGGAATAGTGTATGTACGTGGAATGGTGTATGTAAGTGAAATGGTGTATGTAAGTGAAATGGTGTATGTAAGTGAAATGGTGAATGTACGTGGGATGGTGTATGTAAGCGAAATGGTGTATGTACGTGGAATGGTGTATGTACGTGGAATGGTGTATGTACGTGGAATGGTGTATGTACGTGGATTATGTAATGTTTAGTCTAATGTTAGCATGCGTGCTCCAAGTCGTTATGAATAATTGATAACAATTGTATAGCCGGTTATTTACGGTGAAATGATGATTAGAATTGCAATATTCGTTCTGAAAAGTTCCGTTGATATAATTCCAGATGATATTGCCAGGGGCATTTAGAATGACATATTAAATTGGGTCCTTGATATAAATAAACAATGATATTCATCATATTAATATTATGACCATTACCCTCGTTGCTATCAATGGAACAATGAGAATATTTTCCAATTGCTTTGTTCATGATATACCGCACCTTTATCAGCTACATAAGACACAAACTAATTACACCAACACTGAAGGCACACTGAAAACTTTGAGTTTTAGCTTTGATGCAAAAACACCGTAGTCCTGTGATGAAAAATACACACCACGCTGAGATAAACACTGAGGCGCTTTTCTCCGTGAATAGTTATAAACCTATTGAATCGACGTCACATCCGTTTGATGGAGGAGAGAGAAAAAACGGGAATAATTCATGCAACGTTGCCAAACTAAGAGGAGTAACAGCCCTTTGATATTTCACGTCACTACACGTAGTAGTAGAAAGATTTCCCACGGCACCAAGAGATGCGGTGCTCGAGAGCAATATTGAACGATCCACACCAGCAACCAGACCGCACCGCCCAGCGTTGATCATCATCATACAGTTGGCGGAGATGAACAAACTGTGTGGAATTGGGGGGCACGGGGCTGGGGGTGGGGGAGGGACAGCGAGCATTATCCCCTATCACTTTGACAACGCTATCGAAAAAAAGGGATTCGATCTCAAGGGAGGGAAGTGAGGTTATTTTCTAAGGGCCTTTTATATACATATTTTTTAAAATAAAACGCGTCCATGAAAGAGGATATCGAACAGACATAGAGTGAAATAGGGGAGGAAGTGAGGTAATTATGGGAATAACACGATTTTCGGGACAATGACAATGACATGAGAGAATAATAGAATATGGTTTTGTCAAGTAGAGAAGTCAAGTGCTAAGCCTGGTGTAATCTGTCACTGTCTTGTGGTTATATGGACGGATCAGCGCCGTAGTATTTGAACGAAATACCATCGGAACATGAATCTGCAAGGGGGTCCGTCTACAGTCTACGCAGTCACTTCTGAACGTTCACGGACTGGGTGGACACAGGAGAAAGTCCCTTAGCATTCCCACCTTTGAATCGGCGGCACCAAAATTGTGGAACAGTCTTCCGAAATGTTTGAAAGAGTGCGACAACAAAGACGAACTTACAAATAAATTTAAAAAAAATTAAAGACGTTTTTTAAGTTGAGTTAGTTTTTTAGCATCAGAGCGCCACGAGCTGGCTTGGTTAGTGTTAGCACTGGGGAAGAAAGCCACCATCATGTCTTAAGAATGTGCTTGATAAACTGCACACCGTAATCCAATCCCAAAGTAGAACATCACTATTTAAGGAAGCAAGCTTACCCTAAGCCCCCGACACTTCCAAGCCCAAACACAATGCCCAACTTTCATTGATACATTCTGCTACGCACATCCAGGTTGTGTGTTGTCGATCGTCGCAGAGTTGAAACAGCAAAAAAAAGTTAATTTAATTTTAAACGTGACCCCCATTATCTGGGCCTGTGTCTGTGTCTGTAGAGACCGCAGCAGTTGTCTGTTCTGCTTTCAACGCCTTGGTTTCATGCTATTTGGGGCACAGTCGTCAAAGCGGGCGTCATAGTAGCCGAGGGGCGAAGGATGGAGGAGGCTAAAGACAGAAGAGCTAGGAGAAAGGCCAAAACATTGGGAAGCACAGAACTCGTGTGTAAAAGCTGTAGTAAAGACAGTCACTCAAGGATGGGACTGCACAGCCACTCGAGGAAATGCAACCCAACTCAACGGTGATGCACCATAGTCTCGCGAGACATGCCACCCAACTCAACGCTGATGCACCATAGTCTCGCGAGACATGCAACCCAACTCAACGGTGATGCACCATCGTCTCGCGAGACATACCACCCAACTCAACGGTGATGCACCATCGTCTCGCGAGACATGCCACCCAACTCAACGGTGATGCACCATAGTCTCGCGAGACATGCCACCCAACTCAACGGTGATGCACCATAGTCTCGCGAGACGGAAGGATGCCGATTAATGATTTCATGCTATGCAATAACTTAAAGCGTCCACTTGCATCGTTCTCTTGTGGACAATGTTGACCTGTTTATTAATTGTTTAGTTTTATTTATATCACAATCCTTTCAAGTTTTTTCCCCCTTTTTTCTTCTTTAATTTAAAGATGGCTTTCTTTTCCATTTTTCCATCGATCAAATCTGTTTTTATCATCTCCTTCTATATATCATATTTACCTTTGGTGATTCTAAACCAGTCGCCCAAAATATTAAAATTAAAATACAAAATTCTTTCACATGTCGATCTGGCAAAGTAATTATTAGATAAAAATTCAGATGAAACATCCAATTTCCGCGCCGTGTCGGAATTTTTTTATTAAAAAACACGGCAGAGCGTCTGGTGGGTAATTTTTGTGCTGTGTTTGTAAATGAAAAATTAATATATGTGTGCAAAAAATTAGAGGAAAATATTAATATAGTTCAAGAGCGTAAAAAGAAGTTTTCAGTGGCGCAGTTGGCAGTGATTGTGGTTCATGTGAAGAACAAGTGCGTTATTTGAAGGTATGTTTTGTCAAGTAACTTAGGTAGATATTTATAGCAGCCGTTGTTTGGCAGATCGTCTCGCTTAACTTTTCATTCGTTCCAGAATTTCACTTTCAAATCAAGCTCCTAACGTCCCCGCCCCGCCCCCACCCTTCCGTAACCCACCCGCGGTCTATAAAATAATAACCTGCTGCTTCACTCATTTCTCGGATACGTGGAATCGATTCGGCTCTCAAAAGATCGTATCGATCCTATCGTAACGTTTATAAGATTGTGGAGTGTACAGTTTTGGGATGGTGTGGGAGGGGGGAGTTGGTAAAATAAGTAGGTGGGGGGCGTTGGTGATTTGCTAGTATTCGAACTGCCATTGTATTTGATACACATGAGACCATTGAGAGTCATCGAGTATCACACACAAACAAATTAAATAATTTTATTTTGGTCCTCATGATTCCAGAAAGTTTGATTTTTTTATTTTTTATTTTAAGAAATGCCTTATATCCTTTTGTATACAGTTCAATGAAAGGTGTGCCATTTAAAAAGATAATTGCTCCAGTTATTGATTAAAGGTCTTGTTCATAAGATTAACCCTGATGCCATTATCTTTGAACAGCTCAGGCCAATGACAAACTTTTCAAAGACAGATACAAATTTAGTTTCAGGGCAATTTATGCACATATAGGGCTACTTTTTAGGGAATTAAGCTGAGATTTAATGGTTACGTACTGCAT
>CALYLW010000325.1:49438-152760 GCA_944989445.1 Ampullaceana balthica | reverse complement strand
TTTTTTTTAAAGGTTAAATTACTTTTTGTCATCAACTTATAGATGCAATACTGTGATAAGCATTACTGACGCCACACTAAGATATGCATTCCTGATGTCCTAAGATATTATTTTCGTAATGCCATTCTAAGATAAACATTCCTGATGCCCTCCTAAGATATGCATTCCTGATATGGCAAAGAATTGTTTCAATAGAATTCCCAATACTCCCATAAATAAAATAATAGTCCAAGTTACTGGATGGCTCACTGGATAGATGTGGAAAGCTGAGGAACGATGTACAACAGTCTGTAGCAATTAAATAAAACAAACCCGTAAAAACAAAGTTTTTGACTATAAATCCCTTATATAATGACAATGTCAGTGCTGGTGTATGATGACAATGTTAGTACTGGTGTAAAATGATAATGTCAATACTGGCGTATGCCTGTAAATAAATGTAATTGTAATGTCAGAACTTAAAAGTATACTTATAATGTCAGTGCTGCGGGGTCAAATTATTAGTTAGGTATGAGATGATGTTGAGCTTAACAAAAATAAAACAGCCAGAGTTGAATAGAATAGTTAATAGAGAGGGTGATAGCTGTAATAGACTTGGTCTATCATTCCTTTGAACATCTCACACATTCCATTCCTTTACCTATTATACACAATACTTGTAGGTATCACATGCGTACACACCAGTTGACTTTATAAACTAAATTTCGCTGAGTTCTTGATGAGTTCTGAGAATTTCATTTATTGCACTAAATTAGAGGTTGGCAAACTGAGGCCCGCGGGCCATATTAGGCCCACTTTGTGGCGCTGTTCGGCCCGCGAAAAGCTGCTGAAAAGTTTGACAAAAAAAATATAACAAATTGTGCTTCGACTAAGAGGGAACTTTTCAAGTCATGACTCTTTGATGTTTCATGGGGCCATCGTCCTCAGACGTATCCCCAACATTGCCCTAAATCATCATCATCATTTGTCCTTTGAGTTCCTTGTGGAACATAGGGCCTCTGTCAAAGCTCGCCACTCTACACGGTCCCTTGCCAGTCGCTTCAGTTCTTCTCAGCTCTTCCAAGTCCTTCTAGCCTCGTCCAACATGCTCCGTCTCCATGTACGCTTGGGTCTTCCTCGTTGTCGTTTGCCCTGGGGGTTCCCATGTAAGGCCTGTCTAGCCCTGCTGTTATCTTTCCTGAGGGTGTTGTAACGTGTCCAATCCATCTCCACTTTCTTTCCATGATTTGTTGTTCTACTGTTCTTTGTCCACACCTCTCCCACAGCTTGGAGTTTTCGATCTGATCGAACCATTTTATTTTCAGAATATTTCTGAGGCATCTATTAACAAAGGTCTGGAGTCTATTTTTTGTTGTCTCTGTCGTCCGCCATGTTTCGGATCCATAAAGTAGGACCATTTTAACATTGGTGTTAAAGATCATTACTTTTGTTTTGAAAGAGATGTGTGTAGATCTCCAGACCTGTTTCAGATTGGCAAAAGCCTGTCGCGCCAAATTTATTCTTCGTTCGATGTCCTCATCTGTTCCCCCTGATACACTGACCACACTCCCAAGGTATACAAAGTTGTTTACTTGCTCAAGGTTACGGTTTTCTACTTGGATTACTCCATCTTGTAGGAAGTTTATTTTCAAAAAAAAATTCACCAAAAAATATTTTTTTTAAATGGCCCTAAATGGCTCTGAATATTTTTTCTCATCGCATCGGAAAAGACCATCCCATTGTAAAGGGCTTTGCGAACTTACTTGGAAACACCAACAGTTCGCCATTCACTATTATATTTGTATCTTTATTATGGAACGAGCAACAAAGCCCGTCCAAGGATGTTCCGCCACCATTCGGTGGCATGTTGTAACTCCCCTCCAACAGCAGTCTCAACCGGCATTACATGTGCATCACGCCAAAAATACTATTCATTATAGTTAAAATAAATAACTCGTAAAAACAGAGCTTTTTACTATAAATCCCAACGCGAATAACTCAAAAGAAAGTCTTGGAAGAAATACTGCACCAAAAATAACTCGATTTGAACGTCCGCGTAAACGTGTTCAATATGATTGGCTGTAGGAGCCATATGTGTTTAAGGAACCAATCGCTATCGAGGACCGCAAAGAACATAGCCTTTCATTATATAGGATACTCATTCATTATTATAGCGTTCTTCACTATATTTAATATGTATTATAGAATATTAATATTATTATAGCATTCAGCTAACCAGGGATGGTGAACCTTTTGAGGGCCGCGTGCCCAAAATTCAATTAAAACCTAATTTTATATAGCAAAGTGTTAACACAAAGTGCCAACACAGTGGTTTGATTAAGGAAGTAATATTTTATTTGCGTGCCGGCTGGTGAGGCTCTGCGTGCCGTCTGTGGCACGCGTGGCATAGGTTCGCCATCACTGAGCTAAACCATTTTTAAAAAAAGTTAATAATTGAAACAAACAAGTTAGAAATATAAATTGATCACGAACCTGCTCCATTTAGTTTTGACGGATGGTTTCTTTCACTGTTAGTGGTTCAAAGGTTTGTTGGCTTCGTCTTTAAATAAACAATGTCTTCAAACCTAGTGACTTTTTGGTGAGTTTATTTCGCCAATCAGAAAGCGAATTATCCAAATGAATTTCTAATCATTCTTTTCACTTCAAGGCCCGCGCAGACTTGGCCGGTTCCTTTCACCAAGAAACCTTCACCGAAAACCACTTAAATTGAAATCTGTGTTGTCATTGAGAGATGTGGTCTTCTCTTAGACAAGGGAAGGAACTATTCTAAGGTGACGTCATTCAGTCATGGTTGAATTTACTGATAATTATGTTAGTAATGCAAACTGATAACGACCGCACACGGAGTATCTGACCATAGCAAAGCGATATATCACACAGCTGACCATTTCAATACATCAGACAGCTGAACATATCAATACATCAGACAGCTGACATTTGCAGTATGATATATCAGACAGCTGACCATTTCAATACATCAGACAGCTGAACATATCAATACATCAGACAGCTGACATTTGCAGTATGATATATCAGACAGCTGACCATTTCAATACATCAGACAGCTGAACATATCAATACATCAGACAGCTGACATTTGCAGTATGATATATCAGACAGCTTACCATTTCAATATATCACAAAGCGGACCATATCAATATGATACATCAGAAAACTGATCATTTCAATAGATCAGACAGCTGACCATTTCAAAATAGCTGACAGCTGCTCATTGTAATATTAGCAAGAGAGAAGTGGACCATTGATATATCATCCAATTAGTTTTATAAGATTGAGAAAACAACAGAAAGATCATTTTTGAGGCCCTATCCTTAAAGGCTAATTACTTTAAAATGTCAAACCGATGTTTTAAATATTTACCTCCTTCAATGATCGCTACGTCTCTCAACAGTAGATTAGAAAGCACTTGGAATTTTATTTTAAAATTTAGATTGTTTCGTTTTTTCTTTCACATTTTTTAAACAAAAATATCTTTATAACGCAGCATTTGAATGACAAAATAATTCCGTTGTGTTTTTTGTTTTGTTTCTTTTCTTTAGAGAAACAAGTCACTATTTTACACCACACGACGTCATCAAAGAGATGTTGGACAATACTCCCACTAGGGTCCCATTTATGGACTGGTTTATTTCCTCCGATGCCCCTAGGACGGGGTTGTGTTGTACTAACTGGAAGAACTAGGTGATCAGATGAGTGGCGGGGCGGGGTAGGTGGGCGAATGGGTGGCTCGTGTAGTCTCTTGGCAGGCGGGGGAGCAGGGAGGTGGAGGAGCTGGGAGAAGGGAGGCGGGGGGGGGGAAGCTGATGGAGAAAGTAGTTAACTTAATAGATAGGCTGGCTAAGTGAGGGGGGGGAGGAGTTGATACTGAAATCGATGGAACACTCAGATTAGAGAGAGAGAGAAAGGTGCGAGAGAGAGAGAGAGGGAGACAGAGGGGAGGGGAAGAGAGGGAGAGGGGGGAGAGAGGGTGGTAGAGAGAGAGAGGGGGGAGCAATTTATTATATCATTACACACATGCATGTGTAAACACTTTGGGCCTCGATATACTCTTCAACACAGTAAACAATCGCGAATGTCCACATCACATATTAAAGGGTTAACACACATGCTAACGACAACATTTTGAATTGCATTATGTTACAAACTACATTAGTCTGGAATCTAGAAAGACTTTTAACGCGCATTATTTTGTTGTTTTTTCTTTTGAACTTTAAATTGAAAAAAAAATGTAACTTTACCATGTTTTTTTTTAAAATGATTCAAGTCTTTCTTTCGAGTTGCTTTTCTTTCTTGTCGTTGCGTTTCTTATTGTATCCCGTACAGTGTACAGTATGCTTTACTCGGAACAAAACAATGGCGGCTAGAGACAGCCTTCCAAACATTGGCGGCTAGAGACAGCCTTCCAAACAATGGCGGCTAGAGACAGCCTTCCAAACATTGGCGGCTAGAGACGGCCTTCCAAACAATGGCGGCTAGAGACACCCTTCCAAACATTGGCGGCTAGAGACAGCCTTCCAAACATTGGCGGCGGCGGTGATGCTGTCACCTTACTTCTACAATTACTTGAATAGAAATTTCATTCAAGTAACGAAATTTCAAAGAACGAATCCCAATTGACTGGTAACCCTTTCAGAGCCACTACCCACTTTTTCACGCCCCTTAACTGTATTAATATTTTAATGTATAACCAGTTTCATCCCTCAGATTTCATTCATTGTTATCTAAATTTCCGTCAAGCTAATAAAAATATTACAGACTTGTGGTATTATTTTAAGAATTCCATTTAGCGGGAATACCTAGAAAATGTTTGAAGTTTGACGGTACTTTTCTCTTATCCATTAAAAACTTGACCCATTTGACTTTTAATGTTCACAACTAATCCCTTCCTACATCATCTGCTGTAAAACCTTTCATCCCCTAATGTTACATTACAAGCACAGCCAGCCCATCAGCGCTGTTTCGTCTAGCGACCGTTGCTCAAAGTTAAAGTCTCATACCCTCTAAATGGCGGTGAGGGTTTATCGAAATCTCCTTTACACTTCCCATAATCCCTTCGTTTGTTCCAGCATCTCGTCTGCCTGACCTGGGCCTCGGCTTCATGGCGGCCTTGGGGACAAAAAAATAAGACAAGAAAGGGAAAGAATCTATGCAACGGTTCTGTAAATCTATACGCTGTGTACCATAATCCGAGCCACCAGATTTGCCAGCCATTCTGTTTGCAGTGTTAAATATATGCATTAAAAATAATATGATAAATAAAGTATTTTATGTTATGTTATTTATACATTTGACATCAAGATGTGTCCTAAAACCATTTATTATATTTTTGGCTTTACTGAAATCGAGCCATTAGTTAAATTTGAATATCAATTTAGTAGCTAAATTTTTGACTTTATTTAACCAGTTTTTAAATGTTTGTATGTTAAATCAGGAGTTGAAATTTAAACTTTGGAAGAAGGACATGTTACCTATAAAATAATTGATTAACTTTAAATTTAAAATAAATATTTCAGGTCTCAATAAGTAACGTTATGCCTCTATAACAGGGGTCGGGAAACCATGGCTCGCGAGCCAGATGTGGCTCTATTGATGGCTGCATCTGGCTCTCAGAAAATTGTTCGTTTATTGAAAAAAAAATTATTCAGACTAATTTTATCTACATATTAATTGCATATTTTAAAAAGCGGCTAAACAATGTTATTAAAAAGAATCCAGAGACATAATTATTGTACTTTAAGTGTTGAAATTACGCAAAATACACACATTTACTTGAATTTTTAGTTTTCAACACAATGTATGGCTCTCACAGAATTACTTTTCAAAACATGAGGTGTTTATGGCTCTCTCAGACAAAAAGATTCCCGACCCCATCCTCTATAATGTCTGCGGTTAGCAATAAGTTCAAGGTTTTGTGATCATTTCGGCGTTGTTACTGCTGTTCTGAGTATGGTGGTGTTACTGCTGTTCTGAGTATGGTGGTGTTACTGCTGTTCTGAGTATGGTGGTGTTACTGCTGTTCTGAGTATGGTGGGGTTACTGCTGTTCTGAGTATGGTGGTGTTACTGCTGTTCTGAGTATGGCGGTGTTACTGCTGTTCTGAGTATGGTGGTGTTACTGCTGTTCTGAGTATGGCGGTGTTACTGCTGTTCTGAGTATGGTGGTGTTACTGCTGTTCTGAGTATGGTGGTGTTACTGCTGTTCTGAGTATGGTGGTGTTACTGCTGTTCTGAGTATGGTGGTGTTACTGCTGTTCTGAGTATGGTGGTGTTACTGCTGTTCTGAGTATGGTGGTGTTACTGCTTTTCTGAGTATGGCGGTTTTACTGCTGTTCTGAGTATGGCGGTGTTACTGCTGTTCTGAGTATGGTGGTGTTACTGCTGTTCTGAGTATGGTGGTGTTACTGCTGTTCTGAGTATGGTGGTGTTACTGCTGTTCTGGGTATGGTGGTGTTACTGCTGTTCTGAGTATGGTGGTGTAACTGCTGTTCTGAGTATGGTGGTGTTACTACTGTTCTGAGTATGGTGGTGTTACTGCTGTTCTGAGTATGGGGGTGTTACTTTGTTTGGTTGTTTTGGCAGGTGCGGTGGGGGTCGGGATGGTTATTGTCGTCGTTGTCGTCGGTGATGTTTTCGTGGCGTTAGTGGTGAGCTGTTCTTCTTGGTGGTGTAGATGGTGTTGGTAGTCAGGTGAGCTGTTCTTCTTGGTGGTGTAGATGGTGTTGGTAGTCAGGTGAGCTGTTCTTCTTGGTGGTGTAGATTTTGTTGGTAGTCAGGTGAGCTGTTCTTCTTGGTGGTGTAGATGGTGTTGGTAGTCAGGTGAGCTGTTCTTCTAGGTGGTGTAGATGGTGTTGGTAGTCAGGTGAGCTTTTCTTCTTGGTGGTGTAGATGGTGTTGGTAGTCAGGTGAGCTGTTCTTCTTGGTGGTGTAGCTGGTGTTGGTAGTCAGGTGAGCTGTTCTTCTTGGTGGTGTAGATGGTGTTGGTAGTCAGGTGAGCTGTTCTTCTAGGTGGTGTAGATGGTGTTGGTAGTCAGGTGAGCTGTTCTTCTTGGTGGTGTAGATGGTGTTGGTAGTCAGGTGAGCTGTTCTTCTAGGTGGTGTAGATGGTGTTGGTAGTCAGGTGAGATGTTCTTCTTGGTGGTGTGGATGGTTTTGGTAGTCAGGTGAGCTGTTCTTCTAGGTGGTGTAGATGGTGTTGGTAGTCAGATGAGCTGTTCTTCTAGGTGGTGTAGATGGTGTTGGTAGTCAGGTGAGCTGTTCTTCTTGGTGGTGTAGATGGTGTTGGTAGTCAGGTGAGCTGTTCTTCTAGGTGGTGTAGATGGTGTTGGTAGTCAGGTGAGCTGTTCTTCTAGGTGGTGTAGATGGTGATGGTAGTCAGGTGAGCTGTTCTTCTTGGTGGTGTGGATGGTGTTGGTATTCAGTGAGAACGTGTTAAAAAAACACATCTTCAAGACTTAGATGGGTGTGGTGTGTTGATGTAGACAGGCTGAGAACCACCGTCCCCGCCACCACGCCTCATTAGAGTGAATGGTTTCTGTTCGACTTCCCGTCAGTTTTACAGCCTCTCTGTGGGCCTGGGCCTGGGCCACTTCGAGAGGTGTTGGGGGGACGGGGCTGGGAGATGCGATTTGAAGGGTTTTGCCAGTCATTTGCCAGTGTTGTGTCAGACGATGGGTTGTTGAGAGTGAAACTGGGGTCTGAATGTTTGTTTAACCACAGGAATAAAGCCACTTTATGAATGTTTGGTTTAACCACAGGAATAAAGCCACTTTATGAATGTTTGGTTTAAACACAGCAACAAAGCAACTTTATGAATGTTTGTTTAAACACAGCAACAAAACCACTTTATGAATGTTTGGTTTAAACACAGCAACAAAACCACTTTATGAATGTTTTTTTTAAACAACAGCAGCAAAGCCACTTTATGAATGTTTTTTTTAACAACAGCAACAAAGCCACTTTATGAATGTTTGTTTAACACAGGAACAAAACCACTAGTAGAGAGAAGCCAAACAGTACAAGTTGCTACTACAATCACGTTGAAGAAGCGTCGCGTGTGGGGTGAGGGAGACAAAAAAAGAGAGAAAATAAGAAATCCAGAAAGGGGCGAAAAGAAAGTGTCGAGAAAGATTGAGAAAGGGAGAATGGATGGCCGAAAGAGACTGTGAATTCATGTGTCGAGAAAAAATAGCAGCACCGAAAAATGTAATGAGTTTTTTTTTAAATTCATAACGCGAAGAAAGTGTCGCAAATAAAGATATCACAAAATGATGATATCTTAAATATGACATAGGGATGACATCTAGGATGTTTCACAGAGTTGACACCTAGAATGTAACACACTGCTTACATAGGGAGCGAAATATAGTTGAAAAAATGTATCATTTTGTCAATGTCAAAGAAGACAATGAATATTTAGTAAACATGGGTTATCCTTATATTCCACCAAGCTTTCATAGCATCGCAGATAAAACCTACGTCAACTTTTTTAGTAAAGTTCCCCAATTATTTCCTTGTTATGCTAAATTACAAAACCAAACCAAATTACACAAAGCCAGCGTTAACTTGTTATATTTAAAACTAGATTAGATATAACAACCTGTCACGTGTGAATCACGAGTTGGATGACGGAGAGGTCACGTGAGTGAATCTGAGGGAAGAAAGGGAAGAAGGTTCGAGGGTATTATCAGAATTCTGTGCGTAATGGCGAACGTGTGTTTGAGGACTCCACGTTGTATAACCTCAAATTATATATGTTCTGTACATAGTGTGGATATTAAAGTTGTTTTATTGAAACCAATTCTTCAGAGGATTATTGTATGCAAGGTTATGTATTGAGAGAACGCCTACAAGATACACTTATAAGTAAAACATCACAAAGATGTTACACAACCCCAAGAAATGATGGTGAAAATGTCTGAGCTCTATAAATTTTATGAAAGTTACTTGAGCAAATTTGACTTCTAGTAACTTAATTTTTTTTTCATATCTCATGTTACGCCCCTGAACTATTTTGTATTTTAATACCCCCCCCCCGTTTTTTTCCATTATTTGTATCACGTATTTGTTAAAACAATATGCAAATTACAGAGACCCACACACAAATTGTTAGGCACCTTGGCCGTCTTCAATGATAATTTAAAAAAAACAACATTAAGCGCAAATAACATACTTTTTAATAATTTTTTAATGTCATCAGCAGAATAATGTTTTCCGGTAATTAACATGTTCTTTTAATTGTTCTGCTCTGCAGAAGCCAAGTATCCTTTTTTTAACGTGGAATGTTTTTAGACGGATTGGGCTCCTATTCACAATCCCTTCTGAAAGAACCCAGTGCGGATGGACACAGAAAGAAGTCCCTCGGGGTGAGGAACTGCGCCAAAGTTATGAAATATTATTCCCTAGTCATTGAGATAATACAACGATAGAAAAAAAATCTTAAGTCCTTTTATTTAAGCTGTGTTGTGAGTATCAGGGCGCGGTGAGCATCATGGACTTGCACGGACAAATAGCGCTACACAAGTAAACAATAGCCACAAATGTGTTAATGAAACTGAAAAAAAATAATAATAGCGAGAACGAAATGAACTTGAAATATCTTTATATTCGATATATCGGTGAAAAAAGTCATTTTTTAAGTATTTTTTTTTCTTTCATAAAACCAAGTTATCCCTTGTATTTGTTGAGATTAAATGAGTTTTAGTCACTTGGTTTTGTGTAAATATCATACATACGTCTAAAAATTAAACCCCTTAGTCTTTCAATCAAACCATTTGTCCCCCAGTATGTCATGGAGACCGGAGATGTTAGATGCTAAGTGCACAAGAAGGCTCCGGGGGGCTATTCACATTTAAAGGGAAGTCACCAATCTAATATTTCAAAGTACTGCGTGTGTTTTATTATGTCCCGTCGTAAAAAGCAGTGATTTGCCTTCTACGTCTGATTTTTTTTTAAATTTGTTTGTTTGTTGTTTGTTTGTTGTTGTTGTTTTCTTCTCAATAACGAAAGATCAAAATAAAATTTAAAAAAAAGTAGTTTTAAATAAACAAAGTTCAATTATATTTCAAGATATGTTCTCTTGTCTTTTGCAGAGACATCTAGGAGATGGTTAAGGGGTATTAAAACGTTTATCTAAAGTCTAAAGGGTTCGATAGATTGTTAAACCACAAGGTTCGTGAGATGATGAATAAGGTTTTCAGAGATGTTGGAAAGGTTTTAATGACTGGTAGAAACGAAATATAAGAGTAATGTCTTTCTTGGTACTCAATTTTTTTTATTCCGTCTCTCAAACGGGATTGAAATTGCTGGTCGTCTGCTACAAGACTAAAGAAAAGGAACACATAATACTGCAAATGTGTTAAACCACTGAAGTTTTCGTTTATTTCTATATGACCTATATATTAAAATAAACCCCGGACAATGCCATTGAAAATAGGGGGAGGGGGGCATACATGTGACATGAAATTTTGTGTTAAGACGTACCTGGCCCAGACATCCGCTGTCTTTGTTCCCCACCAGAGGTTCATCTTCTCTCGCATCCGTGTGGTGGGATCCTCCCAGCCCCATTCCCGTGTCGACGTCCACAGTGCACGATATCACAGCTGAACACCTCCTCACGTGACTCTGTCACTGTCACCGCGTCCGTTACGTTACATTTGGAAGTCGTCCAGGTTTGCGTTACTTGCACCCTTAGCTTGGCGTCACGAGGAGGAAGCGCGCGTTAATCATCTGAGTAGTGCGGGAGTACTCGTAGGCGCTCCTAACGTGTGAAGATATTAACACAACTGTATCCCCTAACACGTCCACAGCAAATTAATGGTTTGGATATAATCCTCATGTAACGTTCATTGTTGGTACGACGGTAAACATTTGAAACATATTTAAAAAAGAAATTCCTAATCTGTTCCTGTGTTCGAGTAGAGCTGTGACGTAGATGTCTTCTCCTACCCTATTTCATCCTCCAGGAGCTAATACCTGGCTGGTCACTTGAACGTAATCCAACAACGTAAGTCTCTAATAATTAAACAACATGTCCACTACACTTCACAACGTAAATCCACATAAATCCAACGAATATTGTTGAAGACGTCAAGTCAAAGTATTTGGAGACGTCTAGGGGAACAGGTTTTGAAAGAGAGGGCTTACAAGTGTATATACTATTAGTCTCGTCTTTTGTTGTTGCCTTTTAAACTTATGTCCACGCAATAGCATGTGGCAAGAGTCAAGTAAATTGTCAGACTGAAGAAGTTGCAACAAACAATCTATATATATAATTCGCCAGAAACTAGGACAAGCACAAGACGCGAGCATATAAGCATGACGGATGACACTCGCTGGGGTCGACCAATCAGAGCTAATGGTTGGCAAGCGAGGTGGTGCAGGGTGGGGGCAGGTAACAACAACCGCAGTGCACATGTCTTGAGACCAACAATGCATCGGCGGCCCCCCCCCTCCCAAAGTTCACTCGCGCTGTTTTCATTTATTCGTACTGCTGTTTGTTTCCGTTCTTCCCCCCCCCCTTTTCCCGGTTCTTTGCACTATCTGTGAGTAAGTCTGCGGCGTATGCGCGGGTCGTATCTAGATAATTATATTTTTGGTAATTGCGAATGAGTCTTTTTGAAAACGACTTATACTTAAAGCTCTGGTGATCCAATGACTGAAATGATCTCCTACAACTATCAGCTTTGTGTGCCCCAACAATACCCAACATTATAATACGTAAGCATCATCGTATGCAGTTCATAGTATTTATATTTATGTTGATTTTTAAAAAGAAGTTCGATTCTAATTAGTAACATGTCATAAAAAATGTCAAAAATATTATTTTACCTCATACGAACATTTGACTTAGGCCAGGTCAGGCCCGGCCCTGGACCAGGTATTCTGATACAACTTATCTCCTCAAGCCGGAGTATAACTATAATATCCGGCAATACTATTGTGTGAGTCAGATTTCTGTTCACGAAAATAAGTTAAAGAAAGATGAACAATCGATTGAGCAAGCCTCCTGCCGGGTGTATTAAACATTAAGTAGGTAGTGTTAACATGTTGGGAACATCTAGACCACAACTAGATGACCACATGACAAAGTGTCTAGTTTACAGTTTAACGAAGGACATTGGTCAACAGTTTAGAACTTACCACACGACCATAGTCATCCATTTTTTTAGAAGTACCTATTAAAACTGACCATGTTATATGAAGAGATTGAAAAGGTCCTTAATCATTCTTTTGTTCATAACATAGTATTCCGAGATATCTATCTATTTGTTTAAACATATCTAACACATGAACAACACCAGAAACTATCAATAAGTACACAGCAAATATCCATTTGAAATTATCATTTCTCGGGATTCTAATTCATAGTTTCACATTGTGAAGATTTATCCACGATATCCGGACTTTCCATCAACCACTTACAAGAATCCTTACTTGCATGAATCCAGTTGTATCCATATTCCGGAATAATCCACAAAAGCTTCCCTGCGAGTGTTGTGTAGCAGATAAACAACGGTAACTTCCTCAGCCCTTGCCATCTGGGCCGTGACTAGCGGCCCCTTAGAACCACGACGATCTGGATCGGTGAATATTTGATGTCAAAATTTCTAACAGAGAAGGTGGCGGGTGACGTGACCTTTGACCTTCTTGAACATCGAACAACACAAGTGCCACAACAACTACGACACTCCGTGAATGAAAGCATACTGACGAGCTATCGCGACATGCTAACGTTGGAGATGATCAAAGTTATGACAACTTTTTTTTAGTTAGGGCACGGACGGGTCAAGCTGTATAAGAAATATATAAAAGAAGAAGAAATTTAATCAATATGTATACCAGTGAGTCTCAAAGCGGGGAGTTTGGGGCATCTCGCCATCGGGGGTAAAATATCCATAGCTGAATGAAAAAGTTCTTTCTAGCTTTCAACGGTTTGATTATATCAGGGCTCGGCAAGCAAACTATTCATAACATTCTATCCAAACACCATCTGTACTTGACATACCATCTCTACTTGACATACCATTTCTACTTAACACACCATTTCTACTTAACATACCATCTCGACTTAACATACCATCTCTACTGAACATACCATCTCTACTGAACATACCATCTCTACATAACATACCATCTCTACTGAACATACTATCTCTAATTAACATACCATCTCTACTGAACATACCATCTCTACTGAACATACCATCTCTACATAACATACCATCTCTACTTGACATACCATTTCTACTTAACATACCATCTTTACTTAACATACCATCTCTACTTAACATACCATCACTTCCAAACACCATCTCTGCCTAATACCTCGATTCGTTCACTCTGTTGAGGTCTTAACTGCTTCGAAGACACCCTTAAAATAATATATTATATCTTAAATTTCTTAAAGCACTCTACTCTTTTTAAATCCCTTATATTAACTTCACGGCCGTCTCTCGTTGTCGTTCTGTCGTCATCTCTCTCTGTCTTGGGCGGGCGGAAAAACAAAAGTAAAAAGTGACCCATTTCCCGTGATCCGATCGAGCTGAAATTTGGCACACGGACCCGTCTCACCTAACAATGTATCGTATCAAAATTTCAGATCGATCGAACGTACCGTAATTAAATTTATGCATTTTTAGTTTATCTCTATACGAGGTATGTAATTCAATTTCACAGTTTGTTGTTTTTTTTTCACGTGAGAGCTCAGTTCGCGCGTTGTCGCAACCCATCGAATTACCGGCGTGCTTTTGTTTACATTTTACGTGTCACGCTGAGCTCGGTCCAGCTATCGGTGACCAGACCTTTCACCTCTCCCACCCCCACCCCCGGTTATACAGCAGGAGTTAAGGCAGATACAGTCTGTAAATGTTTGTCGCTTTTGAACATAATAAATACTTTTAGTTATGTCTCATATATAAGGGATTTATAGTCAAAAACTTTGTTTTTACGGGTTTGTTTTATTAAATCCCTTATATTAATTTCACCGCCGTCTCTCTCTGTCTGTCGTCATCTCTGTCTTGGGCGGGCGTAAAAACAAAAGTAAAAAATGACCCACTTCCCGTGATCCGATCGAGCTGAAGTTTGGCACACGGACCCGTCTCACCTATAAAAATTTAAGATTTCTAATTTAGAAGGCAAAAGAGAGATCTATAAGTGAGAGAATGAGTGAACCGCACATGTTAAAACTCATAAGCGCCCGCCCCATGTTTTTAGTCATATTAAATTGAAGTACTTGAACTAATCAGTTTTAAATTATTTTCTTCTTTTTAGTCCACTTATAAAAACGTGGTTTTTAAAAATCATTTTTTTACCTTTATTTATTTCATAATGGTTTGGTCGAAATAAAAAGTGCATTTTAAAATTTCGCTATAAAAGACATTATTAAGAAAGCTTCCGTTAACACACAACTGCACGTGCCCTGATACCGCTCGTACCTGGAGAGGACCATCTAAAAAAAAACTCTAATGGCCACTTTTGCAATCATGGTCTAAGTGTGAACCAATTATCGGGAGATACACGACCAACAGGTGAGCTATCGGTGAATGGTTGACCTCTGACCTCAAACAGGTGGTGGTGTCACCTTAACTTTGTCTCAATGCGCAACCACAGCATGAGGTGTAATGAACACTACCACTGGTTGGTAGTGTGAGGTGAAAGTCGATTCTACCATTTACAATACTCCCTTGCTGTCTTAAAATGTCGTATTGCAATGTTGTATTGCCCTAACAATGTTGTATTCCTCGTTCAAATAATGTTGCATAAATGGTGTATGGCTCTGTATAATAATGTTGTAAGTTGTAATGTGTATTTCTCTGTCTCACAGTGTTATATTAATGTTGTATTTTTCTGTCTAGCAATGTTGTATTTCTCTCTATAACAAAGTTGCATTGCTCTGTCTAATAATTTGTATTAATGTTGCATAGCTAGAGAAAACAGCAAAGGCGTACGGCATGGAAATCAATGCAGAAAAGACCAAGGTCATGGCAAATAGAAAATTCACAAGTGAGATTCGGATAAACGGGCAAAAACTCGAAGAGATCTCCACCTTCAAATATCTAGGGGCCATAATATCCGACGAAGGCTCAAAGCCAGAAATTCTTGCCAGAGTGGCCCAAGCATTGAGTAAACTAAAGCACATCTGGCAAAGCAAGAAGCTCTCCCTGAGATCAAAGATCCGGCTAATGCGCTCTCTGGCGATGTCGGTGTTCTTGTATGGTTGTGAGGCTTGGACGCTCACTGCAGACCTCCAAAGAAGAATCAATACGCTAGAGATGAGATGTTTCAGAAAGATATTGAATATCTCCTACACAGCGCACATCACAAACGAAGCGGTCCGCAACACAATAAGTACTGTCATTGGCCCCTACGAGGACCTACTCACCTCCATTAAGAAGAGGAAATTACGATGGTACGGACACGTGACAAGAACTGGAGGTCTCGCAAAAACTATATTGCAAGGCACAGTCCAGGGAGGAAGGAAAAGAGGCAGACAAAAGAAGAGATGGGAGGACGATATCAAAGAGTGGACCGGCCTGTCTTTCAGCGACTCTCAAAGGGCAGCAAAGGACCGGGACAAATGGTGTGAGATAGTGAGCAGTTCACGATGGTGCCCCAACGACCCAACGACGGGTCAAGGCAGGGGGGGGGCAAATTTTTTCTACGGAGGGCCGCATTGAAAACTTTATTGTTATAGGCGGGCCGCATATATATTTTGTCTTTACTTTAATTACTATTTACAAGGTATAAAATATGAATTAATAATTATAACCATGTACTTGTCATTTTATTTCACATTCACACTCTATGACATATGTAAATTACATTTTAAAATACGAACTGAAACAGTCTCTGATTTGATAATAATATTTTACTATACATAATTAGTTCAACAAACGTTTATTGTTACCTGTCATGATAACTATGAAGAAGTAGGAGCTTAATTTACATACAAGCTGATCATAGAGTACAATTATAGTTAATGAGAAGTATATAATATAACTGTTCACCATGTTGGATAATGTGCTTGATCTGTAGAACCAGTTTACTGGTTGTGATTCGCATGACTGCATTTAAATTGCATACAGTCAACATCGATCTGTTCTAAGACTAAGACTTGTTTATTTTTATGTAAGAAAAAACTTGTTCACAAATTTATGTGAACCCCAAAAGTGACAAAAGTTTGGAAGTAAAGTTTTTAAGTGTGCAAATGCTGCTGCTGGCAAACATCCATAAAATTCAAGCAGAAGAACTGACTTAAACTTCTTCTTCAGGTCATAATCTGCTTGTAGAACAAGCAGGTCTAACTGTATATCCTCTGTGGCTGAATCAGCCTCTCCACCCAATGGAGAACTGAGGATATTGAGGAGTGGTTCCAGGTTATTGAAGTCTTGAAATCTCCTTCAAATTCCACAGCCATGGCATTTAACTGAGCCTTGGGCTTGTCAGCCGTTTCACCAGAAATTGTTTTATTTTCAGCAAAGGGAAATTGTAAAACTTGTTTTCACCTGCTTCCCTGGAGAACAGGAAGAGCTTTGCATGAAATGATTTAACATGCAGACGCATTTCATTTGCAAACAAGCTATTGCCCTGACATTTGACATTCAGTTCATTCAAATTTTCCATAATGTCAATAGCAAACATTAAGTCTGACTTCCACTCCTCATTATCAATGTTAGTAACAAAGTCACAAACAAAATCCTTCATCTCCAGGAACATAACTATTTCTTCCTTGAGATCCCAGACTCGCCTCAATATCTTGCCCAGTGGACACTGCTGTGGTATATAATATCATAATATTCAGTTTCAAAATCTTCAAGCAGTGCCCTGAACTCCCTTGGGTTAAGTTCCCTGGCTCTGATGACGTTTATCACACTGAAAACTGGGTCAATAACATGCTTGCTATTTAACGCAGCTTTAAACATAGGAACACAAGTTTTGCCCGAAATCCAAATGTTTTGCTTTATGGCACCTTTTTAAGTTGTACTCCTTAAAGACGCTCACACATTCACGGCACAGCAAGCAGACTGCTTTGCTGCCAACGCTCGTGACGCAATATTCGTGGCCCATTCGTCATTAAAAACACGATATTCGTCCTCAATCTTTTTTTTTGACAGCACTCATTGTTAAATCAACGTCTATTCGCTTTTAAATTACAAATTTTCACAAAAACCGCAAATATGTAAATAGTTAACAAAAGCCAATTACGATTGAGCTGAAATGCAGTTTTGAATAAGGATGCTAACAATTAATGACTAATGATCACTAATCACTTCTGGAGCCATAAAACCGATTTATTATTATACCTAGATTTGAATCAAATACTCGGAATAAAATTGAAAAAATAAATCGAAAATTCTAAACAAAGAAATTAACATTGACATAAGATCGCAACATATACATGCCTACGGACCGCAAAATATGCTCTGGCGGGCCGCATGCGGCCCGCGGGCCGTAGTTTGCCCACCCCTGGGTTAAGGGATAGTTCAAGTTCAAGCCCTGTCTCACAATATTGTTATATACCCTGCCCAGTAACGGTGTATTTCTTTTTCTATACCTTACAAGACATTGTGATCTAACTAAATCGTAATAAAAGGTTTTATAATAGATATTCAATGTTATTCAAAGTACCACGATGCCTTGACCTGCCCCACAATGACCCACACTAACTCGCTAACTTCAGGGGAAGGAACCGCAGGGGTGAGAACTATCCTGTCTTATATGGACATGTTGCATTCCATGACATCGTGAACATGGCATACATGGATATTTCACAGTTTGGACATCAGATAAAAAATTGCACATCGTAACATAATAGATATTTTGGACAAATTTTGTTTATATTGTCACCTAATTAGTACCCTGAAAATCATTGAATTATTTGTAGTTTTCACAGACACGGATCTATACACAGTGCTGGATTTACCTATTTTCTAAATAAGCAATAGCTTAGGGCCCCTGCCTTCTTGCCACCACCCCCCTCCCCAGATGTTTTTTTTTCATATTTGGCACTGACATAGAATATCTGGACTTGAAAAGGGCCCCCATATCTCAAATAGTTTAGGGCCCCATCAAGTCTAAATCCGGCTCTGTCCATACACACACGTACACACACTCATACACAAACACACGCACGCACACACACATGAACATACACCCACACAACTTTCTCATAGTAAGATTCATTTCTTTAATGTTTGGCAATGAATTATGGTTCACTTGTGAGGCAGCTTGCAGACACTGAGCAGCACTGTTTCAACAATACCGCGTGATAAGAACATACAATAAATAGGACATGAAACCCGCAAACATCTCAAAGCCTAGTTCAGTGGCTTGTCTATTCAACTCTATTCCATCACTTTGTTAAAGGTAAGCATTGAGAGCGTTTCGAGCAGGTTAAAGTGAATTGTCGTTGCGTCAATATCGATTTTCTCCATTCATCAGTTATCTCACTGGGTTGACCTCAGCTTAAAGTGAGATGTCGTTGTGTGTGGGTCATTGAACGGGTCTTGAGACAGCAGGGGTGGGTGACATAGTGGTGAGATAGTGGTGACATAGTGGTGAGATAGTGGTGACATAGTGGTGACATAGTGGTGTCATAGTGGTGACATGGTGGTGACATAGTGGTGAGATAGTGGTGAGATAGTGGTGACATAGTGGTGAGATAGTGGTGAGATAGTGGTGAGATAGTGGTGACATAGTGGTGAGATAGTGGTGACATAGTGGTGAGATAGTGGTGAGGAGGAAGGGAGCTGCGGGTGGGAAAGTTAGCGAGAATGAGGGGGGGGTGGGTAGCAAGTACAAAGAATGGAACACTGAGGGTCGGTAGGTCAGTAGTAAAAATTGACCTTTGGGCATGGCTAGGTAAATAGTGAGATTGGACAACTGAGAATGGTTAGGTCAATAGTAAGATTAGCCACTGAGGTTAAGTCAGTAACGTTGCAGTGGCAATTACGGTAGATGGCGATTGGCTACTGGGGTTAAGTCAGTAATGATGTAGTGGCAATGACGGTAGATGGCGATTATGATCTAATATTTAAAAGAGCGTTACACAGCGATGACTTCCCAATGGTGAGTTACTTGTCCCATGTGTTTGTGCGTGTTGTTGTGTGTTTTGGTCTTATGGATATACCGTTGCCCCAAGCTAGTTTATCTATATTTATTATTTTTATTTTTTTTTGGGAGGGGTCTCTTTTTAAAAACTATGATCTGTACTTTTGTTCATTCTTAAAATTTACAAGACAAACTAAAATAAATATTTAAAAAATTAATCACGAAATATTTTTTTTCTTATCAATGCATGTACAAAGACACGCAATTACTGTAAGAGAAGAAAATTATGACTTAATAAATATTTTTAAAAAATTTTTTTTTAAAAGAACACGCTTTTAACATAATCACTACTTTTAGTTATGTCTTATATATAAGGGATTTATAGTCAAAAACTTTGTTTTTACATTATTTTTTAAAACTTATAATAAAAACTCTTCAAAATTCACGTCTGAAGCCCACACATCTTTTTTACCACTATTTTTATTATACCAAACACCTCATAAGCGCCCGCCCAACGTTTTATACCACAGTGTTGTGTTCCCGTGGTGAACGCATGGATGTCAACAAAGCAGACGGGTACCGATGCTTATATATAGACTATAGATAAACTAAAAATGCAATAATTTCAATACGGTAAATTCGATCGATCTGTAATTTTATTATAATGCTATTTCATTCAAGATCTATCTGTGGTTAAATTTTACGTTTCAAGTTTTGAAGGAAGGATTGATGGATGGAAGGATGGATGGATGGATGGATGGATGGATACAACATACAAACAATGTGACTTAAATAAAAGCGTGTAAAAACAGTGCTGCAATGTTCAATGGTATACGATAAAAAGCTTTTTGGCCCTGGGCACTTAGAGCCAATAAAGTAAGATCAATTATTGAACATTGCGGTAAGTAGATAAACTTTAAAAATTGAAGGGAGATTATCGAGATAAAGCTTGTAAATTTACGTCTATGGTCTCCCTTGAGATGAAAAAAACAATTTTTTAAATAAAAAAATAGTTAACATCAATAGGAGCATAACAATTTAAAATCTATTTTTTACTTCCACAGTTTTGAGTAATGAGTAAATATTTGTTTCCCGAGCCCGTAGAGCAGGGGTCTCCAAACTTTTCTGCCGGAGGGCCACATTGACTGTCAAACAGCAGTTTGGGGGCCAACTACACACAGTTTTGTGGTAAACTATAGGTAAAGATAGTATATTTTTTTAGAGATTTAAAGGTCTCCAGGGGCCGGATGGGATGGCCTCGCGGGCCGTAGTTTGGAGACCCCTGCCGTAGAGGATAAACTCCTCGTATTCCTGTGTACAAAGGAATTATGGATAAACTCCTCGTACACCTGTGTACACTGGATTTATGGATAAACTCCTCATTCTCCTGTATACACTGGATTTATGGATAAACCCCAAGTACACAAAGGTTAGGTGGATGTATGAATAAACACGATTATAAGGTGTGTTCGAAAGATTCCATATAAACCTGTTTGCGGTGGATGCATGGATAAATCCGTGTAAAGTGAAGGTATGGATAAATCTTAAGTAAAATGTGTACAATGGATGCATGGATAAAACACTTGCACAGTCGTCAGTTGCGGCGCTACGGAGAACTCGGAAGTGTGTGTGTGTATAACAGCAGCTTCAGTCAATAGATATAATATACAAAAGAAGTTTAAAATAAAATATATGAATTAACGATGAGACTGATATTAGAAATGATCATCCTATATAATAAAAGGCAAGTTTCTGTCCTTTCTGTCCTTTCTGTCCCGTCATCTATAGCGATTTGTCCCTCAAACACATATGACTCCTACAGCCAATCACTAGCGGAGAAAACTTTACATATTACGCGGAGGTTCAAAACGAGTTATTTTTGGTGCAGTTTTTTTGTCATAATTCATTATGTTGTTCCCATCTTGAAGTGATGCCTGCCGCTTATTCCAATGACAATTCTATTAAATGCTCTTTCCTTGATGGTCCTGGGGGGTAGTGGCAAGAGTTTTAAGTGTTGTTTGTTTTTTGTTGCTGTTGTTGTTGTTATTGTTTTGTTGTTGTTTTTTGTTGTTGTTTTGTGGTTGTTGTTATTGTTGTTGTTTTGTTGTTGTTGCTTTGTTGTTGTTGCTGTTGTTGTTACTGTTTTTGTTGTAGTTGTTGTTTTGTTGTTGTTGTTTTGTTGTTTTTTGTTGCTTTTGTTTTGTTGTTGTTGCTGTTGTTGTTTTGTTGTTGTTTTGCTGTTGTTGTTGTTTTTGTTTTGTTGTTGTTGTTGTTGTTTTGTTTTTGTTGCTGTTGTTGTTTTTGTTGTTGTTGTTGCTGTTGTTGTTGTTTTTGTTTTGTTGTTGTTGTTGTTGTTGTTTTTGTTTTTGTTGGTGCTGTTTTTGTTGTTTTTGCTGTTTTTGTTGTTGTTGTTGTTGTCCACATCCCTTGCCCTGCGGCGACAATGTCCTGCAAACGCTTCAGCATAACAACTACAACAACATAGCGTCCATGAACTTCACAGGTCACACTACACTTATTCCCGTCCTTGGGCGGGCTTTGTTACTAGTTATATATAATATGGGTTGTTGGAGCATTATAACATGGTTTGTTGGAACATTATAACATGGTTTGTTGGAGCATTATAACATGGTTTGTTGGAACAATATAGCATGGGTTGTTGGAACATTATAACATGGGCTGTTGGAACATTATAACATGGTTTGTTGGAACATTATAACATGGTTTGTTGGAATATTATAACATGGGTTGTTGGAACATTATAACATGGTTTATTGGAACATTATAACATGGTTTGTTGGAACATTATAACATGGGTTGTTGGAACTTTACAACATGGTTTGTTGGAACATTATAACATGGGTTGTTGGAACAAAATAACATGGTTTGTTGGAACAATAATGTTTGTGTGTTCATGTGCAAAAGAAGAAAAAAAAGAATGTTTTTGAAACCTCAATTCAAAGTTCATCTATTTTGTTAGAGCAAAAATTACATTCATCAAAATAACAAAATTAATCTAACCAAAACTTCCTGCGATGAAACTCTAAAATTATAGGGGTTAACAATGGGATCGACGGGCTGAAATGGGATTCCTGGGGTTAATAATCGGAGACACGCGTAAATTAGCAAAGACACTGGTTACAAATTAAGACACTTTAATACGAACAAAGTAATTGGATAATAAAGAGAGACCAGTGTTGTAAAGGAAAGTTATAATATTTGAAGAGTGGGTATCAAATAAAAGGAAATTTGTTGAATAGAATATTTGAAAGACAGCTACGAATTCATTTACTAATAACTAATATAAATTGCATTTGCTACATACATACAAGACTTTCACCTACAAAAAAAAACTTTGTCACATAGAAACAACACTGAGGTGTTTTTTTTTCCCTCCACAAACACTTACCAGCCATAGAGTGACTGCTCCAATACTGACCAGTCCACCGATGATGGCCAAAGTTTGTGTCATTGCTCATGAAGGTCAGGTTCACAATGCGGGGGAGTGATGTTGAGTAAAGTCACGTGTGTGCTGGTGTGAGCAATCACCACTGTCCTACCACTTGGTCGTGTCTGCACGCCATCACTGCTAGATCCAAGAGGGTGAGAAATGTTACGTCACGCTTGAATCTGATGAGAAAATTAAACAATGACACCACTATGTATGTATGTTGTGCTATATGACACCAGGAAAACTGGGCCATAGTTTATGGCTTGGGTTGAGTGTTGGGTTGAGTGTTGGTTTGTATGTTGGGTTGTATGTTGGGTTACATGTTGGGTGGTGGGTGCTGTTAACGGTGTAATCCTACTGCTCTCTTTATCCAGTCAACGGCGTCTTATCTTGGATACCAATTCAAACCGTGATCCACGTGCAATCCACTATTTCTTTAACATACCTATAGCCATCACGCAGTGGCGTAGCTGTTGATTGGTGCAACATTGGGAAAGGGGGCGGGGGGTATTTTCACTGAAAAATGTTTCTTAAATATCCGTGGTAGACCGATCTCTCACTCCCCCCCACCTCCAACTTGGTATCTACCCGCCTGCCGTTGTGCCAAAGACATGACAAAGTTGGCTAAGATATTTAAATCTCCACTCAACTCTTAAAATTATACTTACCATTTTATTCTATAGTGATTAGAGGACAAAGATTTAAGAAAAGAGAGAAAGAGAAACATTCTTTTTAAATCCCTTATATTAACTTGCTTTGTAAGTTTAATCGGACATCCGAACCGACTATTTGTTTATAATTCTTTCACGTGACAGTTCAGTTCACGCGTTGACGCCGACCGTCGATGTTCACACCCCCCTACCGTCCCTGCGCCCGTTTTTTTAAAACCATGGGAGATCATTCTGTTTCAGTTTGTAAATGTCGCTTTTAAACATAATCACTACTTTTAGTTATGTCTCATATATAAGGGATTTATAGTCAAAAACTTTGTTTTTACATCTATTCATTGACATTGTTTACACTTTCAGATTTTTTTGATGGTGCAATCTGCAGTATAATACAGTCAAACAAGAACATCGTAATTAAAGCAAGGTTAAAAAAAAATAATAAGAAGAATAAAAATTACTCGAGGGTCGGCCCATGTAATAGAAATCTTCATATCTATTTATAGACTTGACTAATGATGTATCGATCTGTTGTTTTGTTCACGTGATCACACGTCAGGCACGATGGCAAATGTCAACACTGAACACCTGATAGAACACCTGATATCTACTTAACACTTGAACGCAATGTCTAAAGGTAACAATGAAGTGGCTAACAATCGCGACAACAGGTAACAAACTAAACCAGTGGGAAGGGGGCGTACCCAGGTCATGGCACCCTAGACGAGAACTAACGTGGTGCCCCTATCGATGGTGCACCTGGGAGAAGAAGTTGGTTAATTTTTTTCAACAAAAGCCTAAAAATCATACATACAGCATACAACTACAAAATAAGCTTTAAGGGTAAATGTACTGAACTTACACCTTCGCTAATCACCAACCCATCTGTCCCCCTTCCCCCCCCCCTTTAAAAAAACAACAACTTTTTCTTCATATTCCACTGACAGCACATGTCATGTCTTGTCATCCGTGCCACGACAAATAAGTCCGAGAACATTCGGATTCGAAAAAAGGGCATTTAAAAACGGGGTTCTCGGCAATACGGCTCTCGACAGTTAGGCCCCCACCTCCAAAAAGTCCTCGACAGCCATGTCGTCAACAATAGTGTCTCAGGCAGCTAAAACCATCTACAGACCTTATGGGTAGCAGTTAAGTTAGTAAGTGGTTAGTAAGTGCACTAAAAAGTTGTTTCCCTTTTGTTTAAAATTAAGACGTGCTATTTGTTGGAGTAAATCGTTGGCTTTAAAAGTATTGAGAATAATTAAGATTTCAAGTTGGCTTGATAGTTTATAATGTTCCCTGGGGAGGGTGGGGATGGGGGGGGGGCTCTGTTAAACTCTGAGTCATTCATTAAGGTTCACCAGAAAAGGGAGGTTAATGTTTCTATTAATGACACAATAAGGTAACAAAAATAATTTCTTTTTTTTTAACATGCAAAGAAAGACTTTCTTTACGCAATGAATTTTAAAGATTTTTTTAAATTCTTGAATCTCCTTCATTTTACTTCAATTTTTTTATTGTATTTTTGTTGTAAAATATTTGTATTTTGTCAAATAAAAATAAAACATTACTCTGGAATAAGTGTTATTTATTAAATTCCGGTTAAACAATCAGGACACCAAACAACGCGTAGTCAAGAAAATGATTTTAAAATATTTTTAACTTAAAACACACACTTTTGTTCGCGTCAGCATGTAAAACAAAACTAAATTAAATACTCCAGCTACCCGGGTATATATTATGACGACCGGCGTTTCAATTTAAAGGTTATGACTACATCAACATGATTACCAAGAATAGCTTATGAATTTTAAGTTAAAACTCATGTATTTATTTATTTTTATTTACTGTAGAAAGAATTATAATTTGTTAAAGTAGGAAAAAGAATACACGATTTTTTATTTGTCATGGGCGCTGCACGCTTCATTTTAAGTATTACAATTTTCAAGTATCCAGAGAAGCAGAAAAATTGGCGGGCCACAAAAAAAAACTCTGTGGGGGCCGTATGTCGCCCGCGGGCCGCTCTTTGCTCACCCCTGACGTAGAGGATGAAATAAGAATGTATGCACGTGTTAGTACTAATAGGGATAAGCTTGGTGGGCATCGTGTCGTCTGCCAGCAATAAAAACAATATCATTGAAGTGGACATCTTGTGTACATAGGTAGACCTCACTTTTTTTTGTCTATTGCATAATTTGATCAGTATGTGAACAAATTTTTATCCAGTTTAATGTGGACCGTCGGTCGATCAATATGACACTTTGTCAGCTGATCGCTGAATAAATTATGCAAATGAGAAGCAATACGTTTAAAGTGTGGGATGTTGAATTGGATTTCCATCGGGTTAACAATGTTGATATCGGGCCAAAAATAAATAGAAATAAGACCAGATGTCGTGAGATCAAGATGTTAAATAAACTAAATATAGACAACATGTTTTTACAAAAATTCAGATTTAAAACTTACAATAAGCCAAAGGTGTCTCTATGCACAAGAATTATGTTAACTGCTTCACTTAAACACTAGCGAAAAACTCCAAAAGGTATCGCGCACAGTTTATTTAACACGACTGATTTGACAGAATATTTTAAACCGTGCGGGGTTTACACTCTGCATACTTGTACGTGTTTCTCCTCGCGCAGCACTTATTACAGCAAGGCACTAATCAGTGAAAAATAGAACCCAAAACGGATTTTCTTGTTCTTTTTTTTTCCTTTTTGTTCAGACAACGAAACTCCCCGTACTTCCTACCCACCCCCACCACCCACATCTACGTAGTGACTCAGCGTCACTGATACAGTGTTACAGTCATGTGACGTCGGAGTAACCCGCGCGTGCAAACTTGCTACAAGGGTGTGAGGGGAAGAGTGGTGGACCCTAGCTCAAAATGGAACCCCTAACTTTGTTGTGCTGGCGACAGTATACGATTTACCTCTCAGGGTTTGCGGCAACATTGTATGTGTAAATAAAAGAATATATATATATATATATATACACACGAGAACAATCAGAAAACAACACAAATAAAACCAGCAAAATTAGAGGGGACAAAAGTAAAGCAATGACCCTGCAGGAGACGTAGCGAGGTGGAGTCACGGATTAGCCGAAAGCGCAGCGAGTGATGTCACCACGGTCTACGCCTAGCATGTTCATGTGAGGCTTACTGACTTTGTTTTTTTTTGGTTGGGTTTCTTACCGCCACCGTTACGGAAATAATGACAATAAACAAAGCTGAGACGTTAAGATAAATCTCAGCGGGCGCAGGGAGAAAAGGAAGTTTTGGTTTTTAACATCATAGAGGCGGGAGTTTGGGGGGGTTCGAGGGAGGGTGGGGCCTGTTGGTAATGTACTCGGTAACCTTGTTAATGGCAGCTGTACCCCAAGCAGAGAAGTGAGTTGATTTAGTGTGAGGGGAACAAGGCCAGCTAGAGAACGGGGCGATGTAGGTGCGAAATGTGAAGCGCTCTTCAGTTTAGCATTGAATTAACATGAGTAAAGAACTCTAACCAAGGCATGTGCTTGCCCCGTAGCAAAGCACGGGTATTGGGCTCGTCTTAAATAATGTTGTCCATTTGATAATACCTGACAATTACATTTTAGTTAAATCATCAAAACGACAGAATACTCTACGTAAAATGACGTTTTGTTTCTTAAACGAACGATGCTATAAATAAATCAGTTAAAATTTCCGATATATGTTCTAAATGAGATTCTCTAAAACCTCTAGCACGTTTGGTGCGCAATTCTTCTTCTGTTTTTCGGAAATTTAAGCAATGATTTAACACACGTCCAGTGTAAAAGGGTGTGACATTAGTCTACTAATGTTGTTTGATGGTATGCTTAAACGAAATGGTTCCCCGTGGTGTACTGTGGGGAGGGGGGCATAAATACTATTTAAACGTGTATTATAATATTCTCTGTTATATAAAAGTCCCCATCGATGTTTTGACCACTCAGTCTTCCTGTGTATGTTGCGAGATCTTGCGATGTGTCAGTGAAGATGATACTTGTCTAGGGTAGTGTTACTGACTGTAGGTTAGGCAACAAAAGGAAAACATGTGTCGAGTGTTCTTGCCTCCACTGATCCTTTTGGAAGCTCGTTCCAGCCAATGAGCTTGACATGTGACCCTCAACGTGTATATTTTATGGATACAAAAGGTGTGCGGTGTCGCACCACATGGACGGCGCAGCAATTTTTGGGGATTTTTATTTTTAAAAAGGGAGCCTTGATTTAAATGTTTTAGCAATTAAATGAGAAGTTCACCTTTAGTTAACTCTTTTGTTGGAGAGCAAGTAAAAAAAAAGGGGGGGGGTACTTATAACTTGTGTCAGCTATTGTTAGGGGAGTTGACCCTTGACCATTGAATGCTTATCTCGGTGAGCGTGTAAGGCTGTTTAAAAACCGCATAAAATAAACTTTCAAAGAATCAAGCACTCACTAGGATTCGTATTAAAAGCTTTATTGATATTTTACTACTAATTTAAGTATAAAGTTTATATCAAGTTTTGACATTGCTCCTGCCAATTTTTGCTAGCTTGGTTGTGGATTTATGCGACTTTTATTGTGAGTTTTGCCAGAAACAACACTAATATTTTATTAGTAAAAAAATAAATAATAATGCGCTGCTTCTCTGTATGATGAAACAACGATCAGCTACTTGCCTTTATTTTGACTTATGCCGTTACTCTATGAAAGCATCACATACTTTAATAAACACTCCCGGCTAGAGCTTACCTTTAGACTTAGGCCCTGTAACTCTATGAAAGCAACCTTTCCTTTAATGAACACTCCCGGCTAGAGCTTACCTTTAGACTTAGGCCCTGTAACTCTATGAAAGCAAACTTTCCTTTAATGAACACTCCCGGCTAGAGCTTACCTTTAGACTTATGCCCTGTAACTCTATGAAAGCAACCTTTCCTTTAATGAACACTCCCGGCTAGAGATCCACGGAAAGAATTGAAACAGTAAAGAAACACGATCATGTACGTCCAACACTTCTAAATCCCAAGCTTACGTCTCGACAATCCGCTTTGCGCGGGTCAACAAGCCCCCAATGAAACCCACCTCACAGGAGCTCAAAACTTTCTCATCTCGCAATCAACTCAGCATTTAGTCGGACTTTATAATTATCACTGTGAAATCTGATCCGAGCACACGACACGCGATAGATCAGACTTAACAGTGGATGTACATATGCACGGAGGTATATTTGACACTGTACTAGTCGGTATTCAATACCTTGCTGAACTGGATTGTACATTGAGTGGGCTGGGGGGGGGGAATGTCCCCAATGAATAGGTTTGACAACTATGTACGTAACATTGACATTCCGGCAGTGAAAGGGGGTGGGGGGGTGGGAGTGGGACGGTGCTCGCATGCTGAGTAGGTGGAATAGTAGACCCGTGTATAATCATCAGGATAAAGGGTTCTCGCAAATTCTAGCACGGAACCAATGTCAACAAATTTTAATCAAAGCTTTCAGATCATTTCTTAATTTCCATACTGAATGCTGCGATATAACTTGAACTGGTGAAATATAAACTTAACATATTTTTAGAACCCTTGTCTTCAGCTGATGTCTTGTAACTTGTACATCTTTAACAAAAGTTTTCGACCCTAATCTTGTAATGTCGGGAGCGACTCTACGAGGTCAGATCAAGACATTTCTACACGTTCAGCGATAAACCTATGTCAAATTTGAATGTCGTATTTGTATTTAAATTTGTACTTTTGCTTTATTGTGCGTTGGAGGAGGGAGGTCCGGCCGGGGGGGCGGGGTGTTATATGTAGGTTTGCACCGGTGCTGATCAGAAAAATAATACATAAGGGAATTAATTAATTCTATCTTGGAAATACAACACAAAGATAATCGAATACCCTCAAATGGACATAGAGATTTAAAAAATAATAATGAAACAATATAATTTGCAATTGTCACGCAAGTAGTGTCTGTCAGTCAGTCCTGACGCTACTAATTTTAGAAAGCAGGGAAACCCAAATTACTGCACCAATGCATCAAAAGGTGTGCAAATTAAAGATACGCTGTAAAAAATATTATATGACGTCATTTTTTTCGCTGATGTTTTAATTTTGGAAAAGGGAACAATGTAAAAAGAGGATTTGAAAATGGTTAATTATAAAATAAAAAAACAAAGGGGGTGCCGTAGGCGCCCTACAACCCCTATTATAAAATACTTTGTGTACATTTAAGAAAGTTTAATATTTCGTATTTATCAAACAATGACAAGTTAGTTGGGCTTTTGAAAAAGGTCGGCGCCGTAGGCGCCCTAATAAAGTGCATTTTTTCAAAATAAATAGATTTCAGCTGAAAATTTCCATCATTTTTGACGGGTGATACGCTAGTAGTAATAATAATTCTTATTCCGTATGCAAGAACAAACACATACAAATTATCGTTTTTCCCGTCTGGAATTCGGACGTGGAATGATGGGTTGTATGAGTAAACCAGGAAAACCAACACTTTATCAACATTTAAAACTCTTTTAAAAATGCAAGCCTAGACATTGGCGTAGGACGCAATAATCTTCTGTATAGAAGGAGCGTCTCTAACAGATAAGATAATTTCAGATAGGTGCACATTACTGCGTGTAACAAGCATTTTCACTGTTACAGCCAATGAAATCTACAATGGGAAGTGCTGCCCATGGCATCGGATCGTTGACATTAGCTTTAATGATCATAACGATCGATCTGTGCTGTTATAGATATACTGGAAGAAAAAAAACACACACACACACACAGCTGGGAATTTCCCATTTAGCCGTCCAGATGAGATTTGTAGAATTCCCGTGTCCCTGATTAAATGACATTTGTAAGATTCCCCCATTGGTCAGGTTTAAAACTTAAACGCGTGTGTCCTCGTAAACAATGTGTGTAGGCCCGCTCAGGGGAGGGGCGAACGGGACTTTTTCTCTGGGGCCCCAACGGATAGGGCCTCCTTACTCTTGATGTTCTTATGCTGATCCTATGCGCTTAGAAGGTATAAGGACCTAAAAGTTTCCGGTTTTCAGGGACCAATATATCTCGAGCGGTGCCACGCAATTTTCTCTCTATGTTTCGTTAGTACCTGTGCAAATTTTTTTTAAAAATAATTAAACTCGTGTGCAAAGTTGTATTGTAACAGCATCCATTTTTTTCTGTGTGAATTTTACATCCCACAAACACAAACATGTAATACATATACGTCTCAAAGTTGCTACCCGGTAACTCTAACCTGCTGCATGGTGTCTGATAGATAGCTACGCGGGGCCCGCAACCGCGCAGCTTAGTGTGAACTTTGGGGGTGCGACTAGGTGGAACTGGACATTGTGGATCGTAGTAGTCAATCGTAGTAATCAATCGTAGTAGTCAATCGTAGTAGTCAATCGTAGTAGTCAATCGTAGTAGTCAATCGTAGTAGTCAATCGTAGTAGAGTCAATCGTCCCACTGTGGCCAAAGCATGTTTCAACTATTGGTCTACGCCTGTAGTCGCAGTGGAGTCGCTACACTAATCCTTCATCACGTGCTTGGACTGATGGGCTAGTATGCCAAACACGGTATAAAAACTATTATAGCAACAAGTTTGGTCTGTCCCAGGAATGTTAGGACAAGAGTAAACACGGTCCCTGCTGAGCTACAGTCTCGTCAAAGGCGCGAAGAGCAGCGAGAGTACAAACAAACGTTAGCTTAAAAATAGATTTCTTGTTTTTGTTTTTTGTTTTAGATATTTATAATAAACCAGGGGCGTAGTCCAATATTTGTGTAAAATGTGGGTGGGGATGGGGGCTACTCATTGAAACAAATCAGCCAAATTAATTCTTTTTTCGTCAAACAAGCCCACGACGTGGATTATAAGTGATTCTAAAACTGTCAATACCGTACCCTTAATTTATTACTGCGAACCTTACCCTGCAAACATTTTTAGAAAAATATGTTCGAGATTTCCCCCTCTAGTATACGCCAATGTTTCTATGATGTTTATTTCTATGTTCGAGCTGAGAATTCAGTTATATGTGATATGTGACACTAACAAAAAATAAAGGTTTTGGGGAATCGTCTGACTGTGACAGTCAAAAAAAAATGTTGTGCTTTAAGGAAATCCTGAAAAACTCGTTTGACCACCATGCGTCTCTCTGTAATAAATCTCTTACGCCCTTGAGCTCTCCGTATTTTATAGCGATGTTTCCCTTTGGCTGCAGGGGCGTCTAAACAGAAAGGGGGGGAGGGCCTTTTCTCAGATCTATTGGAATAGGAATAAAATGCCCATTTCCCCATAAATTTAATATAAGAAAGCAATACAATTAATAATGTATGGTTTCGAGGGAAAATTTCGTAGTAAGTTTCAATATAATGCGGGAATTCACCCTAGATTCTAGTAGGAAACGGTGAGTGGTGTTAGCTCTCGTCTGATCTTTGCAAATGTAAAAACATTTTAGATTTTTCCCCAAATGAAAATATAAGCGCACATAGTTTACATAATTTTTTACATAGTTCACATACATTCATTTTTTCTAGGGCTGTGGAAATAACGATTAAACAATAAATTGATCGTTTAAATTTTTAGCGATGAAAATAATGTAATCGATTAAAATTTTAAAAAATATTTCTAATATTTTTTTAGCAATTTATTAATAACGAGCAATCCAAGCCCGTCCAAGGACGTTCCGTCACCGTTTGGTGGCATGTTTTAACTCCCCTTCAACAGCCGTCTCGACTGGCATACACGTGCATCACGTCAAAAATACTATTCATTATAGTTAAAACTAGAAAAATACCCGCACTTTGTAGAGGGAGTGTGCTGGCCCTTTTTCCAAGTATTAGTTGCTAGTTATTACAATTTTTATTTGCCAAGTTAAATTTCAGATTCATCTATTTAGTTACAATCTTATGAGAAACAGAGATATATCATTTTACCGCGTGAGTTGTTTTCACTTAATGCAGTGCCTTTTAACATAACCTTACTATTTAAAAGATATGATTTATTAAATAATGATTCTTGACGACCATAATAACTAAATTTACAATTTCATTCCCACTTGTACAAAATTAACATAACTTATAGGTTTTCCGAAAGAGCTCTACCACCCTCATCACTCAAAAAATTAATACATAATTACGAAACTGAATCGTATCACAATTGTAAGTTATATAATTTTTGTAACCACGTCTATGAGATAAAGAACATGTGGAACTATCCCTTTAAAAGGCAAAAGCTAAGTGACTCATAGCGCAAATAAACAAAATTATAAATGTACTTTCTAAAATAATTTTTTTTTAAACGGTCGTATTAAAATGATATTTTTAAAAAATGTGCACGCCATATTTAGACAATATAGAAAGCTGGGCGCATAAAATAAAGTATTGTTATAAAGTAAATGTACTGGAACAAAATAACTCCTCCTTTTGACATATTCATAATTGTTTTAGTAGGGAAATAATATTTAACATTTTTATGTCTCTATATTTTACGATTTATATTTACGGTTTATAAGCAATGTGTATAATTTCAAAACGGAATCTTTTTTTTTGTTCCCTATTTCGGATAAGGCATCATATTTTGTAAATTATATTCAATGTACACACACACACACACCAGATTTTATATCTGAAACATAAAATAAAAATGAAAAAAAAAGATTCAACCGTCTGTTAATAAGTGCATCTTAAAAATGATTAAAAGGCAATTTTAGAAATGGCCTATGCTATTCTGAATACAAAGGAATGAACATAAAAACATATTCAATTCGCAATTCATATTAAGTAAGCGTTTTCAGGATTACTTCATTAAATTTAGTCAAGTTTTGTTAATACTTTCGGTAGCGAAAGTTTATAATGTATAGTGTATATAAAGCTTAAGTAAACTGTTTTAAAGTGTAAGTTTATTTGACATAGGTCATCACTTTCAACATAAAATAAACTCGCTACATCACTATTTAGCCACCTATTTTTAATCGACTAACTCCTTCCATAACTTATCATTTTCCCATAATTTATTTTCTTATATTCATAATTTATTAGTGAATTAATTAAATAATAAACATACATGTTTCAAAATAATTAAATTATTATTCAAATTGCATACACACAGAGAAATGTATTTACAATAGTAAACAAAGTAAACAAAAAACACAAATACAAAGAAAACATTTTATAAAAAAATATAATATCAATATGTCAATGTGATCTCTGGCATTGCATACCATTGGCCAGTGTCTCACAATTAGGAGAGTATGACGATAATCCTGTTAGCAAACAATCCCAAAGATGCTCATTGGTGAGTCGAGATCTATATCTTGATTTTTATTAAGTTCATATTTGAAAACAATGATTCGCATAAATATGTCGAACCGAAAAATGTTACAATTTTATATGTCTTTTTTTTTAAAATGGGAACTTTGCTTTGTCCACTGTATTCCAAAAGTCACCTGATATTAAAGATTTTAGCAAAATATCATTCTTAAGGTCCAACATTTCTAGCTCTAGTTCTTCTGTCTTACCTTGAACAAAATCTGCAATACATGCGGCCATTTCCATTACATTTATTTGACAAGTAAAAGGATTGATACAGAAGGAAACAATTGGCTCGATATGTGTAAACTGCAAAAATCTCTCTACAAGCTGTTTTTTAACACTTTGAAGATGCTTAATAAATAATTACCCGTTTAGTTCATTGTTACCCAGCATTTTCTTCATATGCGGGAAATGCACGAGAGAATTGATCTACAGATATGATATCAACAAATCCAATTTAGCTTTAAATGACTTTACAGACCTTATCATTTCAGATATGTTTTTGTCTTTCCCTTGCAACTACAAATTTAAAGAATTAAATTTTTCCATGATGTCTGTGAAAAATCCCAAATCAATCAACAAGCGAGAGTCAGCTAGTTCATCATAATTTTCCTTTTTATCGTTTATGAATGTTTTTATTTCTTCAATTAAACTCAAAACTCTTGTAAGGACCTTTCCTTTACTGAGCCAACGTACTTCAGTATGCAGAATAAGATCATGTTCTTTATCTTCAGTATCTTCTAACAGAGCCTTGAAAAGTCGATGTTGCAAAGGAGCTGCTCGAATAGAATTGATTATTTTTGTAACTATTTTCATAACGGTTTCAAATGGCAATATTTTACAACACAGAGCTTCCTGGTGGATAATACAGTGATAGGACATACAGTTTGAAAATGATTAATCCTTCTTGCGGAGGGCAATAAATCCTTTGTTTTTACCTATAATTGCTGGTGCCACATCGGTGGTTATCACAGACATCTTGTGCAAAGGCATATTTATGGACTTGGCGTATGTTCTGAATGTATTATAAATATCCTCATCCCTTGTCTGTCCTTTCATAGGTAATATTTGTAAAAAAAACTCTTTTACTGTGAAGTTACTAAATACCATTCTCACCATAACTGCTAACTGTGCAGTGTTTGATATATCTGTTGACTCGTCAAATTGTAGCCAGAACCAGTCACATATTTCCAAGTGAGTCTTTAACTGATTTTGTGTGTCTTTTGAAATTGCATATCCTTCTTCTTGTGACTGTGTTATTTGACAACTGTAAGTCTTGTAATGCCGAGACAATCACACGTTTCTTAGAAAATCCATCAAACATACAATCAGCACCAGTCAAAAATAGTTCCTGAAACAACTCACCATCAATGAATGGTTTCTTCCTTTGTGCGAGCATGTGAAAAATTTTGAAAGAAGCAATGGTGACATTTTTATAAATTTTCCACATGTCTAGTGAAAACACTCTGTTGTGCAGTTAGACTTGATTTTAGTTGACGTATTTTTTGTTTCTTACTTCAGATTTAAGTGGATAATTCACATCAAAAGTGGCATGAATTGTCTGAAAGTGTCGTTCAACATTATGTTTTTCGGCACTGCAATGCTACTACCACACAACAAACAAACGCATTTATTTTTCAAATTAACGAAACAATATGATTCCTCCCAGTCAGTGTTAAAATTATAGGTTTGTTGTCTTTTACTGGTTCCACTCATTTTAGGGCTAAAAAATAAATAATAAATAGTATTTGAACTACAATATAATATTAATGATATAGCAAAAGTCTGTGCTACATTAAATGCATAAATGTATTATAACACGGACTATAACTATCCCCACAATCATAATTTGATTAACGCTTATTAATATAATAGATTACGCACCTCGCTTTTACCCCGTATTAAATTTACAGAAGGAATATCAAAACTCCTAATTCGTGTTTCGTCAGCCGAAGATGTCTCTTAGTTAACTGTCGCGACTGGAACGGGGCAGCAATCACAATCACAATGACAACAACGCGGATCCAGGCGGGGAATGGTATTTGCACATCACTCCTTGTTCCAGGAGTGTTCCAGGCTAGCGTGAAGAGTGTAGTCTGGCTCGCCGCTATACAAGTTTCGACAAGTACTGTCAGCAAAGGAACCACTCATACATACAATATCGCAAACATACGAACATATTTTATAAACCTGGGCCTAAAAAAAAATTCTAACAAATAAATAAATATAATTCACATTTTTAATTAATGTTTATGACAACAATATGTCTCTGTGGCGGGCACATACGAATCGTACCGGGCACGGGGTTGGGAACCTCTGCTCTAGTGTTTCAAGGTTTAATGATTTAACTAATGGTGTTATTCTTGTCAGTTTTGAATATTCTCCCGTAATGAATCTGGAAGCTCTTTTTTTAATTTGTTCTAGTTTATCAATGTTTTCTTTGGTTGATGGGTCCCTTATAGAAGATGCATATTCTAGTACAGGTCTCACCAAAGTGAGATAGCATTTTAGTAAGTTTTTTTTAATTACATCTGTAAAAATTTCTCTAGCTGTAATTTTAACAATGATATTTATTTTATTTTTTTTCAAATCAATCCTTTACTTATTATTGTTAGCTATATAAATTATCTTTACTGAATTGAAAGACCCTCTATTGAGGATGCACTAAAATATCATTTGGGAAGTGGAAGGCATTAGTTTCACACCATAATTTGTTTTTATTTTAATATATTTTGCACCAAACGGCACCGATCTTCCTCTCATGTAATTCATACGCAAGTCATTCTATTGAGATTCGGTTACGTAAACTTGATAAGTCTACAATATGATGGGAGATTTCTCAACCAACAATAGCAATACATGTACTTTAAAATATTTCGTAAGTTTTCACTTTAAATGTAGAGACCTAATTAAAGATTTTCACATGAGATTTCCGAAGTTTTGTAATCAATATATGGTAGACATTAGGACAGACGCCCGGAAGTGTTTCGGAAGTATTCTGTAGTTTATTTATTATTTTTTAGTCTACTTCCTGTTGATTTTGCTTGACTTCCTGTTTCAAAGTTGAAGTTCTAATTTTATTTAAATGTACCCCACGTAATTGCGCTATTGTTAAATAAACTTAAATCATCATGTGTTTGTTTTAAATGTCATATAAATAAATAATATTACTATTAGACATAAATTATCTTGTGTTTGTATTAATGATTAATGTCATATAATTTAAATACATAATATTAGTATTAGACATAATGACTGGGAGGCCACGAGCACCCCAGGAAATAGTTCCAACTGTAGAGCTGATGACACCCCAGGAGGTAGCCACTCAAGTTTGGAACTTTTTAAGCTTAATACCAAATATAAATGTAAATGATGTATGTTTGCAGTGGCTAGCTAAGCGAAGGCTAATTAAGAACTCACAGTTATGTGAAATTTGCCTAGCTCCTGCATCTTTAGTGGCATATAGAAATGGAGCAGATGGAGTTAGATGGGTCGTGTTGGGGCTGCAATTTTAAACAGTCTGTCCGTAAAGGCTCATTTTTTGAAAGGAGTCTTCTGAGCCTTCGTCAGATAGTATTGATTACCTACTGTTGGAGCAAGGATATGCCTCAAAGGTTAATCGCAGAAGAGAGTGAGGTTGCCCCCAATACTATAGTAGACTGGTGCAATTTCTGTCGTGGGGAGTGTGAGGCTCATATTATTAGGCACACTGGGGAAATTGGAGGGATGGATGATGCAGGGAATTCAATAGTTGTAGAGGTGGATGATGCAGGGAATTCAATAGTTGTAGAGGTGGATGATGCAGGGAATTCCATAGTTGTAGAGGTGGATGATGCAGGGAATTCAATAGTTGTAGAGGTGGATGATGCAGGGAATTCCATAGTTGTAGAGGTGGATGATGCAGGGAATTCCATAGTTGTAGAGGTGGATGATGCAGGGAATTCCATAGTTGTAGAGGTGGATGATGCAGGGAATTCCATAGTTGTAGAGGTGGATGATGCAGGGAATTCCATAGTTGTAGAGGTGGATGAATCCAAATATTTTCATCGGAAGTACAATCGTGGTCAGTGGCGTGAAGGACACTGGGTATTCGGAGGAATTGAAAGAGAGTCAGGTAAATGCTTCCTTGTGGAAGTGCCTGATCGCACAGCTCAGACTCTAACTAATGCAATTACTGCTCACATTTTGCCAGGAACCCATATTGTGTCTGATGGCTGGGCATCGTATGCCAACATTTCAAACATTAGAAATAGAATCTACACCCATTCGGTTGTGGTGCATGAACATAACTTTGTAGATCCTGAAGACTCCGACGTGCACACACAAAATGTAGAGAACATGTGGATGAGGGCGAAAAGGAAACTAAAGAGGCAGTGTGGCACCAGTCGAAACTTGTTCCCATCATATCTGCATGAATTTATGTACAGAAATGAAATGCGTGAAGGCAATATTTTTTCCTCATTTCTATGCACTCTTGCAGAAAATTATCCTGTGTGATCCTTTAACATAATGTATTAAGTCATCAAATTTAGAATGTTTATCTGGTTTACTACTTTTTGTAGCTCTATGTTTTTCGTCATTTATACTTGAATAGAAGGCCCTTCCACCCTTTGTATATTTTTAGTTGTTAATTTTTATGGAAAGCATCATTGATCTACCCTGTAAACGTATTTAGTTATAATATGATTTTAAATATTTTTTTGTTTGCATACTTCAGTTTGCAATGCTATTTAATATAAATGTTAAAAATTATTTTGATTTTGTATGCTTTATATGTAGAGTTTATTGATAGCAAGATACTACCATCATACCATAAGTTCTGGTTCTTTCTTATTTGAGAGCAGATTAAAAATTGTAATTTAGATAATTTGGTAATTAACTAGTGTTTCATTGAAGTTATAACCTTGATTTTTTAAAATTAAAAATGTTAACACTAAGTCACTAAGGCTAAGGTGACTTTAACTGTAATGGTGTGATTCATCTGAATGTATATTTCTGAAATTCTTGATTTAAAAAATTACTTTATTTTCGTTAAAATCGAACATGTCTAAAATTAATGACGTTAATATCAATCTTCTAAGAGTGTTTGAGGTTTCTGTTTGTTTTATTTCCGAAAAGCTTATTTGTTTTGTTTACTATAAGTTGTGGAAAAAAATATGTTTTTATTATTATTATTATTAAAAATAATAAATCTGAAATTTCTCACAATTTAAGTGTATATATTACTCATTGCTTGTGACTGTTAGTGAAAGGGAGATATTGATGATCATTCTAAAAATTAAACAAAATAGCCTATTTTAATTTTATTTAATAAAAAATAACAACAAAAATATTTAAAAACACAATAAACAAACAACATCGAGGTTAGAAGACACATAGTTTTATTTTGCGGGAAACGTCAATTTTAGACTCACTGGATAGTGTTCTATCTTAAATATTTATATAGTTTGAGGCCCTATAACAATATGCCTAACTACAGAAATATTAGTAAAAATGCAAACGAGAGGTACATTTTTAAATAATTGAGAACTGCAGCTGTGAAACAGGAAGTAGACTCAAAAATAATAAATAAACTACAGAATGCTTCCGAAATACTTCCGGACGTCTGTCCTATATTGCGTACCTGTGCACGCTGTATCATGGTCTGTGGACGCAAAAACCTTCTGCATAAAAGGAGCGTCTCTATTGATAAGACTAGACATGACTGACGCTAAAGTTACGGTTAAACTGATGAAATAATTACGTTTAAGTTTTTAACTATGTTGATGAGATACTTTGTTTATTTTTATACTTGCATAAATGCCCATTGTCCACATTCGACATAATTTTTAGTTTTCTTGTTTGTTTTTTTTAAACTTGTTTTTTTATTATTTTCAAATTCGCTTTTTATTTTTTTCTCCTGATGAATGACATTTTTTTAAAGTATAGCTCTTTTGATATCACTTTGCCACGAACTTGTTTCACTCCATCCATCCATCAGGTGCCATGCCCAGAGGCATAGGCGGTCATGCCTCTCCACAGCTCTCTGTCTTTCGTCTTGCCAATCAACTCCGCTAGTGATTGTGCCCCATGCCATCTTGTCAGCCCATCCAGCATCTTTTCTCTCTGTCTGAATCGATCCCATTTTGCCCACTATTTCACTATTACATGTTAATTTCGAACCCATAGCTTGAAACATTTGAAGAGCTCAAGGGAAGAAACGGATATGTAAAAATTTTGAAGTTTTGAGATATCTAAGTTTTAATGTTCAAAATTATGCAGATATCTTATAAATTAACTAAATATATTTGAATTTTCAATAGGGTCAGGTTCATAATTTTATCATAAAATCCCACTGCGGAATTCTATTTTTGCTTCTCTATCAGATACAGGGGATAACTAAAAAATTTCTAAAATGTCACATAGCCGTTTCTTCCCTTGTGGTCTTCATTTGGCTTCTTGGTAATTTTAATACATTGTTATGTTACATGTTACTAATATTTATGTTAAAAAGCTGTAACAATTAAATGAGATCTTAAAATATGAATATGTCTTGTTTGGATCGCAATATTAAGTGTTATTCCATTCTCTATTAAAGATAACCCCAAGAAGAAAAGGGCCCGTGCTTGGCATTGATTTTGGAAACACCAATACCTGCGTTGCGGTCTTCCATAACGGAAAAATTAATGCCATCATAAACGACCAGGGAAGCAAGACGACAGCCAACTGCGTGGCCTTCACGACAAGTGGGAGACTCATCGGCGACGCAGCCAGAAAACAAGCTGCCTTTAACCCATCCAACACTATCTTTGGCGCAAGGAGGCTGATAGGACGCAGCTTCAGCGACGCCACCGTGCAGGCCGACATGAAACTCTTTCCGTTCAAGGTCGTGGAGGTCGAAGGTCGCCCGAGGATCAGCGTGGAGGTTAAAGGTGAGACATCGCTGTTTTCCCCCGAGGAAATCATCTCGATGGTTCTCGCGAAAATAAAAGAGACGGCCGAGGCTTTCGTTGGTCAAAAAGTGTTACACGCTCTGATCGCGGTGCCTGCTCATTACAACGATCTCCAGCAGCAGGCCACGATCAGAGCATGCAGACTTTCTGGGCTGACGCCAATGATAATTCCGGAACCGGCTGCTGCCACTATGGCTCACAGCTACCAAGAGGGCCATATTTTAGTCATTGATCTCGGTGGTGGAACTTATGACGTGACCATCCTTGCCACCAACACGTCTTTACTCTTTGAGGTGAAGGCCGCTACAGGCGATGCACACCTCGGCGGCGAAGACTTCGACAAACGTCTTGTTTCACACTGCGTACAGGAGTTTAATCAAAAACACAAACTCGACATAAGTGGAGACCCAGGGGCGATAACAAGTCTTCAGGCGGCCTGCGAGCGAGCCAAGAAGACATTGTCCAGCTCTACTGAGGCATCCGTTGAGATAGACTCCTTGTTCCAGGGAATAGACTTTAACATCAAAATATCCAGGACAATGTTCGAGGATCTGTGCCAAGACTTGTTCAGATTGACGATTCCTCCGGTGGAGTCTGCACTCAGAGAAGCCAAACTGGATAAAGGAATGATCACAAATGTTATCTTGGTCGGGGGCTCTACACGCATCCCGAAAGTGCAGGAGATTTTAAGAGAGTTCTTCAATGGCAAGGAGCTGCAGCAATCGCCCAATCCAGACGAAGACGTTGCGTATGGGGCCGCATTGCACGCTGCCTTCACGGAAGATGGTGTGCCGGGAAGAGTGACCCCAATATCACTGGGCGTTGCAACGGGCGATGGGGTAATGACCACGCTGGTGGCGAGGGGCACGGCCATCCCGACACGAACGTCACAGATATTCACCACCTCCTCGGACAACCAGACAGGTGTCGACATTCTCGTGTTTGAAGGTGAGGGCTCCGGGACAAAGGACAACCGCCTCGTGGGTAAGCTTCGTCTGACGGGCATCAAGCCGGCTCCCAGGGGCGTCACACAGATCGACATCACTTTCGACTTCGACATTTGGGGAAGTCTTCTTGTCACCGCACGGGACAAAGCCACCGGCATGTCCGAGAGAGTACGGATTGAACTGCATGGCCCGTGCGGAAATCATGACGATATCGAACAGTGGGACGCTGAGACCAATAAGGTCGAAGACGGCTGTATATCAAAGCTTGTCTCCACAGAGTACCGGCTAGAGAAATATGTCCACTCTGTGGATGCGGCGGGCGGCGGGCGGCATGCTCTCGACTTCTGTCTAGATTGAGACTCAGTAACCTTGAACTGAAGTGGCCTAGGGGTCTACAGAGAATCTTCTCACCTTTTGTGGCCAAAGTTTTCGGGGATCGTCAGTCGTGTCAAATACACTACACCAGGGGTGTCCAGTGCCCGGCCTGACTTAAATTTTAACTGGCCCGCGGCCTCATCTTAAAAAAATTATGGAATGACGTATTATTTCTCTAAAGACATTATATTTATAATTAAAGTCTAAATTTTGTCCTGTTTTGAGTACGTCAAATGATGGCAAAAATCGATGACGTTTTATTGTTCATCTAATACTTGACCTTCAGAGTCTCAAAGGCCAAACAGATTTATTTGCTTTCATTTGTTTTGTTGTTAATAATATTAAAATACCATGGAAAAAGTATGTGTCATTATTTACTGATCATGCCCCCTGAAATTACTGCTAAGCACAGTGTACTAGCAACAATTGTATGTAACAAAGTCAGATAAGAGGGTGACAAAGCTTCTAAACTTCACTGTATCATTCACCAACAAGTTCTTTGTGCAAAACATCATAGATGTGATCATGTCATTCAGCCAGTGATAAAAGCTATAAACTCTTTTCGTTCTAAAGCCCTGTTTCACCGCCAGTTTTTAGCAGTTTCTTCTTGACATCCAGGGAGAATACAAAGATGTGTATCACAATGATGCAAGGTGGCTCAGTCAGGGGACAGCACTTCAAAGCTCGTGCGCACTAAAATAAAATTGGTCATTTCGAGGAAAATAAAGAGCAACCAGTTCCAAGAGTATCTGATATTTCTGCGCTGGAGGATTTAACATTTTTAATTGATGTGACAAGACATCTAAACCTGTTTGACACAAGTCTTCCAGGGCACAATGCAGTGGTAAGCCAGTTATATTCACAGAACAAAGCTTTTTGGGAACAAGCTTCAACTTTTTCAAAGACACCTGTCTCAAATGCAGTCTTGTACCACACATATCCCTTCACTACAAGAAATCATGACAATTTTTCCAGAAATAAACTTGTATGAGCAAAGGCAGAGAAAAGTTGCATATATCATATCCGTGGCTGATAAATTTCAACGACGCTTTTAGGACTATGCAACTATTGAAAAGTAAATATTTTTTTCCATTCACTGTGGATGCTGATGATGCTCCAGGCCATCTGCAACTTGAACTCATTGAGCTGCTAAGTGATGCTGAATGCCGAAGCAGACAACAACAGCTTCTTCTCATTGACTTTTACCGTCCGCGGGATAAAGAGAGATTCCAAGAGAAAATGCTCAGCTTGTTTGGCTCGACATAGTTGTGTGAGCAAACATTATCATGTATACATTTTAACCAAAAACGTGTAATGACGAGATTGAGTGACTCTCACCTGCGTTATATCACACGTATCAAAACCAATAGCATTGAGCCTGACCTCGCATATTTACTGCACTCAAGATCTCAGTTTCACCCTACACATTAAATTTTGCAATAAACAAAAATATCAACGTATTTTTTAAAAAATTATCTTAATATCCTCCTCCAACCCCCCCACCCCGGAATGTCTTTAAGTCATGGATTATGCCCCGCCATGCCAAAAGTTTTGATGCTCCTGCACTGCACTGACCAGTTTCTATGACAATGTTACATAAATATTGGTTTAACCACCTCAAGTTTTATAAGTATTTGCTTGGGTTCATGTTGTTTTTTTCAAATCTAATTAGTTATTGAAATCGGAGTGCTAAACAAAAAGCCAGTTCTCTTTGCTGTCATAGCAACCAATGTGTAATCTATGGGTGCATCCAATAGTTGAGAAGTAGGTTTTAAATAAGTCCGGATAACAAAACCACAATACTTACATTAGCTATAAACCGAAAACAATAGGAAACTACAGCCACTATTTCTCAGGCATCGAGAGTCTGAAGAGGACAAACAGAATTGGAAAGACGAGTGCTTAAAAGCAGGAAAATTGTGCAGTCACAAAGCATTGTAAAGTGCAGTGAGTCAAGTCATACGCTTGAGTTCTGTGCTATATATTTATAAGTGAACAATATCAATGAATAAAAACAGGGAGCAATGAAAAAAGTGCTCTGATGTTTGGTTTACTTGCCAATTTAAGAAATATATTTTGGACAATTTCTATGTTCAGTAATTTCAATTTTAATTTAATATACAACAGCTGTGTTACTTGCTTCTCTTCCAAATGGACTGTTGTAATGACAACAATCGCCCCTTCCTCATATAGAACTGTGATGACCAGAACATAGATCCATGGTAACAGAAGAAACTTCTGGTCCTAAAGAATTTTTAAATGTGGAAAAAAACAAGATCAGGTTGAATGAACTATTTTAGAATGATATGGTGTTCAGTAGAAAAGTTCATTCAATATGCTAACACGAATGGTGGAAACTTATTTTTTTCTTAACTCATTCCAGGACGCCCTCCATTACTTTTTATTCCAGTGCTATTTTCATTCTGCATCTGTTAAAGGTCTAAACTGGAGGGTATCATAAGGTCTAAACTGGAGGGTATCATAAGGTCTAAACTGGAGGGTATCATAAGGTCTAAACTGGAGGGTATCATAAGGTCTAAACTATAGGGTATCATAAGGTCTAAACTGGAGGGTATCATAAGGTCTAAACTGGAGGGTATCATAAGGCCTAAACTGGAGGGTATCATAAGGTCTAAACTGGAGGGTATCATAAGGTCTAAACTGGAGGGTATCATAAGGTCTAAACTGGAGGGTATCATAAGGTCTAAACTGGAGGGTATCATAAGGTCTAAACTGGGGGTATCATAAGTCTAAACTGGAGGGTATCATAAGGTCTAAACTATAGATATCATAAGGTCTAAACTGGAGGGTATCATAAGGTCTAAACTGGAGGTTATCATAAGGTCTAAACTGGAGGGTATCATAAGGTCTAAACTGAGGGTATCATAAGGTCTAAACTGAGGGTATCATAAGATCTAAACTTGAGGGTATCATAAGGTCTAAACTGGAGGGTATCATAAGGTTTAAACTATGGGGTATCCTAAGGTCTATGCTGGAGGGTATCATAAGGTCTAAACTGGAGGGTATAATAAAGTCTAAACTGGGGGGTATCATAAGGTCTAAACTATAGGGTATCATAAGGTCTAAACTGGAGGGTATCATAAGGTCTAAATGGGGGGTATCATAAGGTCTAAACTGGAGGGTATCATAAAACCCAAGCAGTGGCGTAACAACAGGTTGGCATCGGGGCAGTTGCCAAGGGCGCCAGCTCAGAAGAGCGCCACTAAATCTCTTTTTTTAAATAATTTTTATTTAAATAAACACAGTCGGAACTCTCTAAGTCGAACTCAAAAGGACCCGCAAAAAAAAACTTACGGAGTTTTTGAGTTAGGGAAAATGGCGTAATAGGCGCCGATTGTATGACTGTCACTGTCAGACTATGTAATTATTGTAAAAACAAAATAAGAGAAATTCAATTACTTTTTCCAAAAATAAAAAATCGCAAAGCTGAAACTTGCAAGTTTATCAAGGGCGCCAAAAATAAATTAGCCAAGGGTGCCAAAAACCTAGTTACGCCTCTGGACCCAAGACAATCTTTACCTGAGATTGCTCAAACATAATGTTTTATAGCAAAATGATACTGCAGCTGGCGCTAAATATATGTTATATGTTCACTTCCCCATTCCCACCTCGCTTCACTCTTTCATCCCTCTCTTTCATACACACTTACGCAAAAACACAATGACAAATCCAGTTATTGTCCTCAACACTACTATGTTTATTGAAATAACCTACCATGTACACCACAGGGAGTGGGATTAAAGAGACGCCAATAAGGAATGAATACAGGAGTAAACCTGAGTAAACAATTCCGTTGAGTTCTGTAAATTAGACAAACTGAGCCAAACATAAGTCATGGGGTGGCAATTAGTGCAAGATTTGAGTAAAAACATAAGTCAAGGGGTAACATTAGTGCAAGATTTGAGCCAAACCATATATCATCATGATTTACAATAATATTCGTTTATAAATAAGTTCTTTTCTTATGAAATTTCAGATTTATTTAAATAATTTCAATTTATTTAACTTTTAAAGACATGCTATTAATAATGCACTAAATTATGTGTAGAGGGGGGGGTATTGAATTCGCACCAGAATTTATGTTCCTATTCCAACACATACAGCACCAGATGGCACCGAGCTTCCTCTCTACCTGCAATATTTCAGTTATTCCAGTGTGAAATAAACGCTATATTAAACATAATTGAAAATGGAACAAGATTTCCTAACCAGTATAGAAAAGCTATTTCGTTTAGTAAGTTTTCAATAGAACTTTAGAGCTTATTGTAACTTAAAAAGATTTTCGTATTAGATTTCTAAAATTTTCGTATCATACTTTTTTTCTCTAAGATATTTCAAAAAGTCGAATAAAATCAAGTCGACGTTATAAGTGACACACAAATAATCTTCTTTTCAAATCAAGTTAAAGTCCATGCCCATCTATATTTTATTAGGTGATGTTTTGTAAATTAAAGAACCGGATAAATGTAAGCTTTACGCTTTCATTGGTATAAGCAAAGAGAATGGTGCGCTCCAAATATGGTATTTTTGGATGCTATATTTGTTTTTCTATTTAATTTTAATTTTTAAAAAATAAACAACTAAACCTAACCCAGACCCAAAAACTAGAAATACAACTTTAATTACGTTTATGGATAAAATAATTGCACTTATTCCCTTTTCAACTGTAAATTTAATTATGGTACATCCGATTGATCTGAAATTTTGATACAATGCATTGTCATCCAAGATCTATCTATGGTAAAATTTTGAGATCTCTAGGATCATCAAAAGTGGTTTAATTTTACGTTACAAGATTTGATTGATGCAAACAGTGTGACTTAAATAAAAGCGTGTAAAATACAACATTTCAAATCCCGGAAGTACGCTTCGCTCTGCCATAAAAAACAATGTAAATAGTTGAGCGCACCGTTCTCTTTGCTTTAGCCGTTTTCATGATTGACCGGTAACTTTATTGTCATTGCCTGACTAACGCCACGGGGGCAAGTAAGTTAAATGAACCAAGAGCCGGTAAAACACTAAAAATAGATGTTAATACATTTTAGCTTTATGTTTGTTAAACGTTTTTCTTGAAGTTATATACTTTTACAAATATCCATCCGTCCCCATTCACGATCATTCTTTTCAATTTCTAGTGAAAAATAATTTTAAGCAACACTCAAGTTGTTTCGTTTCTTTATTTATTTCTGGGTTCTTGTTTTTATTTTGTCTGCTGATGAATGATATTTTTGAACGATTTTTAAAAAAAATCTTTTACTTTTCTTCAGTTATTTTTTAATCTCACATTGCGACAAACACGTTTCACTATATTATATGATTTTCGATTTTATAAATTAAAGCTGTGGCCTCTCTGTTGTTTTAAGGTATTATTTATGCTACATGACAAGAATATTTATATCAAAAAGTAGTAAAATATTAGAAAAGATCTTAAGATATGAAAATGTCCTTTTTGCATCGCATTAATAAGTGTTTTATTCTCTTCTCCGTTCAAGATCAAGGGTAAAGACCTTCCTTCTATAGGCATTGATTTGGGGACCACGAAATCATGCGTCGCGGCATACCACGATGGAGAAATTCAAGTAATATCCAACGACCAAGGCCGCAAGACGTCAGCCAGCTGCGTCGCCTTCACGACAAGTGGGAGACTGGTCGGCGACGCAGCCAGAAACCAAGCTGCCTTTAACCCATCAAACACGATCTTTGGCGCTAGGAGGCTGATAGGACGCAGCTTCAGCGACGCCACCGTGCAGTCCGACATGAAACTCTTTCCGTTCAAGGTCGTGGAGGTCGAAGGTCGCCCGAGGATCAGCGTGGAGGTTAAAGGTGAGACGTCGCTGTTTTCACCCGAGGAAATCATCTCGATGGCTCTCGCAAAAATGAAAGAGACGGCCGAGGCTTTCCTTGGTCAAAATGTATCCCGCACAGTGATCGCGGTGCCTGCTTATTACAGCGATCTCCAGCAGCAGGCCACAATCAGAGCCGGAAGACTTGCTGGGCTGACGCCAATTATCATTGAAGAACCGGCTGCTGCCATTATAGCCCACGGCTTCCAAGAGGGTCATATTTTAATCTTCGATCTTGGTGGTGGGACGCTTGACGTCACCATCATTTCCATCAAGACGCCCGCCATTTTTGAGTTGAGGGCCGTTTCTGTGGACGCACACCTCAATGGCGAAGTCTTTGACAAACGTCTTGTTTCACACTGCATAGAGGAGTTTAATCGGAAACACAAACTCGACATAAGTGGAGACCCTAGGGCGATAGCACGTCTTCAGACGGCCTGCGAGCGAGTCAAGATTACATTATCTACTTTTACAGAGGCTTCCGTTGAGATAGAATCCCTGTTCCAGGGAATAGACTGTTATATCAAAATTTCAAGGACCATGTTCGAGTATCTCTGCATAGATTTGTTCAGATTGATGATTCCTCAGGTGGAGTCTGCACTCAGAGAAGCCAAACTGGATAAAGGAATGATCACAAATGTTATCTTGGTCGGGGGCTCTACCCGAATCCCGAAAGTGCAGGAGATTTTAAGAGAGTTCTTCAATGGCAAGGTGCTGCAGCAATCGTCTAATCCCAGACGAAGATGTTGCGTATGGGGCCGCACTGATGGCTGCTTTTAATAACGACGGTATGCCAGTCAACCTGACCCCAATATCCACGGGCGTTGCAACGGGTGATGGGGTGATGACCAAGGGGGTGGCGAAGGGCACGGCCATCCCGACACGAACGTCACAGATCTTGACCACCTCCTCGGACAAAAAGATCGGTGTCAACATTATCGTGTTTGAAGGTGATTCCTATGAGACAAAGGGCCTCCGCCTTCTCGGTAAGCTTCATGTGACGGACACCAAGCTGGCCGTTAGGGTCGTACCACAGATCGACATCACTTTTGAAATGGAATGGGTGGGGAACTCTTGTCGTCACCGCGCATGACACGTCCACCGGCAGGTCAGACAACGTACGGATTAACATTCAAAGCTGCTTGGGAAGTCACGTCGAATTCGAATTATGGGATTCTGAGAAGGCCGAAGACGGCTGTATATCAGAGCTTGTCTCCACCGAGTACCGGCTAGAGTCAATTAAATATGTCCACCCTGTGGAGGGCGGCATGCTCTCGACTGCCGTCACGAGTGCGATTCGCACCACTTGGACAGCGGTGACGAAGTGGCTGAAGGGCTTACAGAGAATCTTCTCATCCTACGTCACCAAAGCGTCCGGGGATGCTCAGTCGTGTCCACCAACTGGACACTTGGTGGAGGAAACAGCTTCGTCATAAGATGACAGAGTTTAGACGATATTAGATGCAGTGGACATGGAAGAGCGGACTAAAAATATTTGACGTGAAATCAATCTGGCATAATTTAAAATCTTTAAGTGCCCCATGTGTTTGCTGTCTATCTAATGTCATCGCGGGCTGTTGACTCTAGTGTTGACTCTAGTGTTGACTCTAGTGTTGAATCTAGTGTTGACTCTAGTGTTGACTCTAGTGTTGACTCTAGTGTTGACTCGCAAATTTAACAAATGATTTTATCTACTTGTATATATTTTAAAGAAAACATTCTTTTATAATTTTCGACTCTTTCTTTTTACTATATGCTAAAGAAATTATAGTTATACTGCGATAACTAATGTCCTAGAGCAAGGGTGGGCAAACAACGGCCCGCGGGCTGCATGCGGCCCACCAGAGTATATTATGCGGCCCGTAAGCATGTACATGTTGCAATTTTATGTCGATTTTAATTTTCTTTGTTTAGAATTTTCGCTACATTTTTTTAAAATTTTATTCCGAATATTTGATTCAAATATGTGGATATTCAATTGGTTTTATAGTTTCAGAATTGATTAGTGATCATCAGTCATTAATTGTTAACATCCGTATTGGAAACTGCCCTTCAGGTTAACCGGATGTGGCTTTTGTTTACGATTTACATTTTATTTGTTTGTTTTTTTAAATTTGTAATTTAAAAGCGAATAGACGTTGATTTAACCATTAGTGCTGACCAAAAAAAACAGATTGATTACGAATCGTGTTTTAATGACGAAAGAACCACTAAATATTGCTTCAAGAGCGTTGGAAGAGAGCAGTCTGCTTGCTGTGATGTGTATGTTTGAGCGTCTCTAAGGAGTACAACTTAAAAAGACACCACCAAACAGAGCATTTGGATTTCGGGCCCAATTTAACGAACGAAGAGACAGTGAGTTCATCAAGGAATGCTTGTCAGATGCAGCAAGCATTATGTTTGCAGAACATAAAACAAAGTGTGATAGCATTTATTTATCAATGAGAACTGTAATCAGGCGTGTTGAAAAATTAGTGAAAATTTTATGCACCAACTTCGAGATGCAAGCAACGACTTTTTGTGGTACTCTCTTGCGTTGGACGAAAGTACCAATGTACAGGACACAGCACAATGGTTGGTATTTATACGGTGAATAAACACACGTTTTGAGCTTACCAAAGAATTACTTAGTGTTGAGCCACGCAAAGACACAACTACAGGCCAGGATTTATTCAATGCTGTTGAGAATTGTGTTGAAAGAACTTCGTTGGTGTGAAACAAGATAGCAATAGTAAAAATCGATGGAGCGCGTGCTTTGAGTGGAAAAAACGTAGGTCTGGTGAAGTTGATAGAAAATAAAATTAAAGAACAACACCATGACCATACACTATTTTATCTCCACTGTGTCATCCATCAGGAAAGTCTGTGTAAAGCTGCGTTGAATACCAAGAAGGCTATTGGCCCAGTTTTCAGTGTTATAAACCTCATCATAGCCAGGGCACTTAACCACAAACAGTTCAGGGCACTGCTTAAAGATTTGGAAACTGAATAGTATCATAATATTATCTACGAGCAGTGTCCGCTGGCTGAGCCTGGGCAAGATATTGAGGTGAGTGTGGGATCTCAAGGAAGAAATTGTTATGTTCCTGGAGATGAAGTTTTTTGTTTGTGACTTTGTTACTAACATTGTCACTGACGAGTCGAAGTCAGACTTCATGTTTGCTATTGACATTATGGAAAAGTTGAATGAACTGAATATCAAACTTCAGGACAAAAGCTTGTTTGCACATGGAATATATGTGCTTGTTCAATCGTTTCATGCAAAGCTCTCCCTGTTCTCCAGGCAAGCAGGTTTAAAACAAGTTTTGCCATTTTCCTTTGCTGGAGCAGAAAACCATTTCTGGTGAAACGGCTGACAGGTACAAGGCTCAGTTGGGTGCTTTGACTGGGGAATTTAAAAGGATGTTCCAAGACTTCAAGAACATGGAACCACTCTTCAATATTCTCAGTTCGCCATTTAGTGCAGAAGCTGATTCAGCCCTAGAGGATATACAGTTAGAACTGCCTGACCTACAAGCAGATTATGACCTGAAGGAGAAGATCAAGTCAGTTCCAGTGCAGGAGTTTTATGGATGTTTACCAGCAGCACCATATACACACTTTAAAAAATTTGCTGCCAAACTGTTGCCACTATTTGGGTCCACATATATCTGTTAGCAAGCTTTTTGTTGCATGAAAATAAACAAGTCTAAAAACAGATCGATGTTGACTGACTTCAATTTGAATTCAGTCATGCGAATAACAAAAAGTAAAATGGTTTCACAGTTCAAGAACAGTATCCAAAATTGTGAACAGCTAATTACTTCTCAATAATTATAATTATTGTACTCTATGGTCAGCTTCTACGTAAATTATGATCCTAATTCTTCATAGTTATTATGACCGGTAACAATAAACTTTTGTTGAAATAATAATGAATAGTAAAATATTATTATCAAATTAGAAACTGTTTCAGTTCGTATTTCAAAATGCAATGTACATTGTAATTGACTGTGAATGGGAAATAAAATGACAAGTACATGGTTATAATCATTAATTCACATTTTATACGTTGTAAATTTTAATTGAAGTTGACAAAATATACATGCGGCCCACCTATGACAATAAAGATGTCAATGCGGCCCTCCTATAAAAAGTTTGCCCACCCCTGTCCTAGAATAAGTTACAGGCATTTCACACTCGAAGTTTTATATTGTAATTTTTTAAAATAATGTTTTAAAATATAATTATTTTTTAATTAATACTACGCAGTGTACAAGAGAAGAATTGCATTAGGGGACTGTCGATCTCACATACATTAGCCACATCTGCATCCAATGTACATGCATGCTTTGTTTTACATAAAAGTAAAAATGAAAAAAAAAGTTTAAACTAAGTATTCGGTTAATAGCCAGCATTGAGGCGCCACCAAAGTTAGGTTAGAAAAACACAAGCTTGGACTTAATTCAAGGATCGACAAGTGAGCGTGTTGTGTAACTTTCGTATTGACACCAGGCTTCACTGTGTAACTTTACTTATCTTAATTCCTGAAATAATAAAGTTGATCAATAATAACAAATGTGGCGTGATGACGTAGACAAGCAATTAAATGTACACAAATCAAATCGCTAAAATACATTTTACCGAATGACTTTTTATTCAGTTTAATCATTATCAATAAACTTTTACATAAATGTATGATTCTTTTATAATTATTTTATTCATCAACTTGTTGATTTTAGGCGCAACCTTTGTGTGTTGTGTTTTGGATAGTTCAATGCCTGTTATTTCAACCTTCATAAAAAGTTAACATTCTTTTTGTTATCCTAAACACAGCGCAAACTTCCTGTGTAGGTAGAAGCATCCAACTTTAGGAAGTTGAGTACACTCCCGCGATGGCAACATGCAAAAAAATAATTAAATTTTCACTTAATATGGGCTGGGTGACCAAATGTACTTTTTTCCTTATATGCGCTTTATAATAATTTATTTAAACTTTGGGTACTTTTTAAAAGGATTCATCTTGACCAAAACTTGTTATATAAAAACTTGATGACCCATAATAAATACTATAGACATTTAACTGATAGTATCCATTCTTTTCGAGCCGCTGGCCCCTAATCTCTTTTTTGTAAACGTTTAAGACTCTTTCCCCATTCGATCTCACATGATCTTTACAAATATTGACAAACCAATGTTTCAATCATGATCCAGATTGAAATCAACTTTTGTTTTTGAACTTTACATCTTACACCGATTGTTCCCCCGGGACCTTATTTTAGTTTATTTAAAGCGTATAAATAGTATTTTATTCCTCAAATGACCATAAAACTTTGGGAAGTTGTTGATTACATTTCTGGCATAAAAAGTTGTTAAAATACCATTTATTAGGGGCGGGGGCCCAGTATTTAATATTTTTTTACATGAGTTATATAAAATTAGTTTAAACAGTGGCTACTGGGCAAAGTGATGCAATATTTACCAAATTTGATATTTAAAAATTTGATGGCCCGTATTAAACTTCTATAAGATATTAAACTACTACACCGCGTTAGCCCGTTGGCCCTTAATGTCATTTATTCCTCATTTGATTCTACACGACCTAGAAAAATTTTGACTAACAAGTAAATTCCTCATGATCCAGATTGAAATCAATTGATGTTTTGAAATTAACATTGAACATCTTGCACCGATTGGGCCTAGGGGCCAATAATGTTACTTTGTTTCCTGTAAAAGCTGTACACATATTAGTTTAGTCACTGATCGCCAAGAAACTTTAGAAAGTGTTTAAGTACACGCCAGCGAAGTGTTCTGGCTACAATGGATGTTTCTTGATCAAAAGTAGTAGATAAGATTTAGATGAGTCATGTTTAGAAAATGAAGGTCATTAAAAGCCTCATGTCAAAAAGTTAAGCAGGTTTCAGGTTTTGAAATTCTATGCGCTAAAGTCTTAACTGTCGGCAGTCGGCAACGTTCGCCATGTTAAACATTCATTTTTATGGCCCCATCTTCATGAAATTTAGTAGGTGGCTTTCCTGCTCTATCTGAAGCCGATGAACATATATATTTTGTTGGTAGGACGCTAATGTCAACTGAACTTTTAGAGTGGTTCCGTATAACTTATTGTCCCATCTCCCAGCAATTTGTTTCGCGAATTTCAAAGCTACGAAATCAACTCAACGAAATCCTACTTTTCCGCTGCAGCGCGCGGTTTATTTGCTAGCTACAAAATATGACTCAGTGCTAAGAGATCCTCCAAGATTTAAATTAAGATGTGTACATCATCTACCATTGAAACGGAAATAATTTTTATGAAAACGATTGAAAGTTGTGTAGCTTTGGAGACCGGGAAATGAAAATTTCAAATAGATAAAATTTAATGGGCAAATAAACATAAAACTATAACTTGAAACTTTTACAGTTCTTAAATACTTTGATCCTCTAGCCCCCAGTTAATTTCTTTTTGTTCTCATCATTGTTCTCATCATTGTTCTCATACTGGGGACTTCTTCAACATGATAACTATCAGTCGTAAAACGGTAAGTGGCGGTCAGTGTTACCTTTAAGCTGCGCGGTTGAGCAGATATCTGGCCAATGCCGCGCAGCAGTTTAGAATTACCAAGCAGCAAATTTTGATGAGGATAATGCTATATATATGTGTTTGGTGGGGGGACAAAATGTTGCCCCATAAATAGATGCTGTACATATATGCTCACTAGTTTGTAATTTTGTATATGGACCAACGAGGGAACACTGGGGGTGGGGTGACACCACGAGTTTACGGTACCGTTTGACTCCAACCCTATCCACCCCCCCACTGTGTTTAAGATACGAGGACTACCTGTATATAAACACGCATATCTATGCTTGCACGCCTTTAATAAATGTATATATAAAGCAAAAGTATTAACTCAAAGACATTTAATTCAAAATTTTCCTCTAACTAAACAACGACAAAGAAAACCCATCATACGATTATTTTATGGGGAGAAAAATCGTCCCCCCCCCCACTGTGGTGTAGGGTGACGTGAGGTGGGGTTCGTCCATGGTGTCGGTATGTCAAAGACCAGTTGTCTTTATGACATTTCAAACAAATGACACCGCCTCTCATATGCCCAGCCTTTTTTTTTGAAGCTCTCTCTGGAGCGGCTGTTTCTTTTCTTTGTTTTTCCTAATTTGTTTTATTGTAGTTCGTTGGGACTGTTTTATTATTGCATGTTAACTGATATCTTATTTATTACAAAGTTTTCGCGTTTAACGTATTTAATTGTATTTCGTAATTTCCTTCTAGGTGATAAAAATGTGTCTACATAAAATCGTACACAGTAAAATTTTAGATTGGGGTGTCACCCCTCTGATAGTGTCACCCGGGGCGGCCCACCCACCCCCCACTAATGACGCCACTGATTATGCTGTTATAATAACAATGTTATTTGTTCTTAAATCAATCCTTTTCTTATTATTGTTAGTTAGATAAATGATTTTATTTAATTTATAGACACACTGTCAATGAGAATACACTGAAATTTTTGTGGACTTGAAAGCATTGGGTTCGCACCAAATTTTTTTTTGTATTCCAGCACAATCAGCACCGAATGGCACCACTCTTCCTCTCTTTTCCTGCAATATTCCAGTCATTCAATAGAAATTCTCTTTTAAGTTAAGCAAACATTCGAAAAGACGACAAGATGTTTCAAGATTTCCTAACCAGCGTTAACAACGCTATAAAACATTTTGTAAGTTTTCAATACAAATGTAGAGCTAAATTGGATGGATATAATTAAAACAGGGTACGTAAGAGCTAGACAAGACGTCACAAAACAACGAACGTTTTGGCGGCATAGAACCTTTTCAACAAACAAATAGAACAAAGACAAATAAACCTAATAAACACATAATACTTAGCTGCACTGAAATCCAGAGCCCAATAGAGAGACAGGATGAAGAGAGTTGTAAGAGCTTACATAGGAAAGGAGAGAGTGGGCATGGAGAATCATTAAGAATGACATTGGAAGTATTCCGATGGTTGTCCACATTCGCACATTATTTCTAGTTTGTTTGTTATTTTTTTCAAATTCATTTTTTAAAAAAAAACAAATTTTTCTTCTGCTGACGAATGGTATTTTTTTATACAAGAAATCTTTAAATCTTTTTTAAAGTTCAGTTCCTTTAATTTTAATATCGAAGAGCGACGAAATTGTTTCGCTATTTCATGTGAATTTTGAAATCATAACTTAAATTTTTTGGCTTTCGGTAGTTTTAATGAATTACTCCTTTAACCTGTAAGTGATATTTATATTTAAAAGCTCTAGCAATTTAATGAGATCTTAAAAAATAAAAATGTCCTGTTTGAATCGCAATATTAAGTGATTTATTCCATTCTCTATTAAAGAAAAACTTCAGAAATAGAGAGCCTGTGCTTGGAATTGATTTAGGCACCACCACTATCAAGGTTGCGGTCTACCATAACGGAAAAATTAATAAAATCATCAACGACCATGGAAGCAGGATCACTGCCAGCTGCGTCGCTTTCACGGACGACGGAAGACTCGTCGGCGACGCAGCCAGAAACCAAGCTGCCTTTAACCCATCCAACACTATCTTTGGCGTTAGGAGGCTGATAGGACGTAGCTTCAGCGATGCCACCGTGCAGTCCGACATGAAACTCTTTCCGTTCAAGGTCGTGGATGTCGAAGGTCGCCCGAGGATCAGCGTGGAGGTTAAAGGTGAGACGTCGCTGTTTTCCCCCGAGGAAATCATCTCGATGGTTCTCGCGAAAATGAAAGAGACGGCCGAGGCTTTCCTTGGTCAAAGAGTCTCATACACTGTGATCGCAGTGCCTGCTCATTACAGCGATTTCCAGCAGCAGGCCACAATCAAAGCCGGCAGACTTGCTGGGCTGAATCCAATGATAATTGAGGAACCAGCTGCTGCCGCTTTGGCTCACTGCTTCCAAGCGGGCCATATTTTAGTCCTTGATCTCGGCGGTGGGACCTACGACGTGACCATCCTTGCCACCAACACGTCTGCCCTCTTTGAGGTGAAGGCCGCTACAGGTGATGCCCACCTCGGCGGTGAAGACTTTGACAAACGTCTTGTTTCACATTGCATACAGGAGTTTAATCAAAAACACAAACTCGACATAAGTGGAGACCCTAGGGCGATGACACGTCTTCAGACGGCCTGTGAGCGAGCCAAGAAGACATTGTCCAGCTTTACAGACGCATCCATTGAGATAGAATCCCTGTTCCAGGTTATAGACTTTAACATCAAAATATCCAGGACAATGTTCGAGGATCTGTGCCAAGACTTGTTCAGATTGACGATTCCTCCGGTGGAGTCTGCACTCAGAGAAGCCAAACTGGATAAAGGAATGATCACAAATGTTATCTTGGTCGGGGGCTCTACACGCATCCCGAAAGTGCAGGAGATTTTAAGAGAGTTCTTCAACGGCAAGAAGCTGCAGCAATCGTTCAATCCTGACGAAGATGTTGCGTATGGGGCCGCACAGCTTGCTGCTTTCAATAGCGACGGTGTGCCGACCAGCCTGACCCCTATATCCCTGGGCGTCGAAACGGGTGACGGGGTGATGACCACGCTGGTGTCGAGGGGCACGGCCATCCCGACAAGAACGTCGCAGATTTTCACCACCTCCTCGGACAACCAGACCGGAGTCGACATTCTCGTGTTTGAAGGTGAGGGCACCGGGACGAAGGACAACCGCCTCGTGGGTAAGCTTCGTCTGACTGGCATCAACCTGGCCCCCAGGGGCGTCACACAGATCCTTGTCACTTTCCACATTGACGATGGAGCAATTCTTCTTGTAAGCGCACAGGACAAATCAACTGGCAGGTCAGACAGCGTACGGATTAAAATTCAATGCAGGTGCGGAAATCATGACGATATCGAACAGTGGGACGCTGAGACCAACAAGGCCGAAGACGGCTGTGTATCAAAGCTTGTCTCCACCGAGTACCGGCTAGAGAAATATGTTCACTCTGTGGATGCGGTGGGCGGCGGGCGGCATGCTCTCGACTTCTGTCAAGATTGAGACTCAGTAACTTTTCACACTGGAGATGAAGTTGTTTAAAGGGTTTACAGAGAATCGACTCACCTTTTGTGGCCAAAGTGTCCGGGGATGGTCAGTCGTGTCCGCCAACTGGAAAGTTTGTGGAGGAAAAGCTTAGTCGTTAAATTGTAGGGTTGGTATTAGACAGTTAAGGCAACACCATATTTAGGTAAGAATTAAACAACCCCGTAAAAACAAAGTTTTTGACTATGAATCCCTTATATATGAGACAGAACTTATAGTATTGATTATGTTCCAACGCGACAAACATTTACAGCCTGAAACTGAGTGAACTACTGGTGTTAAACATGAGATGTGGTCATCGATGGCTGGTGTGAAGTCAGTGACCCGTAAAATGTAAACAATAGCGACCGCTACTTACAGTTTTATATAGATAAACTAAAAATGCATTTACTTCATTATGGTACATTCGATCGATCTGAAATTTTGATAGGATGCATTGTTAGGATGCATTGTTAGGTAACACGAGTCTATGTGCGAAATTTCAGCGCTATAGCATCACGAAAAGTGTGTCATTTTTAAATTCCTTATATTAACTTCACCGCCGTCTCTCTCTGTCTCTCTGTCTTGGTCGGGCACCGAGGAAAAACAAAAGTCGAAAAATGATCCACTTTCCGTAAAGCCATCAAGCTGAAATTTGGCACACGGACCCGTGTTACCTAACAATGCATCGTATCAAAATTTCAGATCGATCGATCGAACGTACCGTAATTAAATTAATGCATTTTTTAATCCCTTATATTAACTTCACCGCCGTCTCTCTCTGTCTGTCGTCATCTCTCTCTGTCTTGGGCGGGCGGAAAAACAAAAGTCATAAATGACCCACTTCCAGTGATCCGATCATACTGAAATTTGGCACACGGACCCGTCTCACCTAACAATGCATCGTATCAAAATTTCAGATCGATTGAACGTACCGTAATTAAATTAATGCATTTTTAATTTATCCTTATATAACGTATGTAATTCAAATTCACGGTTTGTTATTGTTTTTTTCCACGTGAAAGTTTGAGTTGACGCTTAGACGTCGACCGTCGTGCCAACACCCCCTCACGTCCCATCCCCTGTTAAAAGACAGGGGACATCACTCGGTGTCAGTCTGTAAATGCTTGTCGCTTTTGAAAATAATCAATACTGTTAGTTATGACTCATATATAAGGGATTTATAGTCAAAAACTTTGTTTTTACGGGTTTGTTTTATTAGTTTATCTATATAAACTATATGTAGCGGTCGCTATTGTCTACATTTTACGGGTCACTTGACTTCAGGCCATCCACCTGTGAACACATCTCGTGTTTTAACCAGGTAAACCAGCTTGAGTTGAGTTAACGCGTTGAATTTTCAAACGTGACAAACATTTACAGACTGTCCACACCCCTCCCCCCAGTTTTAAAGCCAGTGGAGATAATTTCGGTTTCAGTCTGTAAATGTTTGTCACGTTTGAACATAATCAATACTTTTAGTTAAAATATAATTGATTTATAGTCAAAAACTTTGTTTTTTCGGGGGTTGTTTTATTTTGTTCTTCCGCCCGCCCGCCTGCCCGACGACGAATGACAGACAGAGAGACAGAGAGAGAGAGAGAGAGAGAGAGAGAGAGAGAGAGAGAGAGAGAGAGAGAGAGAGAGAGAGAGAGAGAGAGAGAGAGAGAGAGAGAGAGAGACAGAGAGAGACGGAGAGAGACGGCGGTGACGTTAATATAAGGGATTTAAAAACATAAAATTGAACATAGTTCAACAAACGACAATGTGGCGTGTTGTGTAACTTTCGTAGTGACATGAGGCTTTACTTATCTTAATTCCTGAAATAATGAAGCTGATCAATAAAAAATAAATGTGGCGTGATGACGTAGACAAGCAATTAAATGTACACAAATCAAATGGCTAAAAACATTTTACCGAATTACTTTTTATTCATGTTTATTATTATCAATAAAATTTTGCCCAAATTTATGATCTATTGATAATTATTTTATTAATCAACTTGTGGATTTTAGTTGCCACTTTTGTGTGTTGCTTTTGAACCTTTGTTAAAAAGTATCTTTCTGTTTGTTATCTTGAACACGGCGCAAATAATCATTTCTATTGTCCAATATTTTATTCTATCATGGAAAGCGCCATTCACAACAATAAACCCCAAAGTTTCTGCCACATTGGGGGAGGGGGATGGGGGGGACGTGACCCACTTAAATCACTACCAGTCTCCCTGTCACGTCGTTTCTAGAAGCTAAATGTTTTCCAGGGCTAATAGAAAAAAGAAGTACCTCATCTAATTATACCATTGACACCTATTACTCTGATACCAATGTTATACTTGGTTTGATTAGTGGTGGAAGATAATCTCTAAAGTTACAAAATCATGCGCTAACAAAGTAACGGGAAAAAATGGCTGCAGGATTTAGGCTGTACAAAACAGTTGATGCTGAAAATATTACATCGATGGAGGGGATATTAGCCAGTGCTTTTTTTTCAAGCAGACACACCTGTTATGGCATTCCGTGATGGATGTGAAAGCTGGAAATCCACTCAAGCTATAGAAAAGAAATTAGTTGCCTTCGAGAACAAATGCCTCCAAAAAATTGTGAATATAAAATGGAGTGATTTTAAATCAAATGAAACAATAAGAGAAGAAACCAACCAAGAATATGTGTCAAACTTTATAAGGAGAAGGCGTTGGAATTATATCGGTCATGTTCTTCGAATGGACGAGAGAAGACTACCACGACAGGCCTTCATATGGACACCAAAAGGCAAAAGAAAACAAGGAAGACCAAAAGAAACACTACGTAGAACAATCAAAAGAGAAAGCTCAACCATGGGTCTAAGAAATAATCAAGACCTAATACAATTGGCGACGGATCGTCGTAAATGGAAATCAATGACTTCTGCCCTATGTGCCGTCTTCGGCCCGAGAGGAACTAACTAACTAACTAACTAATGTTTGGTCTTACAGCTTTTTCAGGTTGTGAAAAATATGCGTTCCGGCCGTTCCGATATACAAATGGATGTCACGTGATGTCTTTGCAAGCAAAATGTAGCACTTTGTGGCCACAGCGAAGAATTCAATGAATAAATGGAGCTTTCGAAAAATGGGCGTATTGTTATCTAAATATAACCCATGCGTTAAAATAACTCTAAGACTTAGGACGACTACATTATCTACTATTGAAAGGGTTACGATGAATATTAATGATTTTGATGAAAATGGTGGAAAGATTTACGCTTTGGAGACCAGGACATGACAATTTCAATTACATTTAATTGCATGGGAAAATAAACATATAACATTGTTACAGTTCTTAAAAACTTTGATATCTGGCCTCCATTTAATTTCTGAGGACAACTTGAACACGTATAACCACGAGAGTCGTAGCCCGGTTTGGGGGGGGGGTGGCTTCAACACCATGGTTTTACTGTACCTGGTGACACCAACCCTAGCTACGCCACTGTATTTAAGATAAGATTGCTGTGTGCCATAAGGTTAAATCCTTTAAAATATGCATAAGTTAATATTAGAGTTCCCGCAAATCTCCTGCTTTAAATCTCTGTAGACAGCATTGGGATGTTAGTTTGGTTCTGTTTCAAGACCCCCATATTGTTTTCTTCACGTTGTTTTTCCCTATTAAGCACGTTATGCAACAGTTGTGGCTGTTAGAAGTGTAAGTGAGATATCAACAGTGTCGGATTTACGTATAGGCTACACAAGCTATAGCTTAGGGCCCCCACTTTCTTGGAGCACCCCCCCACCCCGAAAAAAATGTTCGAGTGATCAATTTTTATATTTGGAACAGACAAAGAATATCTGGACTTACGAAGGGTACCATATCTCAAATAGCTTAGGGCCTTATCAAGCTTAACTCTGGCACTGACAGAGAATACCTGGACTTATAAAAAGGGCCTCATGCCTCAAGTAGCTTGGAGCCTTATGAAGTCTCAGTCCGGGCACTGGAGATAAAGAATGTATAAATATGTTGTCCTTAACGTTTCGTTCTTTCCAGAGCATCTACGTTTACTGATGACCAAACAATTTCTAAAACAACATGCGATGACGTATTCAGCTACCATCATTTTACCAGCCGACGTAAGTGCCGTCACATCAACCATCTACTTCTACTTAGCTACAACCTCTGGCTACCATACCAGCAATAATCCCTGGAACTTGTTTATTAATATAAAATTTATTCAAAACCGTTACTTTTGTAACTTTGTTTTACTTGTAGGTTTTCACCGGTGCGGATCAGAAAATATTAAATAAAGGAATTGATTCTTACTTGGAAATGCAACAAAAAGATAACCTAATAAAACTCTCAGATAGACAAAGGGATAAAAACACATTTGTTATTCCTTAGGCAAGAGCAAAACATATTAAAATTATCGCTCTTACCGTCCGAAATTCGGGCGTGGAGTAGGTTGCCAGAGGAAACCAGGAAAATCAACACTCAATCAACATTTAAATCTCTAATAAAATTGTAAGACTGGACATAAACCATGGTTAAGCGTAGGATGCAATAATCTTCTTTACAGAAAGAGCGTCTTTAACAGATAAGATAAGATAGGATAAGATAAAATAAGATAGGATAAGATAAGATAATACACACGCTCGTTTGGTGCATAATATATCGAAAACACAGGATACACAAATGCTACGTGATAAAGAGATAAAATCCCCAGATTTTTAAAACAAAAAGGATTCTTTATTAATATTAACACAATTGTTTAATTTTAAATTTTTCTAATTTATAATTTTTTTATTTTTTTTTATTTTTTTTAAATTATTTTTTTGTAGTTTAGGTACAGCAATGTAATTTAATCATATAATAATTATTATACATCTAGGAGTAAGTAAAAAAAAAGAGAGAGAGAGAGAGAGACAGTCATAATGGTGTTATTCTTGTCACTGTTGAATACTCTCCAGTGATGAATCTGGCAGCTCTTTTTTTTTATAATTTGTTCTAGTTTTTCAATGTTTTCTTTGGTGGATGGGTCCCATACAGAAGATGCGTATTCTAGTACAGGTCTCACTAAAGTGATTTAGGATTTAATTTTATATTCGTATTTTATTGAGCGTTCCAGCGTCAATCAATGTATCAGTAATTTAGTTACAAAGCTATAAAAAAATATATAATACCCTATTTTTTAAAAATATATATTAAAAGTAAATTTGCCCTGAATGGTATAAGCACTGTTAATTTCATAAATAAAAACGGGGCTCGCTATTTTTCCGAAAATTGCCACCACATTTTATCATCTCCCTGTAATATTGAACAATGTTATTTGTTTCTAAATCAATCCTATTCTTCTGATTGTGAACTAGATAAATGGATTTTATTTAATTTAAAGACCATCTATAGGCTTTGTCATTTCTAAAACCAGACAACATCATAGCATAATGCGTAATGTTCTATTTTTTATATTACATTTTAGCGGAACAATGTTTTGAAGCATAAATACAGTCGAATCTCTATGTTCTCAAAATTGTTAGCATAGTAAAATTGCGAAACCGTTTTTCCTTTTTCTTGTCCATTAAGGGGCCCTCCATAAATTATGACACGCTATTTTTGACCATTTTTACCCCCCCCTGTCACAAACTGTCACAAATCTCGGAACCCCCCCCCCTAAAGTACGTCACACTTTTGAACAAAAACACTTTTTTTTATTAACAGAATAATTAAAATTTAATATAAAACACGTGAAGTCACACATGGCTGGACCCCTCTCCCACTCTCACAAACAGTCACACTTTCTTACACCCCTTCCCCCTCTGAAGCGTGAAGTACTTTATGGTCGGCCCCTTAGCTATCTTAATTTACATATTACTTATGTAAGTTTCTATTTTATGTTAATGTACTGATGAAGGCATTAGCCGAAACGTCTATTGTAGTTTTAGTTTAAAATAAAGCTCAAATTTATTGTTTTCATTGCACAATTTGTTTGTGTATTTTGTATTTTAATTTAACGAAGAATTAACAAATAGCTGATAAGTTACATCCTTCTCAATATACCTACATTTACATATTGACTCGTATCTTTTATTACATTTTTATGAGCGGGGGATCATCAGAGACCTACCTCTGTGGCGGTCCTAACCATGGAGACCCGTATGCTTTGCCGTGGTGGCGCCAAAGTGGTAGCGGGTCGTAGTAGGGAATTCCACCCCTCCTTGTGAGGCCCAATTTAGTGGGAGGCATTTTCGACTTTGTGTCCTGAATGCCCAGGTGGCCGCTTCAGAAGCGACCGCTGCGTTCTCAGCTGTTACGTCCCCTTGGGGGCCAGATAGCTGAGAGGGTCTTCCGGGAAGACCCATAAAGAGCATTAGGCTCGAGCCTTCTGATTTTTTTTTCCACATGTAGGATCATTACATTTTTATGAAATTTGTCCTTAAAAAAGATATTATTATATAAAGCCCCAATTATATATATATATATATATATATATATATATATATATATATATATATATATATATATATATATATATATATATATATATAAACAATATAATCAGCATTTTTTTAAATTTGAAAATATAGACGTAAAATCATAATCATTTTGGTTTCGTGATTAACAGAGCGTGTGGTGTTTCTCGCCGTAAAATATTACATGACGTCAATTACCCAAACAATTATAAAATACTTTGTGTACATTTCAGGAAGTTTAATATTTCGTATTTATCAAACATGATTAAGTTACTTCAGCTTTTGAAAAAAGTGGGCACCCACGTGCCCTACGACCCCTAGTATTTCTATTGATAGATTTCGGCATAGTATGACAAGGCCTGTTGAGAAAGTACTAAAATATTTGTGGAGTGGAAGGCTTTGGTTTCTCACCAAAATGAGTTTTTATTCCCAACACATTCAGCACCGAATGGCACCAAGCTTCCTCCATTTTCATGCAATATTCCAGTCATTCCATTGAAATTTTTTTAGATTTAACTTTGAAAAAGACAAAGATGTTCCAAAGTTTCTTAACCAGTATAAGCCACGCTTTAAAATATTTTGTAAGTTTTCAAAACAAATAACAAATATATAAAATACAAAATACACAAACAAATTGTGCAATGAAAACAATAAATTTGAGCTTTATTTTTAGACTGACACGACAGTAAACGTTTCGGCTAATGCCTTCATCGGTACAACATAAAATAAATTCTCATTGCACAATTTGTTTGTGTATTTTGTATTTTATTTAAAGGCTTTATTGCAGTCCCATTCTATATGATAAACAAACATATACCTAATTAGATATTTTCGCCGTATTTTTTTAAGTCGAGTAAAATCAAGCCGGAACAATATAAGTGACATATAAATAAACTACGTTAATTATTTGGGCCGTTTTCAAGAACCAGATAAATGTATGCTTAACGTTCTTAAGTTTGGCCACCATCTTTTTTGTCCTGACATGTTTTAGTGAGACCTGTACTAGAATATGCCAATATGTATCTTCTGTATGGGACCCATCCACCAAAGAAAACATTGATAAACTATAACAAATTCAAAAAAAGAGCTGCCAGATTCATTACTGGAGAATATTCAAAACTGACAAGAATAACACCATTAGTTAAATCATTAAACCTTGAAACACTAGAGAATAGAAGAACCAAGAGTTCAGTAGTAATCGTGCGTAAAGCAATTAATTTTAATTTAGAAATACAACACAAAGATAACTTAAAACAACCCTCAGATAGACATAAGGATAAAAACACCTTTCTTATCCCGTATGCAAGAACTAACACATACACATTTTCGTTCTTCCAGTCCGCGATTCGGGCGTGGTATGGGTTGCTTGAAGAAACTAGGAAAACCGACACTTTGTCAACATTTAAATCTCTAATAAAAATGCAGGACTACACACAAACCATAGATAAACGTAGGACGCAAAATAATCTTCTGTATAGAAGGAGCGTCTGTAACAGATAAGATAAGATAAGATAAGTTAAGATAAGATAAGATAAGATAAGAGGATTGGCGCCATAGGGGCCCATAAGTGAAATAAAACCAAAAACCGTTTAAAACTGAGAAAATAAAAACTTATAAATTTTAACTATGCTAGTAAGATATTTTTCTTAATTTATATAATTTTTAAAATATACATTGTCCCCATTCGCAATAATTTCTAATTTTGTTGATGTTGTTGGGGTTTTTTTTTCAAATTCATTTCTATATTTTTAAATTATGATTTTGTCTGCCGATGAATGACATTTTTTTAAAACTTTTAATCTTCATTTAATGTTCAGTTCTTTTAATATCAAGTTGCGACGAATTCGTTTCACTATTTCATGTGAATTTCGAAACTATAACTTAAAACTTTTGGCTTCCCCACAGTTTCAGTGTATTATTAATGTTACATGCTAACAAAAATTCATATTAAAAAGCTTTAGAAATTAAATGAGATAATTACTCAGTTATTAAAATATGAAAATGCCCCGTTTGCATCCCAATATTATGTATTTTATTCTCTTCTCCTTTATAGAGCTATGGAAACAAAGAACCCGTAATAGGAATTGATTTGGGCACAACCAATATCAAGGTTGCGGTTTTCAGCAACGGAAAAAATAATGTAATTATCAATGAAGAGGGAAGCGGGATCACTGCGAGCTGCGTCGCTTTCACGAACGACGGAAGACTCGTCGGCGACGCAGCCAGAAACCAAGCTGCCTTTAACCCAGAAAACACGATCTTTGGCGCTAGGAGGCTTATTGGATGCAGCTTCAGCGACGCCACCGTGCAGTCTGACATGAAACTCTTTCCGTTCAAGGTCGTGGAGGTCGAAGGTCAACCGAGGATCAGCGTGGAGGTTAAAGGTGAGACGTCGCTGTTTTCACCCGAGGAAATCATCTCGATGGTTCTGGTGAAATTAAAAGAGACGGCCGAGGCTTTCGTTGGTCAAAAAGTTTCACGCGCTCTGATCGCAGTGCCTGCTCGTTACAACGATCTCCAGCAGCAGGCCACAATCCAAGCCGGCAGACTTGCTGGGCTGAATCCAATGATTATCCACGAACCTTGTGCTGCAATTATGTCTCACTGCTTCCAAGCTGGCCATATTTTGGTCCTTGATCTCGGCGGTGGGACCTATGACGTGACCATCCTTGCCGCCAACACGTATGCCCTCTTTGAGGTGAAGGCCGCTACAGGCGATTCCCACCTCGGTGGCGAAGACTTCGACAAGCGTCTGGTTTCACACTGCATACAGGAGTTCAATCGGAAACACAAACTCGACATAAGTGGAGATCCAAGGGCGATAGCACGTCTTCAGACGGCTTGTGAGCGAGCCAAGAAGACATTGTCCAGCTTTACAGAAGCATCCGTTGAGATAGAATCCCTGTTCCAGGATATAGACTTTAACATCAAAATATCCAGGACGATGTTCGAGGATCTGTGTCAAGACTTGTTCAGATTGACGATTCCTGCGGGTAGAGTCTGCACTCAGAGAAGCCAAACTGGATAAAGGAATGATCACAAATGTTATCTTGGTCGGGGGCTCTACCCGAATCCCGAAAGTGCAGGAGATTGTAAGAGAGTTCTTCAACGGCAGGAAGCTGCAGCAATCGTTCAATCCTGACGAAGATGTTGCGTATGGGGCCGCACTGCACGCTGCCTCCAGGGAACATGGTGTGCCAGTCAGAGTGACCCCAATATCCATGGGCGTCGAAACGGGCGACGGGTTTGATGACCACGCTGGTGGCGAGGGGCACGGCCATCCCGACACGATCGTCTCAGATCTTCACCACCTCCTCGGACAACCAGACCGGTGTCGACATTCTCGTGTTTGAAGGTGAGGGCACCGGGACGAAGGACAAACGCCTCATCGGTAAGCTTCGTCTGACGGGCATCAACCCGGCCCCCATGGGGCGTACCACAGATACACGTCACTCTCAACATTGACCATGGAGCAATTCTTCTTGTTACAGCGCAGGACAAGTCCACTGGCAGGTCAGACAGAGTACGGATTAAACTGCAATGCCCATGCGAAAATCACGATCATATCGAACGGTGGGACGCTGAGACCAACAAGGCCGAAGGCGGTCGTATATCAAAGCTTGTCACCACCAAGTACCGACTAGAGAAATATGTCCACTCTGTAGATGCGGCGGGCGACGAGCGGCATTCTCTCGACTTCTGTCTAGATTGAGACTCAGTAACGTTGGACACTGGAGATGAAGTTGTTAGAAGGGTTTACAGAGAATCGTCTCACCTTTTGTGGCCAAAGAGTCAGTCTTGTCCGCCAACTGGACAGTTTTGTTTGGTGGAAACAGCTTAGTCGTAAGATGGTATAGTTGATATTAGAAAATTAAGGCAACATCATATTTAGGTTAAAAAACACAAAATTGAACATTATTCAACGAACAATTAAAATGTATACATATCAAATCGCAAAGAAACATTAACATTAACCGAATGATATTTTATTCATGTATGTCATTACCAATTATCTTTTGATAATTTTTTCACATTTACCTAACTTTTTTCAAGATGTCCTTAATATCAACTAGTGGATTTTAGTTGCCACCTTAGTGTTTTGTGTTTTGGATAGTCCATAGCCTGTTACTTTTGAACCTTTGTACAATTGATCATTGTGTTCGTTATCTTAATAAACACGGCGCAAATAATCATTTATATTGCTCACTATTTTATTTCTTCATGTAACACGGCGTTTATTGTTATAAACCGCATAGTTTCTGCCAGCCAGGGGTGAGGGCGCGGGGGGTTTTTACCCATTAAGATTACTATCAGAATCCAAGCTTAGTCGAATCTAGAAGCTAAATGATCACCACGGTTCGTATACATAACCCTAGCTAAACCATTCAAACCGATTTCTCGGATACCAGCAGCATGCATTTTTAGAACGACAAATTGCGCAGAAAATGGAAGTGCTTACCCAACGATACAATTGAATGAAGTAAACAGTTAGAACACGGTATACTTAATGCTGATGATGTTAATTAAAACCAAAAAGACGCTGTAAATGTGTGGATGAATCAAGTTCATGAAAGCCAGGTGAAAATTTTTGTCAGACGCGTCTCTGTGTAATGCATCCGTTAAAGCTGAGGATCATTTTCGGTCTGAAATTATTAGAATAGGAAAAAGCTCTTTTCATAACAAGGACGGGGCCATTCTCGAGAAAATATTGCGATCCTGTATGGTTTATAGTTTATTCACACGGTCTGTCAGAGACCTTACTGTATTTGCTGAAGATTGTTAGCTGTTACGGAAACACCATTAAAATTTTCTACTAGGTTTGCATTAGTGGTAGAAAATGTTACAAAATTATGTGCTATCGGAATAATTGAAAACATTGGTTGCAGGATTTAGGCTGCACTCAAAATGGATGCTGCAAATATTACATAGATGGAGAGAATGTAAACTAAAGTGGACTGATATCTTACACATCTGGCTGGATGTCTTTGTAAGCAAAATGTAGCATTTCTTGGCCACAGAGAAGTTGAAGCCTCACTGAATAGATTGAACTTTTCAAAAATGGTTAAAATGATATCTAAAAATGACCCAGTGCTAAAAGAACATCAATTGAGACTTGAGACGTGTACATTATCTACCTTTGAAAGTGAAACGTTGAATATAGATGCTTTTTTATGAAAGTTTTATTACATTGCAAATATTTCTAATATTTGGATAACAGAAAAAGAACCCTTTCAAATAAATTGAATTTAATAAGCAAAAAAAAATATATAACTTAACATTTTAACAGTTCTTAAATAATTTGATGTTCTGGTCTTCATTTTAATGGTTCTTAATTAATTTGATCTTCTGGTCTTCATTTTAATGGTTCTTAATTACTTTGATCTTCTGGTCTTCATTTTAATGGTTCTCAAATACTTTGATCTTCTGGTCTTCATTTTAATGGTTCTCGAATACTTTGATCTTCTGGTCTTCATTTTAATGGTTCTCAAATACTTTGATCTTATGGTCTTGTTATACTATGGACTACTTCAACATAAATAACCATGACAGTCGTAAATTAGTGGCTTGGGGGGGACACCATGAGTTTACAGTATTGGGTGATACCAACCCTAACTACGCCTCTGTGTCAAAGATTAGATTGCTGTATGGCATACGGTTAATATGCATACGTTAACATTAGGATTGGAGTAATTCTCCTTCTTTAAATCTAGACGTCATGGCGATGTTGAAATGGATTTTGATTTAATATTGTTGAAATGTCTAAGCATTTTTTTTTCATATTGTATTTCTATAAAGTACGTTACAAAAGAGTGGTGGCTGTGAAAGAACTGTGCCAGTCGAGCGCGCTATCACTTGACCACCGCGTCTTGATGTCTTGTTTCTTGACACAATTAATTCTACAGCGACCATCTCTACTCTCTACTTCACAGCAATCTCTGGCCACCATACCAGCAATGATCCCCGATGAATCTTTAAAAAATTTCAAAAACGTACCTTCTTTTGCATTGGTTTTACCAACGTTTACATCGAATTTTAACAACGAGCAAATGATATCCCTTTAATTTAAGCATGACTTCTTGACGTCTCTACCACCCAATGAGCGACTACACAGACGTCTCTACCACCAAATGAGCGACTACACAGACATTTCTACCACACAACCAGTGACTACACAGACGTCTCTACCACCCAACGAGCGACTACACAGACGTCTCTACCACACAACCAGTGACAACACAAACGTCTCTACCACCCAATGAGCGACTACACAGACGTCTCTACCACCCAACCAGTGACTACACAGACGTCTCTACCACCCAACCAGTGACTACACAGACGTCTCTACCACCCAACGAGCGACTACACAGACGTCTCTACCACACAACCAGTGACAACACAGACGTCTCTACCACCCAATCAGCGACTACACAGACGTCTCTACCACCCAACCAGTGACTACACAGACGTCTCTACCACCCAACCAGTGACTACACAGACGTCGCTACCAACCAGTGACTACACAGACGTCTCTACCAACCAGTGACTACACAGACGTTTATACCAACCAGTGACTACACAGACGTCTCTACCACACAGCCAGTGACTACACAGACGTCTCTACCACACAACCAGTGACTACACAGACGTTTATACCAACCAGTGACTACACAGACGTCTCTACCACACAGCCAGTGACTACACAGACGTCTCTACCACACAACCAGTGACTACACAGACGTCTCTACCACCCAACCAGTGACTACACAGACGTCTCTACCACACAACCAGTGACTACACAGACGTCTCTACCAACCAGTGACTACACAGACGTCTCTACCACACAACCAGTGACTACACAGACGTCTCTACCAACCAGTGACTACACAGACGTCTCTACCACCCAACCAGTGACTACACAGGCGTCTCTACCAGTAGAAAATAATTTTGACATTTTAAAAAGGCACTGCTTAAAGCCGAGGTTGTCAGCACTGGAAATGAGCATTTAGGGTATGTTAGAAAATACCAAAGTTAGGTGGGGTTTTTTTTAAAGTTTTTTATTTATGTTTGCAAATATTTTTAGTATAGATCTTTTTTGTTTAGTGGTGTAATACATTAAGACGGTGTAATAAAAGTCTACGTTTCAGAGAGTAAACCTTTAGCAATTTTTATATATTGCTTTTCAAACAACTAATGTTTATAAACATCCCGGTTAATTGCTCACTCTAGGAAAACAGGAAGTAGACGTTTTTAAATGGAATGTCATTTATTCGTTTACAGAAGAAGAAAAAATACGTTGAATTCTTTTGGATTGTACGCATCAAAGTCTGGCAGGTTTGCTGTCCTGGCAATTTGACGTCGCCACTGTTAGATCATTTTTTTAAAAACATTATTAAAATTTTAAAAATTTAAGTAAATTTATTTGATTTAATATTATCATTGAGAAACATACTTAATATAGTGTGTGAAACATACTTAATATAGTGTGTGAAACATACTTAATATAGTGTGGGAAACATACTTAATATAGTGTGTGAAACATACTTAATATAGTGTGTGAAACATACTTAATATAGTGTGTGAAACATACTTAATATAGTGTGTGAAACATACTTAATATAGTGTGTGAAACATACTTAATATAGTGTGTGAAACATACTTAATATAGTGTGTGAAACATACTTAATATAGTGTGTGAAACATACTTAATATAGTGTGTGAAACATACTTAATATAGTGTGTGAAACATATATCAACGGTGAAATAAATTCTTATAACTCATAAAACTCTTTAGGTCAGTGTAATCATTTGAAATATATATATATATATATATATATTTATGGCATCCGTCCGTCCTCAGGGGACGATGGCGTTGACTGCTGCTCCTCCCCCATCCCTTTTCTCATGGCTCTTCACTCTTTGCTCCTGGCGGTGAGGGTGGCTTCCGCAATTTGAATGCCCTCCTCCGCAATGGACTCCCACGTTGAGTGATCGATAAGCGCGAAGGACATGTCTTTCTTGCAGACGTCCTTGTATCGCAGGCAGAGGCGAGCTCTTTTCCTCACACCAGTTGCCAGCTCACAATAGAGCAGGGCTCTTGGAATTCGCTCTGAGCTCATCCAGTGAACATGGCCCAACCACCGCAGTATTGAGTGCATACTCAGTATATGGCTCCTCCTGAGTACCTCCACATTTGTGATTCGATCCTGCCACTTGATGTGTAGGATCCTACGCAAGCATCGCAAGTGGAAACTGTTAGGCTGCTTTATTTGCTTGGCGTAGGTCGACCAGCACTCGCTGCCATAAAGGAGTGTGCTGAGCACGCAGGCCTGGTACACATTTGAAATATACGAGACTCAATAATACTTAAAAGAATAATTTGTTGTTTGTTTGTTTTTTTAATGTTTTTTTGTTGTTATTTTTGTTTTTTTTAAGTGGAGGGAAGTGGGGAGTGAGTGGGGTGTTTAGATCAAGAGATCCCGTCTCAAACTTTTTTTTACATCTGTTTCATTTTCATGACTAATTTTTCCACCCAATATTATTTCAGTTATTCCCCTTTTTCGAACTTGCTCAAATCAACTGAACAGCAGAAAACTCACTTGATAAATTCCTGGATAATCTTATAACATGAGAGAATTTAAAGTGAACTAAACTAAGAAGATTATGTCTATCAATAGACCCACCGGTTTGAACAAATAAGTAAATATATGGCATACGTCCGTCCTCATGGGACGATGGCGTTTACTCCTGCTCCTCTGCCCCCTTTCCCCTTTCTCCTGGCCCTTCTCTCCTCACTCCTAGCTATGAGGATGCTTCCGAGACATGAATGCCATCACGCACATTTACCCGTCAGGAGGTGCGCTCCTCGGCAATGGTCTCCCACGTTTTGTGGTCTATCTGCGCCAGTGTAATTTCTTTCTTGGTGGTTTAACCATTAGCCTAAAAAATACCAACATTATGAGTTATGAGGCAAGGCACAGACTGCCTCCCAGCAATCTCCATTGAGGGGAACACTTTGGATGCCGTCAAGGATTTTACCTACCTAGGCAGTAACATCACCAGCACATTCTCCCTGGAAAAGGAAATAGGAACCAGAATCGGCAAGGCGGCATCTTTAATGGCTATGCTGAATCAAAGAGTGTGGAACAATGAGCAGCTCACAGATAGGACGAAAATCACTGTATACCAGGCCTGCGTGCTCAGCACACTCCTTTTTGGCAGCGAGTGCTGGTCGACCTACGCCAAGCAAATAAAGCAGCTTAAAAGTTTCCACTTGCGATTCTTGCGTAGGATCCTACACATCAAGTGGCAGGATTATCTGATACTGCTTGGCTGGGAGATTTTGCATTTTTAGTGGATTTGACAAAACGTCTAAACCTTCTTAATACAAGTCTTTAAGGGCACAATGCAGTAGTAAGCCAATTATATTCACATAACAAAGCTTTTTGGGAACAAGCTGCAAAGTTTTCAAAGTCACTTGTCTCAAATGCAGTCTAGTACCACATATGTCCCTTCAGTACAGGAAATCATCACAAGTTTTCCAGAAATAAACTTGTATGAGCAAAGGCAGAGAAAAGTTGCGATATCATATCCATGGCTGATAAATTTCAACGACGCTGTTAGGATTTTGCAATTCTTGATAGGCAAATATTTTTTCCTTCTCTGTGGATGCTGATGATGCTCCAGGCCATCTGCAACTTGAACTCATTGAGCTGCTAAGCGATGCTGAATGCCGAAGCAGACAACAGCTTCTTCTCATTGACTTTTACCGTCAGCGGGATAAAGAGAGATTCCAAGAGATTCAAACGTTTGCAAAGAAAATGCTCAACTTGTTTGGCTCGACATACTTGTGTAAGCAAACATTCTCATGTATGCATTTTAACAAAAACCGTTTGAGGACGAGAATAAGTGACTCTCACCTGCGTGACATCATACGTATCTAAAACCATTGGCATTGAGCCTGACCTCACTTATTTACTGCAGTCAAGATCTCAGTTTCACCCTACGTATTAAATTATGCAATAAAAAAAAACTTCTCAACGTATTTTAATTTTGATTGTTATCTTAATATACGAATGTCTTTAAGTCATGGATTATGGCCCACCATGCAAAAAAGTTTGGATGCGCCCCTGCACTACACTGACCAGTTTCCATGGCAACGTTAAATAAATATTGGTTTAACCACCTGAAGTTTTATAAGTATTTGGTTGGTTTTTTTTTCAAATCTAATTAATTATTGAAATCGGAATATTAAACAAACACCCAGTTCTCTTTGCTGTCATAGCAACCTATGTAATCTAAGGGTACATCCAATGTTTGAGAAGTAGGTTTTAAAAGAGTCCATTTAACAAAACCAAAATACTTACATATCTATTACTACTACTATTAGCCGAATAAAATAGAAAACTACAGCCACTTTTTCCCAGGTATCAAGAGTCTGAGGAGGACAAAATATTTGAAAGATGATTATTTAAAAGCACCCCACTGCAACAGCTTGACTGGTCGTGTTACTTGCTCCCGTTCCAAATGCACTGTTGTGATGAGAGCAATTCGCCCATGTCTCATATAGAACTGTGATGACCAGAACATAGATCCATGGTAACAGAAGAAACTTTGCCTTTTGCGGTATTATTAAATGGGGAATTAAAACAAGGTTAAATGAAAAATTTTTACGAACGTTTTGAAAAAAAATTACGACATATACAGATCCGGAAGCGTTGGCGACATATACAGAGCCTGAAGCGTGCACGAGTTAATAGGATAGGGGCCTCAACAGACAGGGAGCAATGAGATGAGTGCTCTAATGTTTTGTTTACTTGCAAATTTAAGCATTTTTTGTGGACAATTTTTATGTTTTGTAATTTTTAATTTTATTTTTATTTTTTATTTATTATTATTTATTTTTAATTTAATTTTTTTTTGGGAGGGGGGAAGGGGGTGGGCACCCCACTGCAACAACTTGACTGGTTGTGTTACTTGCTCCAGTTCCAAATGCACTGTTGTGATGAGAGCAATTCGCCCATGTCTCATATAGAACTGTGATGACCAGAACATAGATCCATGGTCACAGAAGAAACTTCGCCGTTGACATATTTTTAAATGGGGAATTACAATAAGGTTAAATGAACTATTTTAGAATGATATGGTGTTCAGTAGAATATTCAATATGCTAACATGAATGGTGGTAATTTATTTTTTTCTTCCTTAACTCATTCCAGGGCGCCCTCCGTTACATTTTTTTCCGGTGGTATTTTCATTCTGTATTTGTCAAAGATCTAAACTGGAGGGTATCATAAGGTCTAAACTGGAGGGTATCATAAGGTCTAAACTGGAGGGTATCATAAGTTCTAAACTGAAGGGTATCATAAGGTCTAAACTGGAGGGTATCATAAGGTCTAAAATGGAGGGTATCATAAGGTCTAAACTGGAGGTTATCATAAGGGCTAAACTGGAGGATATCTTAAGGTCTAAACTGGAGGGTATCATAAGGTCTAAACTGGAGGGTATCATAAGGTCTAAACTGGAGGGTATCATGAGGTCTAAACTGGAGGGTATCATAAGCTCTAAACTGGAGGGTATCATAAGACCCAAGACAATATTTAACTGAGATTGTTTAAACATAATATTTAATAGCAAAAAGATACTGCAGATACCACCATTCATATGTTGCATGTTCTCTTCCCCAATCCCGCCTCTCTTTCATCCCTCTCTTTCACACACACTTACACAAAAACACAATGACAAATCCAGTTATTGTACTCAACACTACTGTATTTAGTGAAGTAACCTACCATGTATTTAGTGAAGTAACCTACCATGTATTTAGTGAAGTAACCTACCATGTATTTAGTGAAGTAACCAACCATGTATTTAGTGAAGAAACCCACCATGTATTTAGTGAAGTAACCTACCATGTATTTAGTGAAGTAACCTACCATGTATTTAGTGAAGTAACCTACCATGTATTTAGTGAAGTAACCTACCATGTATTTAGTGAAGTAACCTACCATGTATTTAGTGAAGTAACCTACCATGTATTTAGTGAAGTAACCTACCATGTATTTAGTGAAGTAACCTACCATGTATTTAGTGAAGTAACCTACCATGTATTTAGTGAAGTAACCTACCATGTATTTAGTGAAGTAACCTACCATGTATTTAGTGAAGTAACCTACCATGTATTTAGTGAAGTAACCTACCATGTATTTAGTGAAGTAACCTACCATGTATTTAGTGAAGTAACCTACCCTGTATTTAGTGAAGTAACCTACCATGTATTTAGTTAAGTAACCTACCATGTATTTAGTGAAGTAACCTACCATGTATTTAGTTAAGTAACCTACCATGTATTTAGTGAAGTAACCTACCATGTACACCCCAGGGAGTAGGATCAAAGAGACGCCAATGAGGAATGAATACAGGACAAAACCAGAGTAAACAATTCCCTTGAGTTCTGTGAATTAGAAAAACATAAGTCATGGGTAGGCAATTAGTGCAAGATTTGTGTCAAACATAAGTCATGGGGTGGCAATTAGTGCAAGATTTGTGTCAAACATAAGTCATGGGGTGGCAATTAGTGCAAGATTTGTGTCAAACATAAGTCATGGGTAGGCAATTAGTGCAAGATTTGTGTCAAACATAAGTCATGGGTGGCAATTAGTGCAAGATTTGTGTCAAACATAAGTCATGGGGTGGCAATTAGTGCAAGATTTGTGTCAAACATAAGTCATGGGGTGGCAATTAGTGCAAGATTTGTGTCAAACATAAGTCATGGGGTGGCAATTAGTGCAAGATTTGTGTCAAACATAAGTCATGGGTAGGCAATTAGTGCAAGATTTGTGTCAAACATAAGTCATGGGGTGGCAATTAGTGCAAGATTTGTGTCAAACATAAGTCATGGGGTGGCAATTAGTGCAAGATTTGTGTCAAACATAAGTCATGGGGTGGCAATTAGTGCAAGATTTGTGTCAAACATAAGTCATGGGGTGGCAATTAGTGCAAGATTTGTGTCAAACATAAGTCATGGGGTGGCAATTAGTGCAAGATTTGTGTCAAACATAAGTCATGGGTAGGCAATTAGTGCCAGATTTGTGTCAAACATAAGTCATGGGTAGGCAATTAGTGCAAGATTTGTGTCAAACATAAGTCATGGGGTGGCAATTAGTGCAAGATTTGTGTCAAACATAAGTCATGGGGTGGCAATTAGTGCAAGATTTGTGTCAAACATAAGTCATGGGGTGGCAATTAGTGCAAGATTTGTGTCAAACATAAGTCATGGGGTGGCAATTAGTGCAAGATTTGTGTCAAACATAAGTCATGGGGTGGCAATTAGTGCAAGATTTGTGTCAAACATAAGTCATGGGTAGGCAATTAGTGCAAGATTTGTGTCAAACATAAGTCATGGGTAGGCAATTAGTGCAAGATTTGTGTCAAACATAAGTCATGGGGTGGCAATTAGTGCAAGATTTGTGTCAAACATAAGTCATGGGGTGGCAATTAGTGCAAGATTTGTGTCAAACATAAGTCATGGGGTGGCAATTAGTGCAAGATTTGTGTCAAACATAAGTCATGGGTAGGCAATTAGTGCAAGATTTGTGTCAAACATAAGTCATGGGTAGGCAATTAGTGCAAGATTTGTGTCAAACATGAGTCATGGTGTAGCAATAAGTGCAAGTTTTGAGTCAAACATAAGTCATGGTTTTGCAATAAGTCCAAGATTTGAGTCAAAAATAAGTCATGTTTGTGGCAATTAGTGCAAGATGTGAGTCCATTATAAGTCATGGGGTGACATATCATCACGATTAACAATGTTATTCGTTTTTAAATAAATTCTTTTCTTATGAATGTTCAGCTAGTTAAATTAGTTTATTTTATTGATATTTTAAAGAAGTACCATTAAGAACGCACTAAATTATGTGTAGATAGGGAAGGGATTGGTTTCGCACCAGAATTTGTTTTCTATTCCAACACATTCAGCACCAGATGGCACTGAGCTTCCTCTCTACCGGCAATATTCCAGTTATTCAAGTGTGAAATAAACGCTCTATTAAACTTAATTGAAGATGGAACGAGATTTCCTAACCAGTATTCAAAAGTTAACACTTTTAGTAAGTTATAAATGAAACATTTGAGCTAATTGTAACTTAAAGATTTTCGCATTAGATTTCTAAAATGTTCATATCATAGTTTATTTTAAAATATATTTTACAAAGTCAAGTAAAATCAAGTCGACATTATAAGTGACCTACAAATAATCTTCCTTGTAAGTTAAGTTAAAGCCAATGCCCATCTATATTTTTATTAGGTGTTTCTTAAAGTTAAAGAATCGAAAAATGTACTCTCTGCGTTTTGGTTTTTGGTCGGTATCTTTTTTGTCCTGGCCTGACTAACGCCATCCGGCGCCAGCCAGTAAGTTAAATGAACCAAGCGCCGGTAAAACTGAGAAAGTAGATGTTAATACATTTAAATTTTAAGTTTGTTAATAAAGGATTTATTTAAGTTATATATTAATATAAATATCCATTTTTTCCCCATTCCGCATCATCTTGTTCAATTTCTGGAGATAATTTTTTTTAAGATACGAAAATGTCCTTTTTGCATCGAAATATTAAGAGTTTTATTCCTTTCTCCTTTAAAGAAGAACAGTAGAGACCTTCCTTCCATCGGCATTGATTTGGGGACCACGAAATCATGCGTTGCGGCATACCACGATGGAGAAATTCAAGTAATATCCAACGACCAAGGTAGCAAGACAACACCCAGCTGCGTGGCCTTCACGACAAGCGGGATACTCATCGGCGACGCAGCCAGAAACCAAGCTGCATTTAACCCATCAAACACGATCTTTGGCGTTGGGAGACTCATAGAACGCTGCTTCAGCGACGCCACCGTGCAGTCCGACATGAAACTCTTTCCATTCAAGGTCGTGGAGGTCGAAGGTCGCCCGAGGATCAGCGTGGAGGTTAAAGGTGAGACATCGGTGTTTTCCCCCGAGGAAATCATCTCGATGGTTCTCGCGAAAATGAAAGAGATGGCCGAGGCTTTCCTTGGTCAAAAAGTTTCACGCACTGTGATCGCGGTGCCTGCTTATTACAGCGATCTCCAGGAGCAAGCCATGATCTACGCTGGCAGACTTGCTGGGCTGACGCCCCTGATCATTGAGGAACCGGCTGCAGCCGCTTTGGCTCACTGCTTCCAAGAGGGTCATATTTTAATCTTCGATCTTGGTGGAGGGACGCTTGACGTCACCGTCATTTCCTTCAAGAGGCCCTCCATCTTTGAGTTGAGGGCCGTTTCTGGGGACGCACATCTCGGCGGCGAAGACTTTGACAAACGTCTTGTTTCACACTGCATACAGGAGTTTAATCAAAAACACAAAGTCGATGTAAGTGGAGACCCTAGGGCAATAGCACGTCTTCAGACAGCCTGCGAGAGAGTCAAGAGGACATTGTCCAGTTTTTCAGAGGCATCCGTTGAGATAGACTCCCTGTACCAGGGAATAGACTTTAACATCAAAATATCCAGGGCCAAGTTTGAGGATCTGTGCCAAGACTTGTTCAGACTGACGATTCCTCCAGTGGAGTCTGCACTCAGAGAAGCCAAACTGGATAAAGGAATCATCACAAGTGTTGTCTTGGTCGGGGGCTCTACACGCATCCCGAAAGTGCAGGAGATTTTAAGAGAGTTCTTCGATGGCAAGGAGCTGCAGCAATCGTCCAATCCCGAAGAAGTCGTTGCGTATGGGGCCGCAGTGCTGGCTGCTTACAATAGCGATGGTGTGCCATTCAACCTGACCCCAATATCCCTGGGCGTTGCAACGGGTGATGGGGTGATGACCACGCTGCTGGCGAAGGGCATGGCCATCCCGACAAGAACGTCACAGATCTTCACCACCTCCTCGGACAACCAGACCGGTGTCGACATTCTCGTGTTTGAAGGTGAGGGCTCCGGGACGAAGGACTACCGCATCATAAGTAAGCTTCGTGTGACGGGCATCAAGCCGGCCCCCAGGGGCGTACCACAGATCGACGTCACTTTCGACATTGATGGTTGGGGAATTCTTCTTGTCAACGCGCATGACAAGTCCACCGGAAGGTCAGACAGCGTACGGATTAACATTCAACGCAGGTGGGGAGATCTCGGCGATATCGAATTGTGGGACGCTGAGACCAATAAGACCAAAGACGGCTGTGTATCAGAGCTTGTGTCCACCGAGTACCGGCTAGAGAAATATGTCCACTCTGTGGATGCGGCGGGCGGCATGCTGTCGACTTCTGTCTCGATTGAGACTCAGTAACCTTGCACAGTGGTGATGAAGTGGCTGAAGGGTTTACAGAGAATCTTCTCATCCTGCATTACCGAAAATTCCGTTGATACTCAGTCGTGTCCTCAAACTGGACAATTGGTGGAGGTAACAGCTGAGTCGTAGAAGGACAGAGTTTAGATGCTATTAGATGCAGCGAACACGGAAGAGCGGATTAAAATATTTGACGGGAAATGAATCCAGCATAATTTTTACATTCTTTGAAATGCCCCATGTGTTTGCTGTCCTTCTAATGTCATCGCTGACTGTTGACTCTAGTGTTGATTCACCAATATAACAAATGACTTTGTCTACTTGTTTTATGATATATTTAAGAAAACAATGTGTTATAATTTTCGACTCTTTCTTTTTACTATGTTATAGAGATTATAGTTATACTGCGATAAGTAATGTCCTCGAAGAATGTACAGGCATTTCAGACTGAAACTTCCTTCAAGGATCGACGAATGAGCTTGTTGTGTAACTTTCGTATTGACACTAGGCTTCACTGTGTAACTTTACTTATCTTAATTCCTGAAGTAATAAAATTGATCAATAATCACAAATGTAGCGTTATGACGTAGACAAGCAATCCGAGGTACACAAATCAAATCGCTAAAATGACTTTTTATTCAGTTTTATCATTATCAATAAACTTTTTACAAAAATGTATAATTTTTTAATAATCATTTTATTAATCAACTTGGGGATTTTAGGTGCCACATTTGTGTGTTGTGTTTTGAATAGTTCAATGCCTATTATTTCAACCTTTATAACAAGTTATCATTCTTCTTGTTATCCTAATCACGGCGAAAATAAGCATTTCTATTGTTCAATATGTTATTCTATCATGACAAGCGGTGCTTGCAACTATAAACCGCAGAGTTTCTGCTAGCATGGGCGGAATGACCCACTAAAATACTACCAGGATCCATGGTACGTCGCGACAGACTAGAAACTAAATGATGATCAGGGTTTCTATAAGTCTCCTCGGCTAAACAATAGATGCATACGCCTCTGATATCAGCAACATGAATTCTTTAGAACAGCAAATAGCGCAAAAAATCTTAGTGTTCAACTAAAAATACAAGTAAACGAAGTGGACGCTATGAAAACGGTACGTAATGCTGATAATGTTGATAAATACCAAGATGCTGTAAAATTGTTATTGAATCACAAACAAAACAAAAAAGTTGAAAATTTTATCAGACGCTTCTCTTTGAAATGATCGTTTTATGTCTGAAGTTATTAAAATAGGAAGAACCTTGGTTCAGAAAAATGATTGCCATTCAGTTTGACGACAAGTCAATGTGTCAAGTCTAGAGGAGGTGTGCGTCAGCCACGGAAACAATTGTTACACACGAAGATACAAACTCGCGAGAAAACACTACGGTCGTGTATGTTTTATTCACTAGTTTGTCAGAGACATTAATGTTTTAGCTGCAGGTTGTTTTTGGCTGTTGGAGTTACGGAAAATCAGACGCTATCGGGATTATGATAAATATTCGCTCCTCGGCTACTGTGACGCCCTCTTTTACAACTGTTCGCCACGTATTTCGGTCTTCTGCCTTATACTCCCAGTCGTTTGTGCGTATTCTGGCTGCTTTCATGTCCCTTTGGCAGACATATTTAAATCGCAGATGTGGGTGACCTGTCTTTCGCTTTCCCGATGCCAGTTCTCCGTATAGGAGGTCCTTGGGGATGCCGCCAGGGCTCATTCTTTTAACATGTCCTAGCCATCTCAGGCGTCATTCACTAAGGATTGAGAACATGCTTTGGGTATTGGCACGCATTAGGACCTCAGTATTAGGCACTTTGTCTTGCCATTTAATGCCAAGGATGCGACGCAGGCATCTCAAGTGGAAGCTATTAAGCTTGCGCTCTTGGGATGTATAAGTGGTCCATGTCTCGGTTTCTTTCGTTAACTTGGTGTTTTCCCAGACCCATTTATTTAATTTAGCCATTGTGGGCAGCTGCCTTGCCAATTCTACCATTTATTTCCTCTTTAATGGACAGTGTTTTGGAAANACTTGGAACCCAATTAGGTGAAGCTGTCCACAACCTCCAAGTTTTCATTGTCGATATTGATGTTAGGAGGAGGTTGTGTGTCTTGGGCCATGATGTTTGTCTTTTTCAAGCTGATTTGCAGCCCAAATTCTTTGAAGGCGTTGGAGAAGCTTGACACGAGATGTTGCAAACCAGTTTATGTGTGCGCTGTTAATGCCGCATCATCCGCAAAGAGTAGCTCACGTATTAGAACATCTGTCGTTTTGGTCTTGGCTCGGAGGCGGGCAATGTTGAAAAGTCCTCCATCAGCTCTGGTGTGTAGCCAGATTCCATCACTGCTATCCTTGAATGCGTATCGAAGCAGTACAGAGAAGAATATTGCGAACAGTGTTGGTGCAAGTACACAACCTTGTTTAACTCCGCTGCTGACTGGAAAGGCTTCCGACGTAGCTTCATCGAACTGCACTGTACCCTGCATATTTTCATGGAACTATCTGATGATGGCGAGTAGGTGTGGTGGACAGCCGATTTTTACCAGGATTTGGAATAGCCCGTTGTGACTGACGAAAAGGCTTTCATTAGGTCCACAAAGGCAATGTATAGTGGCATCTGTTGCTCTCTGCATTTTTCCTGCAGCTGCCGTATGGAGAACAACATGTCTATGGTAGACCGACCAGCCCGGAAACCGCACTGAGATTCTGGATATACACGGGATGCTAGACTCTGTAAACTCTATGACACGGGCGAAGGTCTTTCCTACAATCCTAAGGAGTGAGATGCCGCGATAGACATTGCAGTCACTTCTATCGCCCTTGTTTTTATATAACGGCAAATATAGTGACATACATACATACATACATACACACACACACGCACGCACGCACGCACGCACGCACGCACGCACGCACGCACGCACGCACGCATACATACATACATACATACATACATACATACAGACAGACAGACAGACAGACAGACAGACAGACAGACAGACAGACAGACAGACAATGGGAATTATGTATATTGATACTAACACAAGCGTGAATATTTTTTTAACGTCTATGTACGGCAATGTAAATTAATCCCACACAATATTAATATATATTATATAATTAAGAGTACATAAGATAGAGAGACATTATGATGAGAGAGGGAGATGAAAAGAGATAGAGAGTGAACGAGAGAGAAAGAGAGCAGATTTAAATTAACTTATCTTTGTGTTGTATATCCAAGTTAGAATTAATTGCCGTATGCATTATTACTACTTTGCTCTTTTTTTCATCTTTTCTCTGGCATTTCAATGAGAAATGATTTAAATAATGGTTTTACTCTTGTCAGCTTTGAATATTTTACAGTAAATAATCTGGCAGCTCTTTTTTGAATTTGTTCTAGCTTATCAATGTTTTCTTTGTTGGATGGGTCCCACACAGAAGATGCATATTCTAGTATAGGTCTACCCAAAGTGAGGTAGGATTTTATTTTCTATTCTTATTGTATAGAGCAGTGGTTCCTAATGTGGTCACTAAGGACCCACAGGGGTCCCCGGTACCATTCAGGGGCTCCGTGGCAGTGGCGTAGCGAGGGGGTGGCAGGGGGTGACAAATGCCCCAGGCGGCACTTTGCCAGGGGCGGCAAATTCCTAGTAGTTTTTATATAGTTTCTAACAATGAAAAATGGACTTTTTAATCGAAATAAAAGATAAGCAAAATCAGAAATTAAGAAAAGCAATAAAGGAACTATCATAAGGCATTTGAAAGTTTCAACCTCCAAAACTTCATAAATTCTTTTGACACTAATGCTACTGTAATCCAGATTACGTAAAGGCAAAGTTTTACGAAGAACTTCACACTGCCATAGCCGACGTTCTAAAGGCGGACAAACTCAACTTGCTAAGTGACTTCAACGCTAGAGTTGGCAAGGACAACGTTGCCTGGGAAGGAGTTCTTGGACACCATGGAGTGGGTCAATGCAACAGCAACGGTCTTCTTTTACTCCAGACCTGCGCTGAACATGAACTGCTGATCACCAATACGATCTTCCGCCTCCCCACTCGTAACCGGACATCATGGATGCACCCCCGATCGAAGCATGGGCATCTTATTGACTACGTCATTGTGAGGAAGAGAGACAGGCAGGATGTACGAGTGACCAAGTCCATGTGCGGCGCTGAATGCTGGACAGACCACCGCCCCATCATCACCAAGCTCAACATCCGCATTCAGCCTAAACGACGCCCGCAAGGGAAGAAGGCCCCAAAACGGCTTAATGTTGCCAAACTGAATACCGACAGCTGCAAGCAGTCCTTTGTAGATGCTCTGGAAGAGCGCTTAAAATCCACCTCTCCGGGAAAACAGAGCGTGGAGGCAGACTGGACATCACTCAGAGAGCTGATTTACACCACAGCTACAGAGACCCTTGGGCCCCAGATCAGGAAACATAAGGACTGGTTCGATGAGAACTCCGAAGACATCAAGCAGTTATTGGATGAGAAACACCATCTTCACCAAGCTTACCTCAATAACCCCAAGTCCACGGCAAAGAGAAATGCACTCAACAACATACGCAAGACTGTTCAGCAGAAGCTCCGTCAGATGCAGGACGATTGGCTCGGCAACACAGCTGACGAGATCCAAGGCTATGCAGACAGGCGTGACTATAATAACTTCTACGACGCCTTGAAAGAAGTATATGGCCCCACGTCCTCAGGATCAATCCCCCTCCTTAGCGCAGACGGTAACACTCTCATCCCAGACAAAGAGAAGATCTTGAAGAGATGGGTCGAACATTTCGATGACTTCCTAAATCGCCCTTCGACAATCAACGACGAAGCCATCAATCGTCTACCCCAAGTGCCCACAAACAAAGCACTCGATGACCCCCCAACCTTGCTCGAGACCCAGAAAGCAATCTATCTTCTCTCCAGTGGCAAAGCACCTGGTTCTGACGCCATACCAGCTGAGTTCTACAAGGAGGGGGGAACAGCCCTGACTGAAAGGCTCCACCAGCTGTTTCTCTTAATATGGCAGCAAGAGACGATCCCGCAGGACTTCAAAGATGCCACCATCATACATCTATATAAGCGAAAAGGAAGTAGACAGGCTTGTGACAACCACAGAGGCATATCCCTGCTTTCTATCGCAGGAAAGATCCTTGCTAGAATCCTGCTCAACCGCCTCACAGTCCACCTTGACCAAGGACTCCTGCCTGAAAGTCAGTGTTGATTCCGAAAAGAGCGAGGAACCATCGACATGGTGTTCGCTGCCAGGCAGCTGCAAGAGAAATGTCAGGAGCAGAACTTCGACCTTTTCTCCACCTATGTCGACCTGACCAAGGCTTTTGACACTGTTGGCAGAGAGGGTCTGTGGAAGATCATGGACAAGTACGGTTGCCCAAGGAAATTCATCGTCGTAGTGCAACAATTCCATGAGGGCATAAAGGCCAGAGTCCAGGACAGCGGGGAGTTTTCGTATCCTTTCCCAGTCACAAACGGGGTCAAGCAGGGCTGCGTCCTGGCACCAACACTATTTAGCCTCATGTTTTCCGCCATGCTGACAGGGGCCTTCGGAGACGAGGATGTTGGTGTGAACCTGAAGTACCGCACAGATGGCAAACTGTTAAACCTTCGGAGGCTCCAGGCAAAAAACAAGATTATGACAGACATCATCAGAGAACTGCTGTTTGCTGATGACTGTGCCCTCAACGCTGTCTCAGAAGCCGACATGCAACACAGTGTAAACCTGTTCTCCAGCGCCTGCACAAACTTTGGTCTGACAATCAACACTAAGAAGACTGAGGTCCTCGATCAGCCCGCGCCTGGAAGGCCCTATGTAGAGCCCAACATCACTGTCAATGGCCAGAGACTCAACACTGTGCACCGGTTCACATACCTAAGCAGCACACTGTCTCAAAAAGTCACCATCGATGATGAAGTGAGTGTCAGAATCGCCAGAGCCAGCTCCACTTTCGGCAGTTTGTACCCTAATGTCTGGAACAGAAGAGGCATTACCATCCAGACCAAGCTGAAAGTGTACAGGGCAGTGGTGCTACCCACACTGCTATATGCTTGTGAAACTTGGACTGTTTATCAGCGCAATGCAAGAAAGCTTAACCACTTTCATACAACAAGCCTCAGGAAGATTCTCGGCATAAAGTGGCAGAACAAAATTCCAGACACAGTGGTACTGACCAAGGCAGGTCTCCCCAGCATCTTCACCCTCCTGAAGCAGACCCAGCTTCGCTGGGCAGGGCACGTTGTCCGAATGCCAGACGAGAGACTGCCAAAGAGAATCTTCTATAGTGAGCTCCAGTATGGCCAGCGGTCCCACGGTGGGCAAAAGAAACGCTTCAAAGACACACTGAAAGCCTCAATAAAAGCGTTTGCCATCAATCCAGACACGTGGGAACGAGCTGCAATGGACCGATCTACCTGGCGCTCTTCCATCCACGAAGGTGCCAAGTCACACGAGGCAAACCGGATCACCGCCGCAGAAAAGAAGAGGCAAGCCCGAAAGACCCATGCTGTCAACCCTCCTGGAGATGTCCCACTAGTCCCTTGTCCCTTCTGTTCCCGAACTTTCCGTGCAAGGATCGGCCTAATCAGCCATCTGCGCACGCACAGACAAACCTCGGATGACTAGAGGGGTCCTCGTCGTATCGACAGACGAACATACATTTTTCAAAACATCACTATTTTAATTTTAATGTCTTTAGTTTGTGGAATAAATAAAAAAAATAATGAAAATAATTTGCTTATCTAATGGAATTAAAACTTCACACACATAAATACAAAAAAAGAAATTCCTGAAGAAGTGCTCAAATCACCAACGTCTTTTGCAATTATAATTTGAAAGAATCAGCAATTGGATTAAAAGAATAGAATATTCAAAGAGAACAACAACACAAATTGGCTTTTTCAGGCCTCAGAGAAGACAATACTGTTGCAAATAAAGTCAATATTCTGAAACCGATGACTTTGCTTCCAAAGTAAAAACGAGCACTCCAAGAACATCGTTTTAAAAGGGTAAAAAATTGTCATATCAAATTAAAACTGAGCTTATAGCAGTTTTATGAGATACACTTCTTCATTGCTGGAAATTATACAGGAGTTTTAAAAAAGGCGCAATAATTTAAATGTCAATATAAAATCTTGCTCAAAAAAAAATCATTAAACCTAATTTGTTTACATAATACTTCAACTGAAACGAACTCTCTAACTACATTCCAGTACACCAGAACGTTATTTTGCATTCTTTTCCATGTACATACACAGTTTGGAATATCTAATTGCTTCTACGAGCAAGGCATTAAACAGACTTCAGGATACAAAATAGTGAATATACCATGGAGCTAATTTGAGGTTATTTTTAAAGCTATAGCCATGGAAGAACTGATAGATGCAGAAAAAAAGCTCAACACACGAAAAGACGCAGGAACTTTGCTAGTCATAATGAAATCTTTTAATTTTCTAATTTATGTCAAATTTGCCCGAAATTATTAATTACAAACGTATAGTGTTAAAAAATGCCTAGCATATGGCTTTTCACATAGAAACTAATGGAATACTTAAACGATGCTTTGACATTTAATAACATTTGGTGTGGAGACCTGATTCTTTTAATCGAATCTTCTAATCAAATAACGAGAGAGCAAATGTTTGGTGATCGAAGCGAAAATGAAACCATGCTGTGAAGAAAAAAAGTTGAGACAAAAGTTGTATTCTTCATAACATGAGATTACTGTAGAAATTCGTGTGAGTTTTGGCATTAATTTTATTTTTTATTGTATGTCGCCCATAACCTTCTTTTCGAGGTCGTAGGGGATTCTAAAGTTTCCATTAGAACATTCTCGGGCTTAGTAGACCTTTACGGCGCCCATCCCTCTCCAGGTCAGCTGAGGACTTTCTTAGCGTTAGTCATTCATCAACATTTTTATAGTCGCTTTAACGTGGGCTAGATCCCACGCCCCTCGGCTTGTGAGGCGAGCGCACTATTGACTTCGCTATCGAATTAAAATTTTTAAAAAGATATGATTTTATTACACCAGCTATTATACTGGACTTTAGCTTTCAAATTACAGTACTAAAAATATCTCACAAGTCATTGTCAAGCAATTAATTTATTCAAGATTTTGAGGCTAGAAGTTACCCTGCCTAAAATAATATCATTAACTCGAAAATTGCTTACAACTGTCTTAAACAATGCAAGGTGTTAAAAAAAAGCTTCAATAAAATTAAGTTAATAAAAAAATTAATAACGATCAATAACGAATACAATAGGGTTGAGCATGGCATAGCTGAAAACATTGATTCATAAATCATTGCGCACTGAGAAAAAAATTTTAAACCCGTAAAAAACCAAGTTTTTCACTATAAATCATTTATGTGTGAGACGTAACTAAAAGAATGTTCATTATAATACGCAGCGCAAGACCATCCAAAAATACAAATTTTTAGTTGTGTCGTAAAACATGTTTAATATAATGCGCACCGATCAGGAATTAAAACTATATAATTTGCAATTGTCACGCAAGTCAGTCTGTCCTGACGCTACTAATTTTAGAAAGCAGGGATAACCAAATTACTGCACCAAAGCATCAAAAGGTGTGCAAATTAAATATGCACTTTAAAAATATATAATATGACGTCATCGTTTTCGCTAATATTTTAATTTTGGAAAAGGGATCAATGTAATAAAACAAACCCGTAAAAACAAAGTTTTTGACTATAAATCCCTTATATATGAGACATAACTAACAGTATTGATTATTTCCAAACATTTACAGACTGAATCTGTCTTAACTCAAGTTTGCTTCATAACCCTTGGGGGGAGGGGTGGGTGGGAGGGGGAGAGGGGAAAAGTCTGGTCACCGATTCGCTTGACTGAGCTCAGCGTGACACGTAAAATGTAAACAAAAGCACCCCGTCGCTTCGTTGGGTCGCCTCAATGCGTCAGCTCAAACTTTCACTTGGCAAAAAAACAATAACAAACCGTGAATTTGAATTACAGACCTCATATAAGGATAAACTAAAAATGCATTAATTTAATTACGGTACGTTCGATCGATCTGAAATTTTGATACGATGCATTGTTAGGTCTGACGAGTCAGTGTGCCAAATTTTAGCTCGATCGAATCACGGAAAGTGGGTCATTTTCCACTTTTCTTTTTCCGCCCGCCGAGCCCATGAGATGATGAGATGAGGAGATGATGAGACGGCCGCGAAGTTAATATAAGGGATTTAAAAATAGTATTTGATGATGTTTAATTATAAATAAAAAAAACAAAGGGGGCGCCGTAGTCGCCCTGCAACCCTTATTATAAAAATTAAATACTTTGTACATTTCAGAAAGTTTAATATTTTCGTATTTATCAAACAAGGACAAGTTAGTTGGGCTTTTGATAAAGGTCGGCGCCGTAGGCGCCCTAAAAAAGTGCATTTTTTTATAAAATAAATAGATTTCAGCTGAAAACTTCCGTCATTTTTGACGGGTGTACGCTAGTAAAACTATATAATTTGCAATTGTCACGCAAGTCAGTCAGTCTGTCCTGGCGCTACTAATATTAGAAAGCAGGGAAAACCAAATTACTGCACCAAAGCATCAAAAGGTGTGAAAATTAAATATGCGCTGTAAAAAAATATTATTTGACGTGATTTTTTTCGCTAATATTTTAATTTCGGAAAAGGGAACAATGTAAAAAGAGAATTTGATGATGGTTAATTATAAAATTAAAAAAGAACAAAGGGGGCGCCGTAGTCGCCCTGCAACCCCTATTATAAAATACTCTGTGTACATTTCAGAAAGTTTAATATTTCGTATTTATCAAACAAGGACATGTTAGTTGGGCTTTTGAAAAAGGTCGGCGCCGTAGGCGCCCTAAACAAAGTGCATTTTTTAAATAAAATAAATAGATTTCAGTTGAAAACTTCCGTCCTTTTTGACGGGTGTACGCAAGTATGTTTATAAAAAGTGTTGTCAATAAAATACGCACCTAGTTGCGCGACAGAAAGGTTGTTCAATATAATGCTCACCCTTACACTCTATCTCAAAAAATAACATGATACATAGGAATAAATAAAATAATCTTAAAAAATCAATAATTCAATTACGTACGGTATTCAATTACGTATGTGATCGACCTGAAATTTTGATGTATAGTTTTTATCATCGCCACCAAACTGCCTGCTAAATTTCAGCTTGCTAGCTTACGAGGAAGTGGGCTAAAATCGATCCAAAGTTTTGGCGACAAGCAATCAAGTGTGCAGACACCACGAGTTAATATAAAGGATTTAAAAACATAAAACTTCAATTTTATTCAAGAAATGAAGCTTTTTTTTTATTTCTAACATAAAAATTTTTGTGTCCTTATTATTACCTTCTAATAAATACTATCTTTACTTTAAGGCATTAACGTATTTTTCGGGGGGGGGGCGGCAAATTTGGGTTCTGCCCCGGGCGGCACATACCCAAGCTACGCCGCTGGTCCGTGGAAGACTAAAATTGATTAGGGGAGTCCCTGAACAACGTCAGGAGGTCCGCGCAATGATTAATATAAAATAAATATAGGTAAAGAAGGATTTTTAAAAAACATGTTTTTATAAGTGGACTAAAAAGAAGAAAATATATTAAAAATTGTGAGTTCAAGTACTTTGATTTAAAATGACTAAAAACGTGGGACGGGCGCTTATGAGCTTTAACATATGCATTTCACTCATTCTCTCACGTATAGATCTCTCTTTTGCCTTCTAAATTATCGACGGGTCTCAACGCGTTAAGTCAACGTCTGGTGTTAAACACGAGATGTGGTAATCGATCGCTGGCGTGAAGTCAAGTGACCCGTAAAATATAAACAATAGCGACTTCTACATATAGTTTTATATAGATAAACTAAAAATGCATTAATTTAATTACGGTACGTTCAATCCATCTGAAATTTTGATACAATGTATTGTCATCCAATTTCTGTCTGTGGTAAAATTTTGAGCTCTCTAGTACCATCCGAAGTGGTTTAATTTTACGTTGGCGAATTTGAAAAATTGCGGACAGACAGACACGAAAGGGAGTATATAAAACGTGGTAAAAACGTGGTAATAAAAAAGTGTGATGCATTTTTATTATTATGGAAATTATTGAAAGGTCAAGTTTGATGCGTAAGAAAACGGATTCCTATAAGTAGGTAAGAAAAATACAATTTTTTTAACTTGAATCAACGAGGGTCGCAAGATTAATACTTTATGTGTCGGGAAGTTATGTTTAATTAATGGTATCCTATCATCAAATATTTTTTTCAAAAGGGCATTACTGCAGTATTCTATTGAAAAGGTTAATTATTAACAGTGATTTATTAAAACAGATAAGAAAATGAGTAAGCCAAACAAAAATGGGGCACGGTGGTCGAGTGGCATGCACGCTCGGCTGGCGTACCGATGGTCACGGGCTCGAATCCATGTGAAGGCAAGGAAATGTTCACGGGGCCTTGGGCGTCCCTGAGTCCACCCAGCTCCGAATGGGTACCTAACACTAGTTAGGGAAATAAAGGCGTAATGCGTGGAACCCTCATAGCCGTGGCCTGTGCACGCTGCATCACTTGCCAACAGTCCGGCATGGTCTGTGGACGCAATTATCTCCTGTATAGAACGAGCGTCTGTATCGATAAGACAGATACGAAAGTTGAAACGTTATTTTCTAAATTAAAGACTATATATTGCAAAATGAATTTTCAGTACTTTGTGTCAGAGGCGTCACTAGGGTTGGTGTCACCCAGTGCGGTAGATCATGGTGTCACCCAGTGCGGTAGATCATGGTGTCACCCAGTGCGGTAGATCATGGTGTCACCCAGTGCGGTAGATCATGGTGTCACCCAGTGCGGTAGATCATGGTGTCACCCAGTGCGGTAGATCATGGTGTCACCCAGTGCGGTAGATCATGGTGTCACCCAGTGCGGTAGATCATGGTGTCACCCAGTGCGGTAGATCATGGGATCAACCCTACTCCATAGTCTGCCAGTGCCAAATAACGAGAACATACAGAGTTTTATATTTTGGTGTCACCCCTTGTGGTCACCGGTGTGTGTGATAGCACCCCCGCATCCCCTAGAGACGCCTCTGCATTGTGTTATTCATCGACATCATTTATTCGCAAAATAGTGAAAGTTTGCATGGATCACTAGAGCAGTGCTTCTCAAAGTCCGGTGCCGGTCCTCGGGTCATCCGCTGCCGGTCCGCAGAAGTTATCAAGAAAGGACAGAAAATATAATTATAATCTTCCATTAACAACCATGAGTAATAAAGATATTATAGAATATGTCAATTTTTCGGTAATAATCACATAAAATGAAATAATAAAATGAACTTATTTACATTTACCACGTCAATAAAGATAAAATAAACAACCGGTCCCTGGAGCAAAGGAAAAAAAATTCCTGCCGGTCCACCATAGTAAAAAGATGGGGAAGCACTGCACTAGAGTATGTCATTAGAGCAGTTAATAGAATCGAAAGTAATGCCTTCAATGAGAGATTATTAGCTAGACTGTGTTTGGAAAAGGAAGAGGACTATTATTGTTTACTTATTCACAGGGACGTTATATGGTTATCAAAAAGTGAATTTTTTTTTAATGGATTTTATTCTCTCTTTGATTCAGTGTTGGAATTCTCGGAAAGCAATAAACAAATTTTTTACAAATTTAACGAAACTAATTTGAAACTACAATGTGATCATTTAAATTTAATCAAAACTAGAAGCGTAAATATATATGTTTGTTGTAAAACTTTTTCTAAACAAACAAAACTTGTGAAAAGGAGAATGTTCGTAGTTTCCAAATCTTTCGAAATTTCAAAATAGAGATGAAAACTGACATACTCACTGTCAACACTTAATGACACTTTATGCAAACCTGAACCAACGATTTGAAGACTTTCTTCACATGAATATTCCCTACTGGCAATTGAACCCTTTTACGCATGGATAAGCTTAGATCCCAAACACAGATAAATCCATACTAATACTAATACTGCAGCAGCTTATTTAAATATATCAACAAATTAGGAACTTAACCAAAGTTTGAACTAGGATACCACAAAGTCTGGTTTTAAAAAAAAACAGATCCCAATTTTATATCCTGCATACCAGGTTATTTTACAGCAGCTTTTGATTGCTTTCCCGACTTTCAATTTGGTAGAAATAGGGTTCAGTGCAGTTACGAACCTCATCACACACACACACAAAAGAAACCGACTAGAAATTAGTGCTCGTGGTGAATTGTGGTTGCTACTCAGAAGCACTGAGACATACATAAATACACTCATAAAAGCTAATCATGTTCATCCAAGTCATTAATTGCTTGAAATTGTATTCAAACAAAAATTATAATATCAATAAATACTTCTTCGTCAAAATTTCGCTTTCTTGGATTTGTAATTTTTTTTACGATACATTTATGTAGATTTTTCTCTACGGTGTCCATGGGTGGCAAGGTTTGACTATAAAAAGGGGTCCATGGGTCAAAAAAGTATGGGAACCACTGGAATAGAGCGTTCCAAAGTTAATCCGTGTTTCAGTAATTTAGTTACAAAGCTAAATATCTATAAGATCTTTTTAATGACAAAATTAAATATGCCCTGAATGGTACTATAAGTGCAGTTACTTTCAATAATAAAAAAGGTTTTAAAAAAAACTCGCTACTTTCCAAAAATTGCCCGCACCCAGTGGCGTAGCTAGGGGAGGGGGGTGAAAATTCGAAAGTCCCCCCGGGCCCCCAGTTGAGGAGGAATGTCCGAAAAAAAATTACATTAAATATTACGCCCCCGCAATGTATGCAGTGCCCCCAAAGAGGCCAAGCGACCGAGCCCCCAAATCCCTACAAATTCCTAGCTACGCCACTGCCCGAACCTTATATCAGTATGCTCAGAGGCGTCACTAGGGTTTGTGTCACCAGGGGCGGTAGCTCATGGTGTCACCCCCTCGCGACTTACCCCGTTCTTAAATGACGTCACGTGATGTCGACCAATTTTTAACTCGTTATACTTCGTCACAAAAACTTAGACCCCCCTCCAATATGACGTCACAAAAGCGTAGTCTTTCCGCCACGTGCCCGTACATAAAAGCATTTAATGGCATAAAAAGTATGCAAATAGAGAAAACTATTCGTTATCCATGAAAAAAAAAGTTTTAAATTTAAAAAAACCGTAAAAAAAACAAGTTTTTCACTATAAATCCTTTATGTACGAGACGTAACTAAAAGAATGTTCATTATAATACGCAGCGCCAGACCATCCAGAAATACAAAATTGCAGTTGTGTCGTAAAACATGTTAATATAATGCGCACCGATCAGGAATATGTTTATAAAAAGAGTTGTCAATAAAATACGCACCTTATTGCGCGACAGAAAGGTTGTTCAATATAATTCGCACCGCGACGCTCTATCTCAAACAATAGCATGATACATAGGAATAAATAAAATAATCTAAAAAATCAATAATTTAATTAGGTATATGCGATCGTTCTGAAATGTTGATACATTTTGAGCAAGTGGGTTAAAAATCGATCAAAAGTTTTGGCGACAAGGGCGGGCGGGCTGGCGGGCGGCCGCAGACACCACGAGTTAATATAAAGGATTTAAAAAGACGGAATAATGCAAAATATTTTTAGTAACCACGAAACAGTAAGTCGGGATGGGACTGTCGTAACCCGAGGACTTCCTGTATATAAACATGCATATCTATGCTTGCACGCCTTTAAAAAAAATAAATAAAACAAAAATAATAACTCAAAGACATTTAATTCACAATTTTCTTCTAAAAAAACAAGGACAAAGAACACCCATCTTTTCATTATTTTATGGGGAGAAAAATCGTCCCCCCACCCCACTGTGGTGTAGGGTGACGTGAGGTGGGGTTCGTCCATGGTGTCGGTATGTGAAAGACCAGTTGTCTTTATGTCATTTCAAACAAAAGACACCGCCTCTCATATGCGCAGTCTTTTTTAAAGCACTCTCTGGTGCGGTTGTTTCTTTTCCTTGTTTTTGCTAATTTGTTTTATGGTTGTTTGTTGGGACTGTTTTATTATGGCATGTTAACTGATATTTTATTTATTACAAAGTTTTCGCGTGTAACGTTGTTTCATTATATTACGTAATTTCTTTCTAGGTGATAAAAATGACTTCTTTTTTTTGACATTAAATCGTACAAGGTAAACTTTTAGATATGCATGGGTGTCACCCCAGTGATGGTGACAATGGGGGCGGCCCCCGCCCCCCCCCCTTAGTGACGCCACTGATTATGCTGTCATAATAACAATGTTATTTGTTCTTAAATCAATCCTTTTCTTATTATTGTTAGCTAGATAAATGATTTTATTTAATTTATAGACAATTTGTTATTGAGGATAAACTAAAATATGTGTGGACTTGAAAACATTGGTTTCTCACCAAAACATTTTTGTATTCCAGCACAATCAGCATCGAATGGCACAATGCTTCCTCTCTTTTCCTGCAATATTCCAGTCATTCAATAGAAATTCTCTTTTAAGTTAAGCAAACATTCGAAAAGACGACAAGATGTTTCAAGATTTCCTAACCAGCGTTAACAATGCTATAAAACATTTTGTAAGTTTTCAATACAAATGTTGAGCTAAATTAGATGGTTTTATTTAAAACAGGGTATGTAAGAGCTTGACAAGACGTCACAAAACAACGAATGATTCGGCAAAGAACCTTTTCAACCAACAAATAGAACAAAAACAAATAAACCTAATAAAAATAAATCAAAACTTAGCTGCGGTGAAATCCAGAGCCAAAGAGAGAGAGACAGGATGAAGAGAGTTGTAAGAGCTTATATAGGAAAGGAGAGAGTGGGCGTGGCGAATCATTAAGTATAAGATCGGAAGGATCCCGATGGTTGCCCACATTCGCACATTATTTCTAGTTTATTTGTTTGTTTGTTGTTGTTTTTTTTTCAAATTCATTTTTATTTTTTATTATTTTTTTTCTGCTGACGAATGATATTTTTTATACAAGAAAACATTGAATCTTTTTTAAAGTTCAGTTCTTTTAATATCAATTCAAAGTGCGACGAAATTGTTTCGCTATTTCATGTGAATTTTGAAATCATAACTTACAATTTTTGGCTTTCGGTAGTTTTAATGAATTACTCATTTAACAAATAAATAATATTTATATTTAAAAGCTCTAGCAATTTAATGAGATCTTAAAATATAAAAATTTTCCTGTTTGCATTGCAACATTAAGTGATTTATTCCATTCTCTATTAAAGAAAAACTTCAGAAATAAAGAGCCCGTGCTTGGAATTGATTTAGGCACCACCACTATCAAGGTTGCGTTCTTCCATAACGGAATAATTAATAAAATCATCAACGACCAGGGAAGCAGGATCACTGCCAGCTGCGTCGCCTTCACGGATGGCGGAAGTCTCATCGGCGACGCAGCCAGACACCAAGCTGCCTTTAACCCATCAAACACGATCTTTGGCGCTAGGAGGTTGATAGGACACAGCTTCAGCGACGCCACCGTGCAGTCTGACATGAAACTCTTTCCGTTCAAGGTCGTGGAGGTCGATGGGTTCCCGAGGATCAGCCTGGAGGTTAAAAGTGAGACGTCGCTGTTTTCACCCGAGGAAATCATGTCGATGGTTCTCGCGAAAATAAAAGAGACGGCCGAGGCTTTCCTTGGTCAAAGAGTTTCACACGCTGTGATCGCGGTGCCTGCTCATTACAGCGATCTCCAGCAGCAGGCCACAATCCAAGCCGGCAGACTTGCTGGGCTGAATCCAATGATCATTGAGGAACCAGCTGCTGCCGCTTTGGCTCACTGCTTCCAAGCGGGCAATATTTTAGTCCTTGATCTCGGCGGTGGGACCTATGACATGACCATCCTTGCCACCAACACGTCTGTCCTCTTTGAGGTGAAGTCCGCTACAGGCGATGCCCACCTCGGTGGCGAAGACTTCGACAAACGTCTTGTTTCACACTGCATACAGGAGTTTAATAAAAAAAACACAAACTCGATGTAAGTGGAGACCCAGGGGCGATAGCACGTCTTCAGACGGCCTGCGAGCGAGCCAAGAAGACATTGTCCAGCCTTACAGACGCATCCGTTGAGATAGACTCCCTGTACCAGGACATAGACTTTAACATCAAAATATCCAGGTCAATGTTTGAGGATCTGTGCCAAGACTTGTTCAGATTGACGATTCCTCCGGTAGAGTCTGCACTCAGAGAAGCCAAACTGGATAAAGGAATGATCACAAATGTTATCTTGGTCGGGGGCTCTACACGCATCCCGAAAGTGCAGGAGATTTTAAGAGAGTTCTTCAATGGCAAGGAGCTGTAGCAATCGTCCAATCCTGACGAAGATGTTGCGTATGGGGCCGCACTTCAAGCTGCCTCCAGGGAAGATGGTGTGCCAGTCAGAGTGACCCCAATATCCATGGGCGTCGAAACGGGCGACGGTTTGATGACCACGCTGGTGGCGAGGGGCACGGCCATCCCGACACGAACGTCACAGATCTTCACCACCTCCTCGGACAACCAGATCGGTGTCGACATTCTCGTGTTTGAAGGTGAGGGCACCGGGACGAAGGACAAACGCCTCATTGGTAAGCTTCGTCTGACGGGCATCAAGCCGATCCCCATGGGCGTATCACAGATACACGTCACTTTCCACATTGACGATGGAGCAATTCTTATTGTCACCGCACAGGACAAGTCTGAACTTATGAGTTCAAGAACTTCGATTTAATATGACTAAAAACGTGGGGCGAGCGCTTATGAGGTTTAACATATGCAGTTCACTCATTCTCTCCCTTATAGATCTCTCTTTTGCCTTCTAAATTAGACATCTTTAATTTTTATACCAAATATCCACCACACGTTTTTAGTCATATTAAATCGATGTACTTGAACTAATAAGTTTTAACTTATTTTCGTCTTTTTAGTCCGCTTATAAAAACGTGTTTTTTTTAAATCTTTTTTTTACTTCTATTTATTTTATTCTTTTTAGTCCACTTATAACAACCTGGTTTTTTAAAATATTTTTTTACCTCTATTTATTTTACCAAACACCTCACAAGCGCCCGCCCAACGTTTTAAAAACATTGTGATGTGGTCACGGGGAGAACTCACGGATGTCAACGGAAGCCGACGGTACAGATGCTTTTATATAGACTTTAGATAAACTTAAAAGTTCAATAATTTAATAACGGGACATTTGATCGATATGAAATTTTGATACAATGCACTGTCATCCAAGATCTATCTGTGGTAAAATTTTCAGATCTCTAGGACCATCAGAAGTGGTTCAATTTTACGTTGGCAGATTTGAAAATTTTTTGGACAAACCAACAAACCAACCAACAAACCAACCAACAAACAGGAACGAAAGCTAGTTAATAAAAACGTGGTAATAAAACAAACCCTTATAAACAAAGTTTTCTACTATAAATCCCTTATATTAGAGTCATAATTATAAGTATTGATTATTTTCCAACGCCACAAATATTTACAGACTGACACCGAGTGATGTCCCCTGTCTTTTAACGGGGGATGGTACGTGATGGGATGTTGGCACGACGGTCGACGTCTAAGCGTCAACTCAAACTCACGTGGAAGTGGAAGAAAAAAACAATAACAAACCGTGAATTTGAATTACTTACCTCATATAAGGATAAACTAAAAATGCATTAATTTAATTATGGTACGTTCGATCGATCTGAAATTTTGACACGATGCATTGTTATGTTAGACGGGCCCGTGTGCCAAATTTCAGCTCGATCGGATCATGGGAAGTGGGTCATTTTTGACTTTTGTTTTTCCGCCCGCCCATGAGATGACGACAGACAGAGAGACAGAGAGACAGAGAGAGACGGCGGTGAAGTTAATATAAGGGATTTAATTAAACAAACCTGTAAAAACAAAGTTTTTGACTATAAATCCCTTATATATGAGACATAACTAACAGTATTGATTATTTTCAAACATTTACAGACTGAATCTGTCTTAACTCAAGTTTGCTTCATAACCCTGGAGGGTGAGAGGGGAATAGTCTGGTCACCGATTCGCTTGACCGAGCTCAGCGTGACACGTAAAATGTAAACAAAAGTGCCACGGCGCTTCGACGGGTCGCCTCAACGCGTCAACTCAAAATTTCCCACGTGGGAAAAAAACAATAACAAACCGTGAATTTGAATTACATACCTCATATAAGGATAAACTAAAAATGCATTAATTTAACGTTCGATCGATCTGAAATTTTGATACGATGCATTGTTATGTTAGACGGGTCCGTGTGCCAAATTTCAGCTCGATCGGATCACGGAAAGTGGGTCATTTTCGACTTTTGTTTTTCCGCCCGCCCATGAGATGACGACAGACAGACGGAGATAGAGAGAGAGAGACAGAGAGACAGAGACGGCGGTGAAGTTAATATAAGGGATTTAAAAATGACCCTGTGATAAAAGAACATCAATTGAGACTTAAGACGTGTACATTATCTACCTTTGAAAGTGAAACGTTGAATATTAATAATTCTTTATGAATTTTAAAAATATATATATATATAGCTTTGGAGAACAGGAAATGAAAATTTCAAATAAATTTAATTTAATGGGCAAAAAAAAATAACTTATTTAAAATTATAACAGTTCTTAAATACTTTGATCTTCTGGTCTTCTTTTCGTTCTCGTCATTGTTATACTGTGGACTTGTGTTCGTTCGTCCGTCGATACGACGAGGACCACTCTAGTCATCCGAGGGTTTTCTGTGCGTGCGCAGATGGCTGATCAGGCCGATCCTTGCACGAAAGGTTCGGGAACAGAAGGGACAGGGGGCGAGTGCGACATCTCCTGGAGGGTTGACAGCATGGGCCTTTCGGGCTTGCCTCTTCTTTTCTGCGGCGGTAATCCGGTTTGCCTCACATGACCTGGCACCTTCGTGGATGGAAGAGCGCCAGGTGGATCGGTCCATTGCAGCTCGTTCCCACGTGTCTGGATTTATGGCAAACGCTTTCATTGAGGCTTTCAGTGTGTCTTTGAAGCGTTTCTTTTGCCCACCGTGGGACCGCTGGCCATACTGGAGCTCACCATAAAAGATTCTCTTTGGCAGTCTCTCGACTGGCATTCGGACAACGTGCCCTGCCCAGCGAAGCTGGGACTGCATCAGGAGGGTGAAGATGCTGGGGAGACCTGCCTTGGTCAGTACCACTGTGTCTGGAATTTTGTTCTGCCACTTTATGCCGAGAATCTTCCTGAGGCTTGTTATATGAAAGTGGTTCAGCTTTCTTGCATGGCGCTGATAAACAGTCCAAGTTTCACAAGCATAAAGCAGTGTGGGGAGCACCACTGCCCTGTACACTTTCAGCTTGGTCTGGATGGTAATGCCTCTTCTGTTCCAGACATTAGGGTACAACCTGCCAAAAGTGGAGCTGGCTCTGGCAATTCTGACGTTCACTTCGTCATCGATGGTGACATTTTGAGACAGTGTGCTGCCTAGGTATGTGAACCGGTGCACTGTATTGAGTCTCTGGCCGTTGACAGTGATGTTGGGCTCTACGTATGGTCTTCCAGGCGCAGGCTGATGGAGGACCTCAGTCTTCTTGGTGTTGATTGACAGACCAAAGTTTGTGCAGGCACTGGAGAACAGGTTTACACTGCGTTGCATGTCGGCTTCTGAGACAGCGTTGAGGGCACAGTCATCAGCGAACAGCAGGTCTCTGATTATGTCTGTCATAACCTTGGTTTTTGCCTGGAGCCTCCGAAGGTTGAACAGCTTGCCATCTGTGCGGTATTTCAGGTTGACACCAACATCCTCGTCTCTGAAGGCCTCTGTCAGCATGGCGGAAAACATGAGGCTAAACAGTGTTGGTGCCAGGACGCAGCCCTGCTTGACTCCGTTTGTGACTGGGAAAGGATCAGAAAACTCCCCGCTGTCCTGGACTCTGGCCTGCATGCCTTCATGGAATTGTTGCACCAAGACGATGAATTTCCTTGGGCAACCGTACTTGGCCATGATCTTCCACAGACCCTCTCTGCCAACAGTGTCAAAGGCCTTGGTCAGGTCGACATAGGTGGAGAACAGATCAGAGTTCTGCTCCTGACATTTCTCCAGCAGCTGCCTGGCAGCGAACACCATGTCGATGGTTCCTCGCTCTTTTCGGAATCCACACTGACTTTCAGGCAGGAGTCCTTGGTCAAGGTGCACTGTGAGGCGGTTGAGCAGGATTCTGGCGAGGATCTTTCCTGCAATAGAAAGCAGGGATATGCCTCTGTGGTTGTCACAAGCCTGTCTACTTCCTTTTCGCTTATATAGATGTATGATGGTGGCATCTTTGAAGTCCTGCGGGATCGTCTCTTGCTTCCATATTAAGAGAAACAGCTCATGGAGCCTTTCAGTCAGGGCTGTTCCCCCCTCCTTGTAGACCTCAGCTGGTATGGCGTCAGAGCCAGGTGCTTTGCCACTGGAGATAAGATAGATTGCTTTCTGGGTCTCGAGCAAGGTTGGTGGGTCATCCAGTGCTTTGTTTGTGGGCACTTGGGGTAGACGATTGATGGCTTCGTCGTTGATTGTCGAAGGGCGATTTAGGACGTCATCGAAATGTTCGACCCATCTCTACTGTGGACTACTTCAACATGAATAACCATGACAGTCGTAAAATAGTGGTTTGGGGGACACCATGAGTTTACGGCACCGTGTGATACCAACCCTAGCTACGCCTCTGTGTGTAAGATTAGATTGCTGAGTGCCATATGCTTCATATGCTAACGTTAACACTAGGATTGGAGAAATTTTCCTTCTTTAAATCTCTCTAGACGGCATGGCGATGTTGAAATGTCTCAGCATTATTTTTTTATATTGTATTTCTATTGTTCGTTCGTCCGTCGATACGACGAGGACCACTCTAGTCATCCGAGGGTTTTCTGTGCGTGCGCAGATGGCTGATTAGGCCGATCCTTGCACGAAAGGTTCGGGAACAGAAGGGACAGGGGGCGAGTGCGACATCTCCTGGAGGGTTGACAGCATGGGCCTTTCGGGCTTGCCTCTTCTTTTCTGCGGCGGTAATCCGGTTTGCCTCGCATGACCTGGCACCTTCGTGGATGGAAGAGCGCCAGGTGGATCGGTCCATTGCAGCTCGTTCCCACGTGTCTGGATTTATGGCAAACGCTTTCATTGAGGCTTTCAGTGTGTCTTTGAAGCGTTTCTTTTGCCCACCGTGGGACCGCTGGCCATACTGGAGCTCACCATAGAAGATTCTCTTTAGCAGTCTCTCGTCTGGCATTCGGACAACGTGCCCTGCCCAGCGAAGCTGGGACTGCATCAGGAGGGTGAAGATGCTGGGGAGACCTGCCTTGGTCAGTACCACTGTGTCTGGAATTTTGTTCTGCCACTTTATGCCGAGAATCTTCCTGAGGCTTGTTATATGAAAGTGGTTCAGCTTTCTTGCATGGCGCTGATAAACAGTCCAAGTTTCACAAGCATAAAGCAGTGTGGGGAGCACCACTGCCCTGTACACTTTCAGCTTGGTCTGGATGGTAATGCCTCTTCTGTTCCAGACATTAGGGTACAACCTGCCAAAAGTGGAGCTGGCTCTGGCAATTCTGACGTTCACTTCGTCATCGATGGTGACATTTTGAGACAGTGTGCTGCCTAGGTATGTGAACCGGTGCACTGTATTGAGTCTCTGGCCGTTGACAGTGATGTTGGGCTCTACCTAGGGTCTTCCAGGCGCAGGCTGATGGAGGACCTCAGTCTTCTTGGTGTTGATTGACAGACCAAAGTTTGTGCAGGCACTGGAGAACAGGTTTACACTGCGTTGCATGTCGGCTTCTGAGACAGCGTTGAGGGCACAGTCATCAGCGAACAGCAGGTCTCTGATGATGTCTGTCATAACCTTGGTTTTTGCCTGGAGCCTCCATTTCTTGTATTTCTATTCGGT